>CM071154.1:1200000-1507500 GCA_036417725.1 Clanis bilineata | reverse complement strand
TCGATGTTTGTTATCGATGTTTACGGCAGGCAGATTTAGGACAGCTGCCAGGGAGTTGCCGATTGTTTTATGCAGTTTCGAGTTGAGAAGATATTCCCAATCGTCTGAGGTTCCGTCGCTTGATGTTCTCTGCTTCTTGCTGACCACTTCCACTTCTGCTTGGTCGTCATTGTTGATGCTGTGGAGACGTTCGACGTCGTACCCGATGAGTGACAATAGAAGGTTCGAGAACATCGACCATTCTTGTCCAGGAGTCAGGTCCTGGGTGCCGGGAGCGTTGCGTACTCCATACCATTTTATTATCACCTGGATAAAGAATAGAATAACATTTTTTTTTTCAAACGTTATTGAGTGTTGTTGCCTATAAAAATATAGAATGTTGTTGCGGTCTTGTTATTAAATGGCATGAATATACACCTTAGAGAAGTAAAGCAATCCTAAAGGAAGTTTATAAATGTGTTGTTTTTCACATAGTATGTTAAATTAAGGTTTTAGCTATAGTAACGCTCAAAAGACGATTAACATTTTTTTAAATAATTTGTACTGTATTCTTATAATTGGAAGGAATTGTCTAGAATGACAATAACCAAACTTCAATTTCACATCTAATTTCTGCCAAATAGTTTTATATGGACAACTAGACCAAAGTGAGCTATTCAAGCTATATAACTACTCACCTGCATGGTGACATCCTTGGGCAGTATAGCGGTGAGAGCGGCGTGACACCGCGTCACCAGTGTGGAGCGGGACAGCGCGGGCAGGGAGATGCGGTACATCAGCGCCGAGTCGAACTGCAGCGTGAGGCGACCGCCCGCCGCGTCCCGCAGGCCCGACACACCTGACGGAACTTCACTGTATGTTTAGTATTTATTTAGACAACCTCCGTGGCGCAGCGGGCGAGTAGCCGGTTGTGAAGCGTGAGGCCGCGAGGTCGATTCCCGCATTGAGACAAATGTTTGTGTGGCCCACAGATATTTGTTTCAAGTCTGGGTGTTGTGAGACCGAAAGTCTCTCATAGTCTTTGACACCCACAATACAGGTTATACCTAGTGTGGGGTCAGGACTGATTGCAGCATTTTTGTGAATGAAATTTCAAGGAGCCGAGACATCCCCAATTTCTTTCAAGGACCATGGAGGGAATATGATCCGGACGGATGCTACCGTGATGTAGTAGTACCATCAAGTGTTCCGTCTACAAGTCAGTAGTAACCTCTTACCACGGGGCGTCCCGTCTGCGTATCTATAATTCAATTGCTAATTAAACGGAGTAAACTGACATATCGAAATGTCACTTTCCAAAATAATGTTGCTTACTTTCAAACCATAGTGATTGATCTAGGTAGTTATTTATCATTCAAAGAAGCAATAACTCAGCACTGGCTTGCAAAATTAGAATTTTATTGCGTATTTTTTAGCTTAACTATTCGACTAAATGTCTGTGTAAATAATTTTGCGTAAATAATCACAACAGATACGCGAAATGATAACAATGAAAATTATAAATATTACTGTTATTATTTGAGAAAAATAACGTTCGCAAAGTAGCGTTTGCAAATTTTGTTTATAATGAACTATGAGTATAATTCCAGTAGACATGCGATAAATTAGCATGTAGTATTTTACTATGACTATAATTCAGTAGACATGCAGTACTTATCACACATTAGGCAGGAATTACGACTTTGAGTTGGACTTTAGAAAATGAAAGAATGTAATTGTTCACTGAATTGAAAAGTTTAAATAATCTTGATCTTTTTACCGGCGAACTTTTTAAATTTCATTAAAAAGTGGCAAAATTTGAAACGTCAGTTTACTCCGTTTAATTAGCAATCCTACTATAGTGGAGAGATTAGAAGTGACTCACCAGCGGCATCCTTGTGCGTCCTGCGCCTGGAGATGTGGGACAGGTGAGACGTAGCAGGGAGCGGCGCCACCGGCGACAGCAGGTGCAGCGCGGAGTCGTCGAGCGGCAGGTCGGCGGCGGCGCGCGACGGCAGCAGGCTGCTGCGCCGCGGGAACGGACTCGCGCCGAACGGCGACGAGATCAGCCGCGCGAGCACGCCGCCCACGTGCACCTGGACCACCGAGTCACGCAACATCACTTACGCTCACATCTATACAACGAACTTACACCTATTTATGCTTCTTCACACTCCGAATCCGAAGAGGGAAGAAGCAAATCGATGGGCTTGCGACAACACAAGCGGATGACCGATGCAGATACAGCCCCCCATACCCGTCTCAACCAACCATCAAGTTATGCCGCAAGCCCCTCGAGAGAACCGGAAGTACACTGGCTATTCCTGGAAGGCGAACCACACGCGGAGCGTGGGTCACTATGGCAGGTTTTAACACCATTTGTACGGTGGTCGACGTCCGGTCGGATGCGAATATCCTACCACCAGCTAAACACGCTTTAACAGCACCGAACAACCAATTTACCATCATAATGAAATTCTACTCTTTTAAAATTTGAATATAAAAACTCAACATACCTTCCCAACAACACAGTTCCCAGACTGGAGTATAATGTTCCCAGCATCATCGATCAACGCTATCATCTTCAAATGTTCCAACACGACCGCATCTTTAGCTAACACTGTAGACACCGTACCCACAATCAAATTCGTCTTACTATGGTGTCCATGAGAATGCGACTTTTGTAGCCTCAATATCTGCAGCTTACTGATTCCTGCTACCTTCACTATAAAGCATAGATAATCGTGACCCACTAGATCAGTATGAAGAAAGGTTTTTGTATCATTTGGGGTGTCTAAAGGATCTCTTTTGATTACTTGGCTGTCCGTCCAAATATGATCCAGGCATATATCAGGGTATAACGGAAGAGTGGGGGGCGATTGTGGTAGAGTATTGGCCATCATTGATGTGCAAGAGGCTTGTCCTATTGATGCATGGGGTGACATGCCTTGCTGATGGAATAAGTTCGCCATTGGACTGTTCAGTCTGGACCGCGAAGCTGTGGGCGTGTTAGGAGCTCTTCTAGACTGATAAGGGCTTCCCAAACCAGTCCAGTTAGTCGTATTCCGATGACTATGTAAAGGACTACCAATGTAGTCATACGATTGGCTGAAGACAGTTGTTGTCGAATTCATATTCGGGCACATCGCTAAGCATTCGTCGCGTGTCGCCTTCCGTATCTTCCATAGTGAATGTGTTGCTAGTTTCCAGTCGTATAACAGAATGATACTCGGGTTTGCGTTCACGTAAATGATCTGAACATCTCCGTCGTTGTAATACTGAAGTCCTAAAGCTGGTGATTTTATCAACACTGGTATAACTTCATCTAACGGATGACTTAGAGAGAAACTAGTCGGTAATGGCACATCATGATCGTAACCAGACACTGACTCAGCTCGTAACTTAGCACTCATATTGAACAAATTCGTCTTCGATTTCGAGAAAGAACTATTGTGAGATTCGTTTAACTTCAAAAACGAATTGTGTATTGAGTTATGGAGTTGTGGTGTTGCATCCTTCTCTAACAATAGACCGTACTTCATAGGCCATATTTTTTTCACTTGAAATGGTATATTCGTTATATATTCTTGGCCATCTTTAGCGTAAACTCTCATGCATTTATGGTCCACCAGAACTATAGAAGGCATGGTCTCGGTCTTTATATGTTCTGTGGTATCTTCAATCTTTATATTTTTCTTGACGTCTCCTATTTGAGAGTTGAGCGCGTCGATAAGCATGGTGTTGTTAACGTCTACATGGAAGTTGCAAAACGCCGCGTGTTTTATGGGATTCTCTATGGTGTAACAGCTTATAGTCTCCCTTTGTTCAGAGCTTGTTAGTTTTGTGGCTGGTGTTGAAATTAGACCTGGAATAATATTTTAGACAATGTACGAATGTGTCTAATATTGAAGAAGTGTACGTATTTGTAATTACTATCTTAGAAATATTAGAGCCACTCCGTAATCAGTAATGTCTATAGCACTATAGTAGGATTTTTAATTAAACGGAGTAAATTAATATTTCGAATGTTGCCACTTTTTCATGAAATTTAAATAGTGCTGCGGTAAAAAGATCAAGATTATTTAGACATTTCAATTCAGTGAACCATTTTATTCTTTCATTTTTTAAAGACCGATTTACCCCCAAATGGTCAAACGCTGCCTAAATATTTAGGATGGCCTTACCGATTTAAGCACTCGTTATTCTTCAATTTGGCATGGTCAAACAGAACCTATCTCTTCACATTAAATGTAAGCAGGACCCAGTTTAAGGCCCGCTTATTTCATAAAACGGCATGGTCAACAACTGCCTAAAGTTTGACAGCTATTTAAGGCCCGCTTAACTAGCATTTAATCGAGATTAGTTTGAGAGTACCTGCGACCAATCTCAAATGAAACTATTGTATAGTTTGTGATGATGTATGGATGTTTTGTTACTCTTTCACACCAGAATGTCCGAAGAGATCTGAATGAAATTTGGCACAGAGATGGATTAAAGTCTGAAATAGCACACAGGCTACTTTTTTCCCCGGAAAAATGTATGGTTTCTGTAGGATAGATTTGTTTAAATAAATAAAATTTCACGCGAACGGAATGGCGGGCATAGGTTTGTATTTCATGATTTCCGTCTTCCGTGTAGTGTTTAATAATATATACCTATTACCTACCCCCTTGATTTCAATAAAATGTATTTTTCCTCAATTTATCGCACTCGTAGAAGCCAAGACAAATAAAACACTTCAAAAATACAATGATTATTTTTATTACATCCGATTCAACACTACTGCATGTTGCCGAATTCCTCAATCCTCTCCAATATAATGGTTTTTATATGGTTCTGCTGAAGCCGGCGTGAACTGGGACGTCCTGAATTCCTTAATCAGATCGGGCCGAGTATTTTTCTTCTTTCTTCACACGGTCAGACACAGTCCCTGGCAAGAAAAATTCAAGAAGACTTCTTTCATTGAAACGCTCCAAGAAATATCCTCCATATACAAACTTCATAGTTTCCATAATCTCTTTATCTGCGTTGATGTTTATTACATAAAAAAAAATCACTTCACATACAACCTTAGACTAAATATAGACTGGACAATCCTCACTGACATATTGAAGAAACGGGATGGTGCTATACGCATTTAAGTGTGTTGAACAAAGATGCTAATCTAGTGCTTTGTCTCGCGTCGAATACCCAGAAATTCTTGCTTTGTGCATTTGCTTTGAGCTCAGAATTTGACAGCATATTTTATTCTGCAGTTTACGTGGATATAAATCACTTATAATTATTCAATTCTTATTATTATATTGAAACAGTGAGTTTGCAGAGTCTCATAATGGTGGGATGTTGCATTCGCGGGTGTAAAAGCAATAACAGACGAAATGAAATTTGTGTTACATTTCACACGTAAGTAACGATGAAATCTTATTTCTGAACATTTTATTAGTATCGGTGTGATATATTGAAGAGTATTTAATAAGATATGTGGAATAATATGCATATAAATCGCAATATAACTTGAAAATATAATTTCCTGACGTAATCATGGTGTTACCGGCTACTAAAATCGTAAAATCCGTAAATTGGTAAATTAATAATTTCATTGAATATCAATTCTTTAATAAAGCAATAAAACATTACTTATAGGCTCTATACCCTCGGAGGGGTCGGCAGAGAAACTATTACGCTCATTGTTCGCTCACGTTATTTCTGTCCCATTACGAACCTAGTACCTACTATTAATTAAATATTTAATATTTTTTTAAGGTTCCGTCCCTCAAAAGGAAAAAGCCCTTATAGGAACACTTTGTTGTCCGTCTGTCAAGACATATATCGGTATCGCAGGGAGGTATCGAGTTGAAATTAAAACCATATACGCAGATCTGTAGATGTTTGAAGCTTACTGACGGGGGCGTCGAAGTGTATTTGGGGGCGCACTGGAATTGGTGAGCGGTGTTGAAAAGGATTCCCCGAACGTGAGAACCAAGTATTTTATTTTGGAAATCCCCATACACGCCCGCGGCCGCGCCTCGTAACGTTAGCATTTATTTCAAAACTGACCAAAAGAAGTCATTATGATAATAAAAATGGATATGCAAGTTATGAGAGTTTTTCCTTTTCGTTTTGATATTTGTTTTTACCGCCCCCTTGAACATGCCGCCCGTGTGCGGTGCACACCTTGCACGCCCGCACGTAACTCTTGCGGCGATTACGATCAGGTAAGTTTGGAGTCGGTCCATTAAGTTTTTAAACTTGTAACTGTTTTACGTTTTCCTCTTACTTTGTCATTAAATTATAACCAAATTAACATGGTACCTTTGAAATAATCTCTATCGAATACAATAGCATTTATCAGGATTGGTCCACATTTGGCGAAGATATCACATACACTAAAATAGTACAAACGAAGTACGTACAGTCTTTCTGCCTCAGTGGCGTAGTGGTATTGCGTGCGCGGTACGACTATCGTTCTGAGGTCTTGGATTCGATCCCCGGGTCGGGCAAAGTGATATTGGATTTTTCAGTATCATCCCGCAGTCTGGAATTTGTGCCCGATATGGCGATAAGCTTGCCCCCTATAATATCTGGGACGGAACTAAGCTCGGCGAAATGATCTACGATTTGCAAGAGGGATGACTGGACCGTGGGTAGCTTCACCTGGTGTCTGGGCCTAGAGCGTCGATTAAGAATGGAAGTAAAGCTGATTCGCATTCGTGATCCTTTTGGCCAGTGAGTATAACACACAGGAATGGAACCGGTACCCCGACCTAAGTGACCGTTGGGATTTCCAATATCGTTCTGTATTTTAACAGCGAACGGTCCGGTCAGTGAGTATCAGTACATAATCATTACTCTCCTGCGGTTAGGATCATAAGATCCGTATATAGATTTCTCACGCAAAGTTTAATGAGCAGTGTTGAATTGCATACATTTGTGTTTTTTTTAATGTTTATAAATATTATAGGTACTAATTACATCGACAGCGTATTTTACTTACTTTGTGTTTACATATTTTTTACCTGAACTTGTTCAAATCTTGATTCCAATTACAGAATATTTACATAAGTAGTTTTCATTCAACTTAAAAAGTAGGAGGTTCTCAATTCGTCGTTATTTTTAACGGGAGGCCGCGGGTTCGATCCCCGAGCCAAGACAAATGTTTATGTGATCACCAGATATTTGTTTCGGGTCTGGGTGTTATAGGACCGTAAGTACTGATACCTACGACACAGGTTAAACCTAGTTTGGGGCCACGATTATATGTGACCGATGTGGGTGAAAAAACCCTTTCATTCAAGGGCAGTTGTCTTGGTATGTTTGAATAACGTACCACAAAAAAAGACTCATCAATATCCATAAGTATATATATTATAAGTTTTGTATATAGTAACAGTAGGATAATATATTACCAATAATATATAACTGAATATAATAGACAGAAATGGGCTCGGCGAAATATTGAGTGTTCTAGTTCGCTCCTGCCTGAATACAGGCGTAATTATATGTATGTATGTACACTACTAATATTTCGATTAATATTCCCAAAAAAGAACCTGAATTCAGAAATTCAGGATTTTTTTTACAACCTGACCACACAAGCGATGGCTCTCGCTGTCTCATGTGTCGGTACGACGTGGTGATATCTATAGGATAATCTAAGCATACAACAAACACAGTTCTTCTTCTTCTTTATTTAAAATATGGCCTCCATCAAAGTTTGATGATTTTGCCAACGACAGTGTTTAATAAATCCATTACTCAAAAAAATAGCTAGTCAGACATCTTGAAAAACCGTGAAAAACCCAACAAACACAGTTATTTAATTACGAAAATAAATATAAACAAACAGGTCGCCATTTGCCAAATTTTTTTTTTCAATTCATCCACACAAATCATTGACTAAGGACGAAAGATACATACTGCCAAGTGGTAAATATTTTAACAAGATACTAATAAATTATAAAAAGATCCATTTTAAGTTCCGTTTCTATTATATAAAAATGTATAATAACAAAAAATAGACAGAGATAACATAAACATTACGGAAAAATTTACTACAGATGAAATATGATCGGAATGGCACATGGAATGCAAAAAGGTTAAATAAACATTATCGAATCATGTATTCTGCCAATTATTTATTATAATTATCTTAAAAAAAAACTAAATGAAATAAAATGATTCTACGTGAAACGAAACAAAAATATAATTTTATAAAAATTTTGTAATCGAGAACAAACTTTTATTATCTGTAGCAAAATGATTGATCCTCAGCTGATTTTTCCGCCAAGTCTTCTCAAGTGCGTACTACCATGCCGCTCAAAAATTATTGTCTGCTTAACTTTGGGTAGTGCTCAAATGACTTGGATGATTGAGCACTGTTTGACCATTCGGCCCTTAAAGTTGTAATTCCTGCCTAATGTGTGATCAGTACTGCAGGTCTACTGAATAATAGTCATAGTAAATTACTGCATGCTAAAGTATGGCATATCTACTGGAATTATAGCCATGGTTCATTATAAAAAAAACTTACAAAAGCTATGAATGTGCGGAACATTATTTTTCTCAAATAAAATATAATAAAAGTATTATTTGTAATTTTCATTGTTATAATTTCGCGTATCTGTTGTGAATTTTTACGCAAAATTATTTACACAGATATTTAGTCAAAGGGTTAAGCTGAAATTTCTAAATATACGCAATAAAATTCTAATTTTGCAAGTTGGTGGTGAGTTATTGTTTCTTTGAATGACAAAAATTTAACTAGGTCAAACACTATGTTTTGAAAGTACGCAACATTATTTTGAAAAGTGTCATTACAATCTGTCAGTTTACTCCGTTTAATTAGCAATCGGACTATAACAGCCTGGCTTGTTTGATACCACTGTCTCTTCCGACAAGTGAGAGCTGGCTTTCGAGTTCCGTTCCGTGAGCAAGATTGCTGGTAGCCCAATTCCCACCTATCCTTCCCTATTATACTTCTTTGAGGTTGGTAACATCCATAACTCATGGATCATAGATATCTATGGGTGGTGGAGATTATGTACCACCAGGTGATCTACTTGCTTGTTTGCCAGTGTCTGCTACAAATACATAAATAAATACATCCAACAGTCACACACCTAGTCCTGACCCCACACTAGGTATAACCTGTATCGTGGGTATCAGAAACTATAAGAGACTTTCGGTCTCACAACACCCAGACTTGAAACAAATATCTGTGGGCCACACAAACATTTGTCTCAATGCGGGAATCGAACCCGCGGCCTCTCGCTTCACAGCCGACTACTCGCCCGCTGCGCCACGGAAGCTGTCATGTCACAAAACTGAATACTTACTGTTAAAAATAAATATCTACAATGAATTACGTACCTTTAGACCAAACAGCAGTACATCCTTTCACATAAAGCTCCTCTTCATACGAGCTATCAGTCTTAGGATTCAATGGTCTATTGTTTGGAATCTTTCTAGACGAGTTAAGGTTAAATTTTTTGGACATATTACTAGAGCTATTAGCACTGCCACCTCTAGAGGGTCCCGCAGAGTTAATACCATCTCCATCCAGCTTCTTCATGCTGGAAAGCAGTTCCGACTTGATGGAAATGTTGAAGTCATTCTTAAGACGGCTTGGTGGTCGGAAAGATTCCGAATTGTAGTCATATTTGGATGTTTTCTGTTGTGGTTCTTCATCATCTATGTCTGAAATTGTAGTTTTTCTAGTTAAACGTTAATTATTATTACACAGGAATACTGAAATACTGCTGAATAACTTTACAACAAAAAAATGATTTTAAATAAATAACACCCAAAAGACACACATATAATCCTGACTCCACACTAAGATACAAGACGTGGGTATCAAGAGACTTTCAGTCTCACAACACCCAGACCAAAACAAATATTTATAGGGCATACAAACATTTGTCTCGGTGCGGAAATCGAACCCGCAAACTTTAACTTCGCAGCTGGCTACTCGCCCACTGCGCCACAGAGGCTGACAGGCACATGAACAGTAGAGAAATCTAAAAATAAGTTGTTATAAAGATAAATGAGCATAAAGGCATATTTTTACAAAATTTTATGAAAATGTTATAATCATTAGAGATTCATATTATTTATATTGCTAATTATCTTATTTGACTTAAAATATCACATAATTTGATACATCTGACAGCCTCCATGACGCAGCAGGCGAGGAGCCAGCTGTGAAACGTGAGGTTGCGGTTTTGATTCCCGCATCGGAACAAATGTCTGTGTGGCCCACAGATATTTGTTTTGGGTCTGGGTGTTGTAAGACCGAAAGACTCTCATAGTTCCTTATCCTTGACGCAAAACTAGATCTTAGTGAGGGGTCAGGACTATGAATGTGACTGTTGGGTGTTATTTCAATAAATCAATCTATCAATAAGCCCCTTTTCCTGAGCTAAGTTTGATTTGGTTTTTATAGAATATATCTGAGTTCAATGTGCCTTTTGGCAAAGGCCTCCTCCAACAATTTCCATTGAATTCTATCCTTTGCAACTCTGGGTGTTATTTATTTAATTATTATTTATCTTTGCACAATAACCAGAGTTTATCTACCTTCGAAACTCCTGTAAAACACTTCTCGTATGCACCACCACTCCTGCTCATCAGCTTCCCTCGCCTCCAGCAAACTCTCATCCTTAATGCCAAAGTTTGTCAACTTGTACAAGAGAGAGTTCTCCGACACCGAAGAGTTGTGACCCCTGCCGTATATCTGACCCGGGTGATTCTCTAACACGGTCCTGCCGTGTGGGATGAACTCCTGGAAAAAAAACTGGATTTAATGGTTTATTTGGTTATCGTTTGTTGATTATGGTGTGAGCTATGATCCATCTGTTTTAATGACAGTTTATGTCATCATCATCTTCATCAACAACAGGATATCCACTGCTGGACATAGGCCTCCCCCAAAAACTTCCAAATTGACCTGTTGGAAGCAGCCTACATCTAGCGACTTCCTGCAACCTTTATGTTGTGTTTGTCATTAGTCGGTAAATAATTCTTAGATTGCTTTTGCGATAAGGCCATCATTTGTTGCAGTTACCTATTATGCTGTTTATTGTTACCTGTTTTCTGTCTGTAGTAAAGAGGTTTCCACATTATTATTTCGTAAATATAAATAAAAAATAGGTTAAAATGTGTTACCAAAGCTGAATTTATACAGCTCATTCCTAAGTATTTCTTCTATAGCGATCTCAATGATGCGTCTTAACAGACAATTAGCTAGGCGTAAAACGAAAAGCATCATGCTCTATTCTTACCCAGAGAATGACTGATCCAAAAAAAAAAGTTATTGGTCTGGGTGTTGAGACTTGAGACTGAAGACCCATAGTTTTTACCCATCACACAATGCTCATAAGAAAGTGTGGGGTTTGAACTATAATAAATTGTTTACAGTAAGATGTTCCTACATATTTATTTTGAAATAAAATCAGTCCTAAAAATCCCAACATAAGCTAGATAAACAGTTGAACTGCTGGTGTAATCCAAATTGGTTCCTTTTATTTATCACATGATGTATCATGAGTAATATCCTAAAAACGATAGCAGTAAGACAAGAAACTAGATTTTTTTTACTGGGTTAGGTTATGTCTGCCTCGGTGGTGTGGTGGTATTTCGGTATGACTACGGTTCTGAGGTCTCGATCGATTTTCGATCCCAGGGTCGGGCAAAGTGATATTGGATTTTTCCATTTCAGCCCTGAGTCTGGAATTTGTGCCAGATATGGCGATAGGCTCGCCCCCTATCACATCTGGGCCGGAACTAAGCTCGGCGAAATGTGGGTGTTCTAGTTCGCTAGTGCGTCTCTGCCTACCCCTTCGGAAATACAGGCGTGAGCTTATGTTATGTGTTATGTTAGGTTATGTTTTTATTTGCAGATTCAACAAAGTAGAAATTGGGACAATTTTGAATAGTAAAATCCACAGGTGACGAAGAAATGGATCAATTTATGGATGTTTATGCTGCGATTTGTAAAACCGGCAGTCGTAACTGTTTAAAACCGCATTTCCAATAGCAAATCGTAATTAGATATTATTGTAAACTACACTTACCAGCGGCTCAGAGGCGGCTATCATTGTATCTTCATCCAGATTTGAAACAATGTCTATTACAACGTGCAGACGCAAGCATAAAATTATTCTTTCTATAATAATTGTTCAACAATCAAACATCGGTTTTCAGAAATTCAAAATTGTTTGACAATACGCGATGAAATGACAGCTGTTACTAGAGTTGTACCAAGTTAAACATCTTGACCAGAGAGGCGGTTTGAAATATCTGTGGGTAATATCGATGAGCTAAAGTGGTTAAAATATCTGGTCCCACTTTTATTCGTAGGTATTTACAGGTATTTAGCTGTAAATTTTCATATCTTTATTAACATATAATATAGTCGGTAGACCTATAGTATTAAATATAATAGCAGGATAATCTAAGATAATAGCAAAGGAACTCTAGTACTCCACCACCCGTTAAGCTTATTCTCGTCCTATGATGTCTGATACGAGGCGAGCCGATCGTCATCAGCATTATCAGCCACAGGACGTCCACTGCTGAACATACGGCTCCCCAAAAGGTCGATAATCAGCCACGACATCCAGACTTTAAGCTAATCAGAAACATACTCCACAGGAACTGAACCCGCGTCCTCAACACGCTGTACGATATTCGTATTTATTGCGTAATACAGTCCCCAACATAGTACTTATTATGTAATACTTCAATAATTATGTGGACCATTGAGAGGGCTACATGACATCCCTTTACGGCTGGTCTCAATAAACGAAGTATGAACCAATCAAATCGATTTTTTTTTTTAAATAAAATAAATAAATACACCCAACAGTCACACACATAGTCCTGACCCCACACTAGGTGTAACCTGTATCGTGGGTATCAGAAACTACGAGAGACTTTCGGTCTCACAACACCCAGACCCGAAACAAATATCTATGGGTCACACAGACATTTGTCTAGGTGCGGGAATCGAACCCGCGACCTCACGATTCACAGCCGGCTACTCGTCCGCTGTGCCACGGAGGCTGTCATGTTCATAATTGACGGAGTCATGTTCAAACAGTTTTCCTAATAACTATTTTTTATAATCTCTGCACATTCGCACTGAGATTGTTTATTGGAACCGGGCGTTAAAGAATGCTGAATAGCCTAAATTTTATCGACAATAATTTCGTCACTTTTATCTCTTTTTTCATTCCTCCACTTCGAAAGATTGATACCTCGGACTATTCGTTCTAAACTTCCTCACGTATGGTCATATTATGAATCGGATTTATTAGATCCGAGGAATAAAGGATGGGTCTAATAAACAAATGAAATCAACACGTATGTTAATATGAATAAATTTTATTACTACAATAAAAGGATATAGACCGAAACTCGCTCGCATAACAAAACATTCAACAATATACTTTGGAACCAAACAGGTAAACACTTTGGGTGCCGACTTATGCTCAGCGCTGACAGAGTGGTAACGAATAAAATTGATGTCAATCAAAATGTAACCTCATCACAGTTGAATTAATACAGATATATTAGTATAAAATACCCAAGGTATTTTTTATTGTAGCATTAAACACTGTATGTTAAATTAATTAAGGTTGATTATTATTTGTTATCGAATTCTAGTCTTTTGGCGTCACACCAATCGTCAGCGCTGACCGTTATTATGCCCTAACTTATAAAATACCTTAGACCAGTGTTTCTCAAACTACTAGGGTTACATTATGTGAATTATGTATGCAACGTTGCGAACATTTTCCACTGTTTGTTCAATTTGAATGTTTTGTTTTAAATAAAACATGACTGCGATGTTTTAAAAGTAACAATTTACATTATCTACGCTGACTAATGGCCCCACAGCTCGAATGATTAACGTGAGCGAGGGGCCATGACTTAAAATAATACAGATCTTCCAGCACCATTATTTTCACGGACCCTACAATATATTAATTTCATTAATTCCGTCAACATTCCGATTGTTTCAATTATGTATTTAAAAAACCGATAAAATATATGTATCGGCTTATATGTATGTATGAATCCATTTGCGCATAGTGGCCCCTTCACAATTCGCCTTAATACTAATTTTTCAAATATAAAATAAGGCTCTTTTTACGACAAGGCAAAATATATGTTATTATTCTCATAAGACAATCGGTATTCGGTACACGCTTGTCGTTGGATACCGTAAAGCCCGTAAAGCTCATCAATAAAGTTTAGGAACCGCGGCTTCTGCCGCATAGTGAAAACGTAACATCAATTAAACTTTACACAAAAACCAACAATTACGTGTATTTATAAGCTACGTGAATATAAACCGTTTAGAAAATGAAATAAAAACAAAAATGCAACAATTAATAAAATTCAACTCGACAATTTTTTCCACATTGGAATGCCACAATATTGACCTTGTTGTTAAAAAGATCTATACAATACATATTTATATATAAACGACTAATATTACATATATAATATCTACAGCCTAGCATTCCCTATACTAAATACATTTGGTCTTTGGATGAGCATGTCACATATGGCTTGTGTGATCTTTTGTATCTTTAAACAATATAAGTGCACTTTTATAATTTAGTACTGAACGTTTCATTTATATTCTTACACTAGACTAGACCTCCGCGCCTCGACACCCGACCTTATCATAGGACAGTATAAAATCACAGAAACCACCTAATAAATCCATCACATAAATAAATTAATAAAAATAAAAACAAACAAACAAAACTTTGAGAAACACTGTTCTGATAATAAACTATAAGAATACATGATTATTTTGTAACATTAAAATCATTTTAAAAGTTCATTATACATCCGAATTTTAATCCATGTAACACATTCGAACCACCTCAGGTACCTAGCGGGGACATGAATTACATCTAATCAGCTTTTTATTTAATTTTTTAATTTTTTTGGATGATCGTTTACTACAATGATTAAAATGATTTGATGATTAATGTGAATGATTCAATACTCGATCAATCAATTATATCACATAAACGAGTCACACTCGCAATAAATTCTCAAAATCGAATTGTTATTATGGTCACATGGTTTGACACAGTTAATAATTTTATTGGCCGTTACTCATGGTCTCGATGTGTCAACCCTAAACGAGTACTTTTAATTCGGGGAATTTTTCCCTTGACCTGTTACTGGGTTGACGCAAAGGTACAGATAACAGCTCCTTATAATTTGTGATTTACAAAACTATTTTCCCTATCACGCAGATTTGTGTTTGGTATGCATGTGTCCTGCATGTATGTCACCCGTATGTCATACACACTTGTGATGCATGCAAACGCTTGCGAGTCATGCATGCGTGCAAAAACCTGCGCGATAGAAAAGTTAGTGCTAGTGGTATTAATACCACTTTAAATATAAAATATAATTATATTCGTATATATGTGTAGTGTCTGTACATTGAATATTTTACGATAGCCCTATTTAGGACAAGAAATATTTGATATTTCTGTGTTCGCAATATTGCACTAAATGGGCGTCTGTGATAATAATTCAGCCATCATGTACTTTTAACTTGATGTATAAGTTGCACGTAGGAACATAATTTAGTAAAGTGTAGAAGTTAATATTTTACAATAGCAACGTCTACTAATATGTATACAGAGTGTTATAGAAACTTAATTAAAAATGTTTATGTTACATACTAGTAGTTTTCGGGGCAACATTCGAGTATGCTTTAAAGCGTCGCTTATTTTTTACAAGCAAGGTTAAAATTGATCCTGTCATATGTCGGTATAACATTCGATTCCACTTTCTGAAATAGTCTGTGTAATACGAAAACAAACCAAGTAAAAAATACAATATGGCCGATTTAGCGCCAGATCGTGGTTATGAGCACGTGCCCAAACAAACGACACAGCAAGTACAAACTAGTATTAAATAAAAATTGCACAAACTCTCGCACTTAACATAAAATGTGTAATCACCTTACAAAATGCAACGCAGTCTATGCATGTGGTGTCTTAGTTATCGTTATTATTTTTTTTATATTTTTATAAATATAAAACAATTAAGGCGACTCGTTACAATCTAACTTTACAAAGTAATGAGGTTTAATAAATTACATGACTTTATGTTTGGCATTCGTTTACATTATGTGATGCATTCAACGCCTACTCTCTCAAGCCTTGTCAACATCTGAATGCTTTCGACATCAGCTTGCATCTTAGGCACAAGTGTGTAACAACTAACGCCACAGCACATGCGTCGAAATTATATGGTTGCACGACGCGCATGCATACATTGCACACTAATCCGACATGCATGTGTCGCATGCAAAATGAAACCGAAAGCGCAGTCATGTGCACATGGCTGTGCGTATTGAACGATCAAACCAACCGTGTCATTACAACAGAATATTCATATTTCTTTATATTTAACATCTAAAAATTATGCCATGTTATTCGTGTGATTCAAATTAAGCTATCTATCACCTTTATTTTCTCTATAGATCTAACGAAGCAGATTTTAGCAGCCTACACGACATACCATCTAATATAAGTATACATATAGTTTTTCTCTGTACCAATATAAATAACTCTATAACTACGTTATAAAAACTACAATTAAAAGTGTACAATATTTATGCGTACAATGTAAAAGTATCTATGTATAAATATTATATCTGATTATGAAGTAAATAATTTTTGGAATATGTTTTAAGGCTAGAACGCGGTACCTTACACCTTGGAAGCGTTGCGTTCCGTCGCCGTGGCGATGTCGAGAGTCGAGGTGTCGGCCAGCTTGGAAGTGTTGGCGGCCACCTCCGCCAGCGTGGCCAGCGCCAGCAGGTCCACGTGCGGGCTCTGCATCGAGCGCGGCGCCTCCGTCGCGATCTTCATCTCGGGGCTGACCTTGTCCACGCTCGACACCATGCTGTTGATCTCCAACCGAGTGATGCTGATCTTCCTCGGCTTGCGCTTCTGGCTGCCGATCACGTTGTCCCGCCAGCTGTCGGCCGCCTCGCGCCTCTCGTCGTGCAGCGGCCGCGGCACGGAGTTGATGATATGCGACTCTTGCAATTTCGGCTTCAAGTTGATGGTTTTCTTTTTCCGCTTATTCTCACGTTTCTTCTGTTGAAATTTCTCCAAGCTGAGCGACGGTAGTGCTCTTATTTTAGCATCTAAGTCGAAGTCGGCAGCCTTGAATGTTTTGTTTGGATTATTGTCTTGTTCGGGTGTGTCGGTTTCGTTCTTCATCTCGCTCTCGGCCGACACGTCGTTGGAACTGTATTTCGAGTCGTCGGTGACGATCGAATCTTCGCTGCGAGAGCTGCCAGGTTCCCAGCTACAAGTGGCGCTGTAGCTGTCGTCTGGCATCCTGTCGGCGTAATCCCTCTTTTGTCTCTTATTTACTATCAGTCCCCCGACGGCCATGAACTCTTGGTACCGCTTTCCCTTGCATGTCCTTCCAGATCTCATGTTCTTCTCATCGTCTGATCCGTTTCTTACGTAACCGTACTCGTCGTCTTTAGAATATCTCTTATCAACTATTTGGTCTATCACATCTTGGTTGGTGAACTCGTTCGGGCTATTATGTCGATATATCCGAGGTTTCCCATCGAAGTCTTCTTCAAAGACCCTAGTAGTCTCCGAGAGAGCGTTTTGGAGCTCGCGTATGGAGTCCTCTCTCACGGCACCTCTTTTGGGCATGTCTAATAAATTGTGAGATCTGAATTCGTTTGGGGTTGAGCTCGCATTGATCTTATAGCTGGGAGGTGAATAATATGGATTAGGAGTTTGCGGTTCAGTCTTTGTGGCTAGGAGGCTGCTGAGGCCTCCCATTTGGGCTTCGTCCGCCAGCTTTCCGGGCGTGAACATGGACAGCGGTTTAGGATCATCATCGAAGAAGTCATCTTTGGGTTTCTTGTTGAAGTCGACTTTAGTGGAATTGTTGTTTGTTTTCTCGAGTTCATGGTCGTGGTGTTCGAGTATGGGGGAGTCTGTGTGTTTGTCAGTCGTGTCTCGCGGCCGGGAGGAGAGCGTACGCAGGGGGGGCGCTGGCAACTTGTACCATTTGAAATCGGGGTTAGCACTGAAGAATGCGTCTTTGTACTGGAAAAAGACAAAATAATGCAAAATATATAGAGCATGAATATGCCATTTCTAGCAAAGTGATACCACTGGCTTTAAAACGGCGATCTGAAGTGGCAACTGTGCAGCATTGGTTCTGATTGTAGGCGTTTTGATGGCGGTGATGACCACTAAAATTCAAGAGATCTACATGTTCTTAGCTTGCTAACTTAGCTTATAAATGCAGAGTACGGGGCTCAAGATAGTCTAGACTCTAGAGGATAGACAAAAAATCTGGAAATATAATATGTATCCCCGAAGGGGTATAGGCGCACTAGCGACCTAGACCCACATTTCACCGAGATTAGTTCCGTCCCAGGATAGGGGGCGAGCCTATAACCATATCGGGCACAAATTCGAGACTTCGGGCTGAATTGAAAAATCCAATATGATTTTGCCCGATCGGGGATTGAACCCGAGACCTCAGGACGATAGTCGTACCGCGCATGCAATACTACAACGCCACCGAGGCAGTCTTATTATAATGTCTTATTATGGATGAAAGTATATAAAATATGTACTTTCGTCCATAATAAGACATGATGACATGAAAGTACATATGTTACGCATTGTATTTTGAGTCCTTTCTACTACCAAGTTGTATTATTCCAATATATTTCATGGTTTTGGGAATATATTTCCTTTTGTTGGATCTTTCTGATTATATGAGTGTCAACATTTCTTTCTTTCTTTCTTCTTTCAATGGGCTGTTGAGTGCATTTCTCAGGTATAAAATATCTTTTCGTCGTTGTATTTTGACAGTGGAATGTACCGCACCTGTTTAGCAAGACCTGTGTAGCAAGCTTTCTCCTCCTTGTCCAAGTTGGCCCACCACTCGCCGAGAATCTTCGTTATTGATCTGTAAACAATACAGTTAATTAAAAAAATATTACCATATGTTGGACCACGTTTCACTGAAGCCAGTATTGTCTACGATTTGAATCCTAATTTTGAATGTTTCAATTGACATACCAAATAAATAATCTTTTCTTTTACGGCAGTTTGGTTAGTTTTGTATGATTAATTACTAAAAGTCTAAGTCTGCATATTTATCCTCAAGCATTTAAGATTAACGCTTCCAACAGGTCAGTCTGGAAATCTTTGGGGGAGGCCTATGTTCTGCAGTGGACGTCCTATGGCCGATGATGATGATGATGAAGCTGGCAATCGTACATAACCTTGTATCATAGTCTAGATACAACTACTACCGCATGCGATAATAATTAGGTATACGATTAGATTGAGTCATTAATTAGGTATTTTAATCGATCAGTAATAATAAAATTGTTGATCATAGATATATCGTTATGTAAACAAATAATCTTGTTCTTTGTGTACATTTTTGTGGATTTGTTTATGTAAAACGCGGATGGAAACTGGTTTTTATTGTGAATGGCCGAATGAAAACGTTTTTATCTGTGTTTTATGTGATAAAATGTCAGCAGTCATTATTTATGCCCAATAATTCATATCATAATAACACTGTTCAACATACGCACAAAATATTTAAGAAAGGCAGTGAAGTGCTTAAATATTTAATTAAATTGAATGTTACCATTTCATTTTTGTAAACTATGCATAAGAATACTTTTTTCCCCATCTACATAACTACATATCTATAATAATCTCGTTTTCCTTTTTTAACAGGGTTATAAACAGAATGACGTTTACGATTCGCTCGGTTTTTTGCTGTAATTATTTTTTTATAACAGTATAATTTTGTCGCCTCCTTGGTTTAGTGGCAGCATATATGGGCTGTAGACCGGGAGGTCGTGGGTTCGATTCCCAGGTCGGGCAAATCGAATTTTCTAATTTGCCCGGGATTGGATCCCTCATAGGGGATTGACGTCAGGCAGGCAGCCGGTCGTAAAAACTTAGCCAAATCATTTCTGCAAGATGCTTGAAAAAGTGTGTTGCACCGACGCCACATTCAGTTGGGATAAGGGCAGGTAGAAATAAAGAACACACAACATTTTACCTATTCTCGAGGTTAGGATATTTGTCGCGCACGACACTTCTGTGCCGCTTGCAAAATATAAGGAAGGCGTTCATTGGCCGGCGCGCGTGATGCGCCGGCTCCACATCGCCGTCCTGCTCTTGCATCGTGCACTATCTGTAAGACAGAGAAAGACAGAATTATTTTCCAGTAAATATGTTTTTGACGTTAGCTGTAAAGTTTTTACACATGCAATTTTGGACCGCGCAGTTAAAAGTTTGGAAAACACTGGTCTATAGCGTGGTTCTACCATTTATAGATGTGTTTATAATAGTATGTACTTGTTGGTACGACTCTTCGACGTTAGTGTTTCTAGAAAGATCCTGTAGGTACCATCGTTGTATCTAGAATTGAAGATTCTAATTGTAATAAGATAACTCATAAGATATTCTTTGATAGTGAATAAATACCTAGCAATTAATTTAAATTGCTCATAAGCATAATTTTAAAAATCTATTTTATTTTTTCAGATGTCATTATTATCAAATTATGTATGGGATAAATAACCTCATATCATGCCTGATTTCTCAAATGCTAATATCAAAATTTAATCCAAAACTGATTTGCTAGATTCGTGGTTAAACTCTTGCATTTAGAATATCAGTTTGGACAATGGTGACTGTACCAATCCTCTGTCAATTGGATGTTAAATTGATAAATATTTAGGAACCGGGCTTAAGAGGACGAAATCAATCAGTACAGTAAGTAAAATACATGCAATTATCTGGTGACGCAATCGTATTTGGGCTTGATAAAAATATGGTTGAAACTGGTGGCAACAAACCGCAGACCACATTATCGTCGCGGCAGTGTGTTTCACAGGTACAGCGTTGCCATGCCATTACTGCAAATTACCCCAAAAAATATGCATCCGATTCCCCAAAATTGGGGACAAAAAACAATTGCCCACATCTGTTGACAAACATTAATTTGTAATGAAAAATAATGATGAACAATATGTTAATTAAAAAAAACGTCCTTTATATTTAGCTAAAAACATAAAACATTTTTTTCCTATATCATGTCCCCACAAAATAGCCAATTGAGTTGTGATTCGTAATTTGGGGAATTCCCAACAAATCAACAACCATAGAGGTGTATCGTAGCAACAATGACATACGAGTTAGTAATGTGGATAATCGATTATTTTTCATAACCGATTATATATTTTTAAAGACGTGATTGATTAATCGATTAGTCAATTATTATCTCAGCCTATCGCCTTCCATTGCTGGACGTAGGGCTCCCCGAGTGAGCGCCAACCATCCCCGTCGATTAATAATATAATAATACATTATACTTCTTTAAAAAAATAATCGATAATGATAAATAATCGATTATTAATCGATTATCCACATCACTAATACGAGTAGTAATACCGCCGAGTTTGGACACCACTGTCACTGTGGTTAGGGAAATACCATAAACTCAGCATTAGGGCAGAGTTCCCATCATCGCATTTTGCCTAGGTACGCCTTTGTAAACAAGCTTTATATTATTACGAAAGACAGTGTTTACATCTAAAGTCCACGTTATAGACGAGACGTTATATCATTAGGTTTAATTAATTGAGCATTGATTAATTAATAAAATCTTCTGACATAGGCATGACTTAGTGCGGATTGAGGTGACCTATTATATTATGAGAACACACACACAAACGCACGCGCACATACTCTCACACACAGGCTCACGCCTGCATCTCCAAAGGGGTAGGCGAACTAGCGAACTGGGTAAAGACTAGAATTTAAAGACAATATTACTGAAATAATTATTATTTGAAAAGAAGATACTGGAGTAGAGGTGACTGACCCGCACCTCTACTCCAGTATCTTCTTTTCAAAATTATGTTTTATCTTTATTAATATGTATTAAGTATTTTTAGCAGGTGGCGGATAAAAAAGGTGTATAGTCTTCACTGCCATTTTTTGAGTGGGAGAGCCACGCTGTAGACAGTTACGTCAACAGCACGAATGGGCCGGGTCGCACGGTTTGATACCACTGTCTCACAGAAAGATGTCGTAAAGTGGCAATTCGCTGTCGCGTTTCTTTCGGTGAGTGAGATTTCCGGTGACCCATTTCCCACCTCCCTTTCCCAATCCCTATTTCCCTCCTTTAAGGTTGGCAACCCATCCATGATTTTCTTGTCGGTGTCTATGGGCGTCGGAGAGCACTTACCATCAGGTGACTCATCTGCTCGTTTGCCAGTCACTGCTATAAAAAAAATTACATAACATAAGCTCACGCCTGTTTTCATGAAGGGGTAGGCAGAGGCGCACTAGCGAACTAGGACACCCACATTTCGCCGAGCTAAGTTTCGTCCCAGATGTGATAGGGGGCGAGCCTATCGCCATATCGGGCACAAATTCCAAACTCCGGACTATATGGAAAAATCCAATATCACTTTGCCCGACCTGGGGATCGAACCCGAGACCTCAGGACGCTACCGACCGTTGTATCGAAATACAACCACGCCACCGAGGCAGTAAAAAATATCAGGGAAGAATTAGATGAAAAACATCCTAATTTCGTAAACAAAATCCTAGCGAAACTTCCACGGTGTGACAGATTGGTGCTGTGTCACTTCTCAGAGTTATCTGTTGTGATAACCGGTTTCTTTGCCAAGTGCATCGCGGTCCGCGGTTCCTCCACGATAACGCGTGATAACAAGGGTCGACGCTCGATATTCACATTACAAAAGATTTGTTATTGTGCAGGTATTGCACACTGTTTCACCACATACAAGACGTTAATAGATTTGATTCGCCGAATTCAATAAAATCGATTCAAAATCTCAAATATAATCAATAAGTCGATCCTTATGAATAATTTATACTTTTAAACTACTTTTACGACTACGGTTCTGAGGTTTCGGGTTCGATCCCCGGTCGGGCAGTGATATTGGATTTTTCCATATCAGCCCGGAGTCTGGAATTTGTGCCCGATATGGCGATAGACTCGCCCCCTATCATATCTGGGACGGAACTAAGCTCGGCGAAATGTGGGTGTTCTAGTTCGCTAGTGCGCCTCTGCCTACCCCTTCGGGGATACAGGTGTGAGCTTATGTTATCTAAATATCTCATCATCGTATACTTATGTTACTCCTAACCTCAAGTTAAATTGAAAAAGAAATATAGGTATGAGTTACACATAATTCATTACATATAATTAATTAAATATCGTCATATATTATCTGTAATTAGATGTAGTACATTCATCATCATCATCATCATCATCATCAGCCATAGGACGTCCACCTACAAGGTAGACCGACGACCTGATAAAGGTCGCAGGAAGTCGCTGGATGCAGGCCGCTTCTAACAGGTCGATCTGGAAATCTTTGGGGGAGGCCTATGTTCAGCAATGGACGTCCTATGGCTGATGATGATGTGATACATTACATGTACTGAATTACATGTCATTCATGTATTTCTTTTTCAATTTAACTTGAGGTTAGGACTAACTGTAGGTTAGTAATAGTGGTGCAAGTCGCCCCAATTTGATTGGTTTATCTTCTTTTCACGAATAAATTAAATTACACATATGTTTATAATTTTTGGGGGATATGGTTCCGCTTTTTTATGGCAAGGAGCGGTTTGCGCTTTTGCCAGTGTTTTTTTACGTGACAATTTAAAAGGCAACATATTTTGTATATTTTTAAAAAATTCCTTTACAAATACATCACTTTGTAACCACTTATTGTCAAGGGTAACTCAAGCTTCTCCATACCTTTGTTATTTCTTGAAGACCTTCACAGGAGCAACCACTAGCAAAAGTTGGCAAATATTTATCACAGAACATGAAAATATACTACGTAGATAATCAATTTATTCTGTGTTATTTTATCAGAATTTGTAATACGGAAAAAAAATCTCGTAAAAATCCCATTTGATAGGTACATTGAATAATAAGAATTGTGTGTACATGACGAATAATACTTATCACAAGTAATACAAACCGTGTTTATTTTAAACGTCCAAATTGATTTTTTAAATGCTTATTTGCTTAACAATGTGTATTTTTTGCATGAACGATTCCAAAAATGGCTTCTGCAAGGGTATTATGCAGCTGCTGTATTGTGTTGATTTATGTAGTGATCTCGCGTACTTGGTTACATAATCTGTTAAATCGACGAGAATTCACAAAGACGCTTAATGCAAATAAATGTGATGAGAGAGATTTTGAGTGGTAGAGCCACGCTGTAGACAGTTACGTCATGGCGTTTATAGCACGAACGGGCCGGCTCAAGCAGTTTAATACCACTGTCTCACAGAAAACCGACGTAAAGTGGCAGCTCGCTGTCGCGTTCCGTTCGGTGAGCGAGATTTTCGGTGCCCCAATTCCACCCTCCCTTTCCCAATTTCCCTCCTTTTAGGTTTGCAACGCACTCATGATTCTTTTTGTGTCTTGGATGTTATGGGCGGTGGAGATCACTTACTATGAGGAGGCCAATCTGCTCGTTTGCTAGTATCTGCTTTAAAAAAAAAGTATTTCGACTTGTGTGTCTTGTGACTGTGGGCCGGAGGTTCTGGGTTTAAATCCCAAGTCCGACAAAGCGTATTTTCTAATACGATTTGCCCTGAAATTGTTTCTCCAGAGGAAGATGATGTCGGGCTGGCAGCCGGTCGTAACAAGGGGTAGGCACTAGGCAGAGGCATACATTCCACCGAGCCGAGGTTTAATAAACATATCAGGATTCTCTAAAGCCGCGTCTTCCGCATTAATATTGACAGCCTCCGTGGCGCAGCGGGCGAGTAGTCGGCTGTGAAGCGAGAGGCCGCGGGTTCGATCCACGCACCGAGACAAATGTTTGTATGGCCTACAGATATTTGTTTCGGGTCTGGGTGTTGTGAGAGCGTGCGTCTCTCGTAGTTCCTGATACCCACGACACAAGCCTCGATCTTAGTGTGGGGTCAGGACTATGTATGTGACTGTTGAGTGTTATTAAAAAAAAATTATAACATTACACAAAACATCTATACAAAACATGGTTTCGCTACACATTTTTGTACATGGTCTATTGTCCCAAGAACAGGAGACATCGAAAAACATTGTTTTGCATATTATCTGTTTTGTTTCGAGAAAAACAGGTGCAGGCGACGCGCCTTAACAAAAACCTATTTCATTAAACAAAGGTCCAAAAAAAGTACAACGGCACATACAACCAAAAACACAAGCAGCACATTATTATCAACGTTTATTATTAGTACGATAACGAATATGTAGCGGGACTGCGTGACACTCGTTATTTTTCTACAATGGAATATATTCATGTTTCTCTTTTATTGTGTGAAGATAAAACAGTAAAATACAGAACTATAATTACATTTTGGAAATTACGTTATAACGACTGCCTCGGTGGGGTGGTTGTATTTCGATACGACTACGGTTCTAAGGTCTCGGGTTCAATCCCCGGGTCGGGCAAAGTGATATTGGATTTTTCCATATCAGCCCGGAGTCTGGAATTTGTGCCCGCCTGTGTCCCCGAAGGGGTAGGCAGAGGCGCACTAGCGAACTAGAACACCCACATTTCGCCGAGCTTAGTTCCGTCGCAGATGTGATAGGCGGCGAGCCTATCGCCATATCGGGCACGAATTCCAGACTCCAGGCTGATATGGAAAAATCCAATATCACTTTATCACCGACACGGGATCGAACCCTAGACCTCAGGACGATAGTCGTACCGAAATACAACCACGCCACCGAGGCAGTCGAGGCAGCAGTGTCGTCATATATTATCTGTATTTGCATGTAGTACATTACATGTCATTCACATATTTTTTAAATTCAACTTGAGGTTAGGACTAACTGTAGGTTAGTAAGTATTGCAAGTCGCCCTTAATAACTTGTTCACTTTAAGATTAAAAATGTCTATGAAATCTCTAGGGACCATATTTTCCACGTTTTTTGGAGACATCTCAAAATTAGGTATATTCAGTTAACAACATATTAGCTTTAGGACGGCAGTGCTGTTCATACACCTTTCGAAATTCTAATCCAGAATTCTCAGGTATGCACCCATATTTCCCTTGACCGTGAAGTAATACAATAATGCATCCCAAAATACCGAAACATTTAACAAATGAATCGGTAGAACACGTTAAAAACTGGGTTACAAACGCCACGACCACGAAGCAATGGTTTTAAAAACCGATAACAGCCGCGGTATGTGTGTTAATTAGATTTCTGTATGTTTGGCTGCGAATCATGCGAGATATAAAAACTGTGTTGAAAAGGAAAAAAATAATGAAAATACTGGTTTGTAGGCATTTTTTCCTGTTTCATCAGAGCAATGTTGATTAGTCGTACTCGTAAGCGATAGAGTATGCATGATTCTTTCTTTCTACCTGCCCTTATCCCACCTTAATGTGGGGTCCGCGCAACACACTTTTACAAGCATGTTGCAGATAGGATATGGCTAAGTTTTTACGAACGGCTGCCTGCCGATGTCAGTCCTCTCTGAGGGATCTACCCCCGGGAAAAGTAAATTAAAAAATTCGCTTTGCTCGACCTGGGAATCGAAATCACGACCTCCTGGTTCACAGACCTTATATGCTGCCACTAGACCAAGGAGGCGATATGCACAGACCTATGGGCATATGTATACAAACCCCCCCGGGTTTAGGGGTCTGGACACCCACCTTAGCCAAAATGTTTGTGCACTATTTGCACTTCTATCCCTGCGGAGATAAAGGTGTGAGAATTCTTTCCGTAACACTAAGGTCGCATTACATTTGCAAAGGGCCGGTTTTAGCGTCATGTATACGGTATATTATCATTTATCGCATCACAGATGCAGGAATGTCATTGAAAGCGTCGTATTATGGCATTTAAAAGAGCAACGCCAGAGTTTCTTGCCCGTTCTTCTCTGGCGAAACGGCCTTCCGAACTGGCGGTAGAGGAACTTTGACGGAATCTAAATAATGTAGTAACATTTCATGGATTCAATAAATATTTTGATTTTGATTTTTGTTTTTTATCGGATTTGGTCCTTTCATTGTTCTTTTTTTTTATAGCAGAGATATTGCCGTGTACCCGCGGCCTTGACCCACAGAGCCGAAGTGCGCGCTGTTGACGGGGGGCAACGGCCCGTGAAAGTGAAAACTGGCGCGCACCGGGACCGCGAACGCGGCGATCGCTGCGGTCTCTAGCACTTGCGCGCTCGTCGCCGCGTCGCCGGCATGGCAGTTATTTGGGTTAGCTGTCTTTTGGGACATTGATTGTGCGGTGAGTTCGCGCTGGAAGAATTTTATAATTTTATTAGAATTATTCTTTTATTGACGACTATTTTATTATACATTTTCAATAACCATCATAAGACAATTGTAACATTTCTTCCAATGATTAACTTCATTCGTCAGATATCTGACCACCTTACATATTACATAAGTAAATGCTCATAGCAAGACATAATTTACATAATTCCAAACCATATCGCTGCACAGCCATTGTTATCCGCGCCACGTCGCCACGTCATTGTTTACAGACGGCGCTTGTCAAAATCTGCGCTCACGTGGAGGCCAAGGCCGGTGGCCATCTTGGACTCACGACTCCCACGAGGTCGGCTCGCGGGCCGCGGCGCACATCATATCGATCACTTAATCAAACCCTGTGTTTTTTGCATTACATTTTTACTCTACATATAGAAACGTGTATTGCAGAATATAGATGTAATACATCTTTCTACCTGCCCTTATCCCACCTTAATGTAGGGTCGGCGCAACACGTTTTCAAGCATGTTGCAGAAAGGCTTTGGCTTAGTTTTTACGACCGGCTGCCTGTCTGACGTCAACCCCCTCTGAGGGATCCAGTCGCGGGCAAATTAATTTAGAAAATTCGTTTTGCCCGACCTGGTAATCGAACCCAGGAACTCCAGGTCCACAGCCCATATATGCTGCCAATAGACCAAGGAGACTACTATAAGTAGATGTAATACATATGTATTACTAATTTAATATACTTTTGCAATACTTCTAATAGAATAATTATTAGGTACTATTGTTTCAAGAATACGCGCCGGTTTCTGTAATGGTGACTAAATAAAATTAACGGACCGACTTCAAATCCGATCGTAACCAATTCGCTTCGATTCCCGGCCTAAGCACCCAGCCACTAGACCGATGAGGCGGGCCTATCAGCACATTAAAATCTATAAAATGGGTTAACAATATTTGATACAGTTTGGCACGCACCCAAAATGGAATACCTGTGGACAGTTGAAATATTTTATATATGCGGCATTGCAGCGAATTCATTAATCCGCAACATATTGATTTGTGGCAGACAGAGCAAGCTCAGCTGAGGTTAGAAAAAAGATGGGAGCGAGTTCACCCTGTGCTCGCTCTATAATATTCCCTTTGTATAATCAGAGATAGAGCTTTGCCTCATTTTACTGACTTTACAAAATTTTCCCGCATTTGTGCTTGTGTGATCAGTAGGCCAATCATGAGATTTTTGATATTACTCGCTAGCGACTCCGTAAAATTTTTGTATGAAAAACACTCGAACGCTTCTAGCGGTTACGCAGGGAACTGACGTTTTTCATTGAAATTATTTAACGTCGCTAGCGTGAAATGTCAAAAAATTCATGATCAAGCTACAGCAGGTCGATTCTCTAATAAACACCACAACGTTGCGATCGACGGAGCGTTCAACGTTGTTGGGTCTTAGAGAATACCATTTTCCATACATTTATGTCAAACGCCTCGCTCGAGAGAGCTAGTTCGCATAAGCGTCGTCATCTCACATAGCGCTAGTGCGTGCGCTTTGTACCTTGCTGAATACAAAAATGAAAACATCTTTGTCGCAACGATGCTGCAACGTTGTTTTCACAAATGAAACCTTAGAGAATCGACCTGCAGATTAACCCTTTGAAATATGAATGATCTAAAAATGACACATTCAAGATTATAATTATTCGATGAAAATCAGTGTAGCAGTTACTTTTGTTACAGTTACAGTTGCTCGTTTGCCCCTTCTTCTATAAAAAAAAAACTTACATTTATACCAAAAGTTTTGAATCTCATTTTTGTATGATACACGATGACCAACAAGTCAGCCACTTGTGTAAATTTATTAGATTCGTAGATTACCAAACAAACACTAATGTCAGAGCACTGGAAACATAAATTAATCGAAAACAATAGAATTATAGGTACAGACAGAGACGAAAAAGAACACCACATAAATTAATAGTACAGTAGTTAATAGAAATAAAATAGAATCCAGCAAAGTTCTTGAAAACCAGGTATTTTTCCGGTTTCAAAACTTTATTTGTAACTTGAAAAAGGTTACTAATAAATAAATAAGTGGCTGTAGATAGTCACGGGTGGCTCGGCTCCGGTGGCCCAGACGCTTATGTAACATATGTATTTGTATGTCCGCCTCCGACGGGTCAATTATTAAAAAAAAAGTGTGCAGTGGTGTTGTTTTTTTTATAATTACGATCAATATGTAACAAGCCTAGCCAAATTAAAGGACATGAAATTCCGGTCTTTGGACTTTTTATTCCGGTCTGGTCGAACGAGATTTTTCAAACATAATTTGGGTTTCTATCAGAATAAGTAACATTAGTGTAAAGATGATGATAAATGGTCATAATATATTAGACATTCCTGTGGACAGTCTTGATGCCTAAATAGGTTATAATTTGAATGATAGACAGATTGCTAGTACAATAAAACGTGTTACAAAACCACTTGTAGGTGTGATAAAAGACTTTCAGGATATTCCGGTTATTACATCACACAAACTAATAATAAATATGTATGCTGAATGCGATAATTATAATCTATGCATCATGCGGCTCGAACCTAACAAGTTTCCTGTCTGATAAGCAACAGTCTGTGGCTGTCGGAAGGAAAGTCTGTGTCATTATGTATTAAACATCAAATACATAAGCTCACGCGTATATCACCGAAAGGGTAAGCAGAAGTGAACTTGATAACTAGAATGCACATCCTTTCGGATTTGGGTGTCGTGAGATCGTGAGTCTCTCGTATGTAGTTCCTGATTCCTACGACAAAGACTCGATCTTAGTGTGGGGTCAGGACTATGTGTGTAACTGTTGGGTGTTATTTTATAATATCTATTATGTCCGTCCCTTCATTTAATAAGCATCATACCGGACGTATATTTCCACCACAAAAACGGCAAAGAAATCTGCATACTAATGAGTTCTCCACAAATCATTTCGGTGGTATGAGCAGTCTTATGGAATTCAGACAGCGTAGTAATCTCTATCTTGGATTCAGTGTATGACATGGCCCGACATGGGAATGTTATTTAGTTATCTACCGACTTCCAAAAAGGAGAAGGTCCTCAATTCGTCTGTATTTTTTTATGAATGTTACGCGATATCTCCGCAAATGTGGCCCGTTTAAAAATTCTTTTTGTATTCGATAGAGCTTATTTCAAGGGTTGGTACCATATAAATTTGGTCACGATAGGATTTGAAGTCGGTCCGTTAAGTTTTTAAACTTGTGATTATTTCGACGAGTCATATTGCAAATCGAGAATAGTAAATATAATATAATTAGTAAATAATCGCTCAATTTTAACACCAGATACAACAGAAATATGAGATATTCGTATTACAAAGTAGGATGTACTTCTATAACTTAATTCTTTAGTAGTTGAACTACCACTTCCAGTCCATTAAAAGGCTATTATGGTGGATACATTTTCCGGTCTTACTAAATTACTAAACACTCGTATGATAATAACGCATAAAGAAATAAAACCAATTATTCGCAAATTAGCATTCCATACATAAGCTCACGCCTGTATCCCCGAAGGGGTAGGCAGAGGCGCACTAGCGAACTAGAACACCCACATTTCGCCGAGCTTAGTTCCGTCCCAGATGTGATAGGGGGCGAGCCTATCGCCATATCGGGCACAAATTCCAGACTCCGGGCTGATATGGAAAAATCCAATATCACTTTGCCCGACCCGGGGATCGAACCCGAGACCTCAAAACCATAGTCGTACCGAAATACCACCACGCCACCGAGGCAGTCAATCCATACGAGCGGATACAACGCCAATAGTGCAATCTTTGAAGATTTTGTTACAATCAATTTGTACCTTAGGGGTATACACATAAGGATTTCATTTGCCCATATAAACACGTTTATACTACTAACTTAATTTAAGACTTATCTATATATATATATAAAAATGAAACCCGTTTTCCGTTGTCATCGCATCACGCGTGAACGGCTGGACCGATTTCGCTAATTCTTTTTTTAGAATACTCCTCGAAGTACGAGGATGGTTCTTACGGAGAGAAAAAAATGAAAAATTGTCTGAAAAAGTCTAAAAACAACACTTTTCTGTACTCCCATACAATCGATTCGTAATAATACTTAAAAGTCAATTTGAACTTTAATACCATACGATAAAGTTCAAATTTTAGTAGAGAGGTTCCGGGAAGGCAAAACAATTGAGTGTCGTTAGTATCTACTGGTTCGATTTGAAAAATTCTTTTTGACGCTATGACCAATAGGAGCGGAGCAGAAATGAAAAATGTTTAAAGCCGGGGAAGTTGGTATCTCAGAAACTACTGGTTCGAATTGAAAAATTATTTTAGTGTTGACCGAGGGGTGGAATGATGGGGTGACTAAGGGATACCTGACGGGGTGACTGATGGGGTGACTGACGGGGTGACAGACGGGTTACAGACGGGGTGGCAGACGGGTGACATGCGGGGTGACAGACGGGTGACAGCCGGGGTGACAGGCGGGGTGACCGACGGGGTGACAGACGGGTGACAGGCGGGGTGACAGACTGGTAACAGACGGGGTGACAGACGGGTGACAGACGGGGTGACAGACGGGGTGACAGATGGGTGACAGGCGGGGTGACAGACGGGGTGACAGACAGGGTGACAGACGGGGTGACAGGCAGGGTGACAGACAAAGTGACTGATGGGGTGACAGAAGGGTGTCAGGCGGGGTGACAGGCAGGGTGACAGACAGGGTGAGTGATGGGGTGTCAGCCGATGTGACAGACGGATTACAGACGGGGTGACAGACGGGAAGACAGACGCGGTGACAGAAGGGGTCACAGACGGGGTAACATACGGGGTGACTGATGGGGTGACTGACGGGGTGATAGACGGGTTACAGACGGGGTGACAAACGGGGTGACAGACAGGGTGACAGACGGGGTGACAGATGTGGTGACAGGCAGGATGACTGTGTCAGGCGGGGTGACAGGCAGGGTGACAGGCAGGGTGACAGACAGGGTGAGTGATGGGGTGTCAGCCGATGTGACAGACGGATTACAGACGGGGTGACAGACGGGAAGACAGACGCGGTGACAGACGGGGTCACAGACGGGGTAACATACGGGGTGACAGACGGGGTGACAGACAGGGTGACTGATGGGGTGACTGACGGGGTGATAGACGGGTTACAGACGGGGTGACAAACGGGGTGACAGACAGGGTGACAGACGGGGTGACAGATGTGGTGACAGGCAGGGTGACTGATGGGGTGACTGACGGGGTGACAGACGGGTTACAGACGGGGTGACAGACGGGTGACAGGCTGGGTGACATGCGGGGTGACAGACGGGTGACAGACGGGTGACAGACGGGTGACAGACGGGTTGACAGACGGGTTGACAGACGGGGTGATTGACGGAACCGCACCGAAGTCACGTACTATCTCTCGAAGTTTAGCAAAACATATTATGTGCCTATTAGGTGCCTACGACTCACTCTTTCAACCCTCTCTCTCATACGCAGACGAAGTTGCGCGGGTCAGCTAGTTTAAAATAAATAAAAACTATATTCGCTTAACATAAGCACGTAAATCGTTCAAAAAGCCGTAGTACGCACTGGCGTACAACCAACGTGTATTGCATGGACAATGCGAAATGACATGTTCACACACAATGCAGATTATCGTATTATTTTGCGAATAAGCTCCTATCTCCTTTGGCCGGGTTATACCTTGAGGTTAGTATATACAGGCACACTTGTGATAAGTCTTTCACGTTGTCTGTAAACAAAGACAAGAGAAATGCACAGTGATTTTTCAACCGGAATCTCGTAGTGATGTGGTTATACCGGAATATTTTTGTGGCTTATAAATTAATTAAAAAATAAGTCTTCAATGTGTCAGTACAATAGAAAATGATATTAATTGGATGATGTTTTTATGGCTTATATTTGCTTTGTTCCCCCTAATCTATACTGATAGTTTGGAGCCGTTTGGGAGTTAGAAAGTTGTACAGTCCATACATCAAATGAGCTTTTAAATTGGATAGCTTGAGACTAGAATCCTTTAAACACCAATCAGAATTTTCAACTTTTCAACTGTAAGTTTCATGATCCAAAACCAATCGGTGACGTCAATGCTTGGTCGTGACGTCACGCGACCACACAACATGGAAAATGGGCATTGCCGACGAACCGTTAATGACATTGAACTTAATTAGTTTTAAATTGGGATTTAGTATACCTAAAAAATCTTCAGATATAATACAACATGATAATTTTGTTGTGTTCTTGGGTTTTTCTGCTTATTTCAGAATACGTAAAAAAAAGATTCCGACGAATTTTTAATCTCCTTTTTTTTTGAAGTCGGGTAATAAAACAAAAAGAAACCCTTCCCTTTGATGGAAAAATGAGGCACTAAATCATATTTTAAATTCTGGAGTGGGCATATTGGAGATATCTAGCTATCTCTTTCCAACGCACGTTCCGTTGGCGGTGACGTCATTATACTGATACTTCATTTTCCCGTAGTTTAAAGGTTACACCAAACTTCAAAGGCTTATAACGTTTTTATTTTTGAGATATTTCAATATTTCTTTCTGTCCTATATTTTAGATCACGTAAATTTCATATAAAATTAGTTAAAAATTAGTCATGCACCCAATTATATGACAATAACAGAATGAACTAGTATTAAGTCGGTATTTCCCTTCAACTACCTCGGTAGCGTGGTGTTATTTCGGTACGACTACTGTTCTGAGGTCTCAGGTTCGATCCCCGGGTCGGGCAAAGTGATATTGGATTATTCCATATCAGCTCGGAGTCTGGAATTTGTGCCCGATATGGCGATAGGCTCGCCCCCTATCACATCTGGGACGGAACTAAGCTCGGCGAAATGTGGTTGTTCTAGTTCACTAGTGCGCCTCTGCCTACCCCTTCGGGGATACAGGCGTGAGCTTATGTTATGTTATGTTTCCCTTCAAGAAGGAATGTTCACAAATCAATCTGGCCATCTTTATTGAATGGCCCTCACTCCTGAGGGAAGTTATTGAGGAATAATGAGCGATGGACCGGATGGTATGATTGTTGTATTGCAATGAATGAAGACACATTACACGGTCGATGCACTATTCAATATTACGATTGACATGGTAAAGCATCATTGGTCTAGTGGCTTCGTACTTGGATTGATCGTTAGGTCCTAGGTTCATTTTCAAGTTGATCAATCCCATTTTTTCAATTTGTAAATATAAGTTACTCAGAGTTGAAAGTGTCTAGAATGAGCTCGTCCCTTGCCTTTATCACATGTAATGATAGAAATAAGCTCGGCGTAATGAGTGCTTTAATTCTCTAGTTTAACTCTGCCTAAACCTTTTGGGATTCAGGTGTGATATAACATCTTAAGTTGTAATGATGTAGGCAGTTTTGTCTACGTCACATACATACATAAGCTCACGCCTGTATACCCCTAAGGGGTAGACAGAGGCGCATTGGCGAACTAGAACGATGTAGTAGTGATTAGACGAGTCATTGTCCACGTGACTCGACAGTAGCATATCCAAGTACGATCGAGTATTTAATGAACTGTGACCTTGTTTTTAATCTGTGGCAGTAATTATGTTCCGGGATTTCCCTTAATAGAAACTTCATTGCAGTGGTTTGTGGTGGGCACTGGGCAGACGCGCAACTAGTGCACCCACTATTCACCAAGGTAATTTACGTCACAGGTTATTGCCATATTCTGGATTAGGATTAAAATCAGGTATCGAACCCGAGACCACATGACGGTAGTTGTACTGGCTACCTATCGCGCCCAATACAACGACACCAGTTTTTTTTTCTACCTGCCCTTATCTCACTTTAATGTGGGGTCGGCGCAATACACTTTTTCAAGCATGTTGCAGAAATGATTTGACTAAGTTTTTACGACCGGCTACCCGTCTGACGTCAATCCCTCTGAGGGGTCCAGTCCCGGGAAAATTAAATTAGAAAATTCGCTTTGCCCGACCTGGGAATGGAAACCACGATCTCCCGAACAATCGAATCGAACAACGACACCGCGGATAAAGAAATCAATTCATTTCATTTGCAAATTGACTATTGTTTAAAATACGCCGTGTTGACAGGCCTCATGTCGCGTTCATTGAGTTCGTACGAAAATAAATGTCGCCCCGAGTGTAGACATGTGTTTAGTAAATATCAACGGAATCGCTACAGAAGACAGTTTGTGTGGACACGTCACGTGCCGTTGTGAAAATCACGATACTCTGGATAGTAATTATTCCGGTAACCTGAACGGTATAGGTAATCGTTTCTCTAAACCAATGGTACGCTCGGTGTAGTACAAACGAAATACATCTCGAGAGGATTTATGTATTGTGAGAACTGATGAATTCAATTATTCCGGTAAACGAAATTAAAATGATATAGGTAACTATTTGTAACAAACATTGACGGGTGTAGTGCATAATCCGGTTATTCCGGTGAGTGTTACCAGAAAAAAATAGTTAAGTGGAACTAATACTTTTGGTAGCGGATAATAGAACACGTTTATTCCCGAATAAAGCAATCACTTGGTGTGACTTTTCTGTTATGTTTTTAATAATATAAAAGGAGAATGCCCATCCTGTATGGGAAAAAGTATTCACCTCAGGATTGTTGTGTCAACATCAAATTATGTCTATTCTACTCTAAGATGTCCCTAAATACTACTGTAGAAATATGGATTCAATTGATATTGGAGTTTAAGAAATATTTGGAAAATAAAATAAAATACATTTTGACCCTAGATTTTCTATTGCTAAATGTATGCACCAACTATTTTAGTATCCACATTTCAATTATTAACAAACTATGGCCTAAACCTGTCTAAATCGGAAAAATATTGATAATTTCTAGCAGCATTTCACTTCCATTGGACGACTGATAACAATATTATGACATTGATAATGTTCTTTTTGGAAAGACTTGAAGTACACAGCTTGGCATCAAAAAGTATTTAACTTAACGTGACCGCTAAAGTAGGGATGTTAACATATATATATCGTCAATAATCGATAACTTTTGTTTGCCTAATATACTATTTATTACCTATAAGAGACTACAGCGGCCTGCCCTAATGTACGTGAGATTTAAGTGTGTTTTAGTTATGCAAAGAATTCTGTTGCCTTTTTTTAGCGCAAAACGAAAATGATCCATTGCATCCACTACGCAAAGTCCTTGCATTTTCTTCAGGACAGGTGATAGCACTAGTCACATAGTTATGGATGTTTGCAATGCAAGTTGTATGCAAGTATTGTTACAAACAACACATAAATTATTCGTAGATTAGTTTATTTTACATATTTAAATAAGCTCACGCTTGTGTCTCTAAGGGATAAACACAGGTGAACTAAAACACCCACATCGGGCCGAGCGTATTTTAGTCACTTTAAGTAACTTCCGGCGAGCCTGTCGCAACAATTAATTGATCCCAAGCAATTTATGTTATGATTTTTCGAATTGGAAAAGTTGAAACACAAACTATGATGACTATGATGATGGCAGATAAAGCAAAATGATGAAATGAACCCAGGTTTTACGATTTGCAGCTGCCTTTACTTATTATTTAAATCTAGCATTATTTGGGAATACAATTTTACCTGAAGAAAAACCTGACCAAGAATTCTTGGCGTTCCTCTTCTGACGCAATATATAATATACATTAAATTAGTTAATACATAATTATACTGTTTACTTGAGGTACGGCTCATCATTAAACTGCTATATTGGTACTTTTTATCTACGGATGGATTTAATCATCTTTGAATATAAAGGTAGGTACTTCCGAATTAGCTAAATCTTTGCTAAGTACATTTTCTGTCAGGATTACGATGCCGGTGTATTTCACTGTTTTCTTTTTATCACCTTACGCCCCAGCGTGATGACCATTTAACGTATGCAGACGCTAACAGGATAATCTTCATCATACAAACAAAGCTACTGATAAATGCTAGTTGGTCGATATTTAAGTAACGTCTACCTAAATAACGAATCTACACATCTCTAATTCATAGATAGATATCTAGACTCTTTAATGTATCCTTTTTGGATACGTATACACTATGGTCAGTTGCTATGGCGACGTTGGTTTGTTATTTAGGTAATCTGTCCAAATAACGAGAAAGGGATGTTTAATATAAGGGTATGTGGGCACTAGTGATTTTTCGTCACTCTTATACTCTTCACAAATGTATGAAATGTGACTCCATACGGCAAAGCGTGTCTTTCTAGTGTATCGTAACGCGTACAGTTGACTTTTGTCACTTGCCCCTTTTATGAAGAGCGCAGCGCTCTCGTAGCAATTCTGGGAGCAAGAGGTCCATAATCGACAGCAAGAGGTCCTGGTGTGCGGTGGCCTTCTGAGGATGAGAGGGTCCCATAAACGAAGTTGGGCCACAAGGCGGCAATGCGCAAAGGCGGCTTCGGCGAAAGCCGAGGCGCTTCTTGTTTTGGAAATCTGGGGCCGTTCCTACTGCACCGAAGAAGGCCACTGCGGGGTTTTTGTTCGTATTTCCGGTGTAGAGTATAAATTACAGAATGCCTACCATCCTGACATCTCGGGTTGGATCCCCGGGTCGGGCAAAGTGATATTAAATTTTTCAGTATCAGCCCGGAGTCTGGAATTTGTGCCCGAAATGCCGATAGGCTCGCTCCTATCACATCTGGGACGTATATGAGCGCGACGAAATGTGGGTGTTCTACCTCAAGTTCTCTAGTTCGCCCATGCCTACCCCTTCGGGGATACAGGCGTAAGTCAATGTATGTGTGTATGCATGCGTAAAGTTACGAGGCGACGACTGGATGACATTGAAACATTTCCCTTTTCATTACTCGAGACTGTACAAGAGTCACGGTGACAAAAGTCATCCGTGTGCACTAGCTTTTTAACATTTGATATCTTCAAAACCATTTGATTATTGACAAGTTACCATAGTAACAATAAAAAATGGTGTATTTAATTATTGCAGAAATCTATTAATTATTCTTGTTTCCCAATGCAGATTCAGCTAAGACCCGCACCAAACATTATGATTTTTTTTTCTCTTTTTTCCAGTGGTACCATTGTTGAGACACAAACTATCACATATATCTGTCAAACTATACTCGATATGGGCATTCTCCTTTATGACATATTAATAAGAAATCTTTCTAACACACTTAGTAGATAGACTATGAAACAACCTAGAGTATATTCATGGCTTTTGTAAATCAATATCACATAGCTGTTGTATTTAATATTCGCAGTATGATGTCTTTGTGACAAATAATCACGTGGTAACACGGGCCGGCCGCTTCACACTATTGACCTAATAAAATTCGCAAAATGAATGTCACCTGAATAATTATTACCTCCGATGGTACTAATTCGTCGGCCATGCTGTCTGTGAATCATCGATCCAGTATTGTTTATTCAAGAGTTTACGTGCCACACCACACGCCATTTTCTATACATTTTGAAAATTATAAAGGTATTAACCTTATGATAAGCTATTTTAATTTTCAACTATTGAAGGGTTTGTACAATTTTCTTTTTCATATTTTGCTCACTACGTTAGTTGGTTTGACAAAAATCTTACTAAAACTATCATCTTGATATAAGACTATATTTAATACCTCTTTATTTTTTTTTATTCGAAACACCATTTCGGTAGTATATGTCTTAATATCTTCTTAATCTATAGTTAATAAATCCTTTCTGCAACATGTTTGAAAAAGTGTGTTTTTGTCGAAACAGGATACAAAAACACATACGCAAAACAATTAATTTCGTTGTCTCTTCCTCAAACAACAATGGGTCATAGCTAAAAATGTGTAGCGAAACTATGTTTGCTTAAGTGTTGTGTAATGTTTTAGTGCAGAAGACGTGACATAATGTAAACTTCCCGTTATTTGGGAAATTCAGTTTTTGTTTTCCTGGTAACCCTAAATTCTATTGATGTTGTATGCGTTTTTATTGTCTGACACCAAATCCGAGTTGGTGTCAGACAATAAAAACGCATAAAAAATTAATATATAAGAGATAAAAAATTCTTCGTCTGTCTCTATCTCTATCATTCACACTGTAAACTGCATTTATTTATCTCACTTATGCTTGATTTTACTACTTAGACGTCTGATCTATATCATTCTTTATCTAAGCATAAGACGGTTGACAATAGCAATGGAAATAATGGCTAGTTTTTGTCAATAGGTTATGTCACTTAGGCTATTTTTACAAAGCTATTATTGTAAGTCGCTATACAAAGCTCCCAGCTATTTTTCGCCGCGCAGTTTTAGTAACGTATAGGTTACTTTTTACCTACATAGCGACTTTTTGAATCGCCACAGCTATCTTGAACCGGCGCGGTTACCTTGATAACTGCAAGCTTTATTATTAAAGACGTTGTTCTCGTTGTAATATTACTTTGTAAATCCCAGTCATTTTGTCGATGTGGTTGTCATATCGCATTAAGTTGTATTTGTTTCATCATCATCATTATCATCAGCCATAGGACGTCCACTGCTGAACATAGGCCTCCCCCAAAGATTTCCAGATCGAAAGTTGTATTTGTTTATTATTTTGGATTAGGTATATATTTTAATTTAGTCTACTAAGGAACATAATAATGTAATGTAATAATTATTTGGTGTCAGTGAGATCTTTGTTTGTGATTCATTTCCATAAAAAAAGCTCTGAACAATAACGTTAGTAGCTATTTCAAAATCACCACTAATGTGGCTTAAAAAAATAATACTATTATCTAAACGGCGGTCGTTGTAGCGCCCATAACAAGTTTACAATATACCCCACCTCACCTGTTTCCCAAATTCCCAATAATCTAGGACTACGTTCATACTTCATCGCAAAAGCATTGTAAAGAATCCCTTAATTAACCCTCTGACTGCCTCGGTGGCGTGGTGGTATTTCGGTACGATTACAGTTCTGAGGTCTCGGGTTCGATCCCCGGGTCGGGCAAAGTGATATTGGATTTTTCCATATCAGCCCGGAGTTTGGAATTTGTGCCCGATATGGCGATAGGCTCGCCCCCTGTCACACCTGGGACGGAACTAAGCTCGGCGTAATGTGGGTGTTCTACTTCACTAGTACGCCTCTGCCTACCCCTTCGGGGATACAGGCGTGAGCTTATGTTAATCAAACTAATTGGCACATCGATCTGCAAACTTGGATGTCCCAGTTTACACGCGTAAACAAAACAAATATAGCAATGTATCTAGTCGAAATTAGTGCGCCTAAAATCAATATTACCCACATTACATACATAAACTCACGCCTGTATCCGAAGGGATAGGCAGAGGCGAACTAGAGAACTAGATTACTGGGCTGACTCTCGACACTGGATTCAAATTTGACTTTATTAACGCCCAAATGGTCAAACGCTACTCAACTTTAACAGCTTACGTTGATTTCCGCCGTACAATGTTGACAGATAAGGCGGTCTTAAATGGCATAAGGCGACCTTAAGTGTATGAGCATTCGACGGTAGGTAAGTGAATTAAAATTCCACCCAAATAGAGTCAAAAAGTGCATTTTAATGTCACGTTAAAAATTACCAAATGACGAGTTCTCGAATCTAATACATCATTAACGCACTATTAACTAGATTTCGGTGGAATTTTAAGTTAATAAATGAAACCGAATTGCAAATTCGTAGACTCAAGAATCAAGGGTTAGATTACGCAGAGCTCGTTTTCGTTTCAGATGAAACCAGGGGCCAGCCTATCGCTGTTGGGTACAAATTCCAGGCTCAGACTAAGTAAAAAAAATCACTTTGCCCGACCCAGGGATCGAACCTCAGGCCAATAGTCGTGCCGCGTTCACAACACCATCACCGAGGCAGTCGGAAATTTTTAAGCAATTAATAAACTCCTGTTATCTAAATGTGTCTTACTTCTTTAAATATATTTATACCAGTTATCCGAAGTGTATAGTAATTAAATTACTCTTCAAGTAATTAAGCATGTATTAGTGAGAAAAGAGAACAAATTCATCTGGTAGCAATTAATTTATTAATACTTAACACTATTCCATTTTTATTTGTATTTGTTTTTCATTTGACAGCCTCCGTGGCGCAGCGGGCGAGTAGCCGGTTGTGAAGCAAGAGGCCGCGGGTTTGATCCCCGCACCGAGACAAATATCTATGTTGCCCACAGATATTTGTTTCGGGTCCAGACCCCAGTCTCACAATACCCAGGTATTGTGAGACTGAAAGTCTCTCGTAGTTCCTGATACCGACAACACAAGACTAGTATCTTAGTGTGGGGTCAGGACTACTGTGACTGTTGGGTGTTATATATTTATTTATTTTTGTGCCTTGGGTCTCTATGGGCGGTGGAGATCCCTTACCATCAGTAGGCAAACCATGAGTTTTTTTGACATTACTCGCCAGCGACTCCGTAAAATATTTGTATGACCAACACCCGAACGCCTCTAGCGGTTACGCGGGGAACTGACGTTTTCCATACAAATATTTGACGTCCTCGCTCGCGTAAATACGTGCAACAAAGTCATGGTTGACCTACAGGTGACCCATCTGCTCGTTTGCCAGTCTCTGTAATATAATAATAGTCAAAATAAATGTATTTTTGGCTAACGTACAAGACACGACGACCCACTTTATGGATGGTTACCATCATCCAGATAATGACAATCACATACGGTAAAGGAAGGATTAGAGACTGTGGTAGAGTGAATATTTTCAAAAAGCCTCCTTGGTACTGGGTTCGATTTCTAGATCGGGTGGGTGTTTTCTGACGCAATTTCACTGGGATTGGATCAGCAGTTGCCCTTAAGCAGGCTGCCGGCAAAAAAATGAGCCGAATCCTATCTGCAACATACTTGAATAAGTGTGTTGCGCCGTCCCCACATTTATGTGGGATAAAAGTAGGTGGAAAGGAGGAATAAAACGTGTAAGTATAAATAATAACAAGTAATTTACTGACTGCCTCGGTGGCGTGGTTGTATTTCGGTACGACTACTGTCCTGAGGTCTTGGGTTCGATCTCGGGCAAAGTGATATTGGATTTTTCCATATCGGCCCCGAGTCTGGAATTTGTGCCCGATATGGCGATAGGCTCGCCCCCTATCACATCTGGGACGAAACTAAGCTCGGCGAAATGTGGGTGTACTAGTTGGCTAGTGCGCCTCTGCCTACCCCTTCGGGGATACAGTAGTTAGTTAGTAGTTTACTCGTCGACAATTTGGCAATGGTAAGCCCATAAGAATCGTGTTACGGACGAATCGCCACTAATATACAGGATGTTTCATTAGTCAGGTATACTCTCTTGCCAAATTAACTAAGTATTATAATAAAACTATCATTAACTAGTGCCATAAACAAACAAACATAAATCTCAAAGTTTAGTGGCTTATTTCAAAGTCCATGAGTAGGTGTTTATAGGTAAACGTCAAATTCAGACAAAAGCTACATTTCACACGCAAAATGACATCATCAAACCATATTGACGTAAGTAAAATATGATGGTAATTTTTTCGCAAATTACTTGGCAACACTGATTAGTTACAAGTATTTCAATTTGATATTGATGCCTCACTATATTTTGGAAGTAAAACTTAGTTGTTGTTATTGCAGGGGTAGGGTTAGTTTTGTATTCTTATGACACACAAAATGACACCGTCAAATGATATTGACGTAAGAAAAATATGATAATAGTATTTTTTTCGAAAATTACTTGGCAACACTGATTAGTTACAAGAATGATAATTTAGTATTGATGTCTCACTATAATTTGGAAGCAAATTAAGTGTTGCGTGAAGATGCATTATATTCTAATCGTATCGTGATATCATTTGTGTGATTATTCCTATTAAATTTTAATAAATTGACCATTTTGGGATATGTGCCAGTTTGAATCAGTTCCAGATTAAATTGTATTTCTGGTTACCCAAATCCCATGATTCTTAAGTGATCGTAGGAGTCTACGGGAAGTTAAGATCATTTAACATCTGGTGACCATCTGCCCGATTGCCAATCTCTATCTTTTCTGCAGGCGATCTTCTACAAAGAGAGATTTTGTCATAGACTTATCCCATATCTTCAACTAATGTTTTCAGGACTTCACCATTGAAGCAAACGATAAATGGTATAACTATAACGTAACTTTGTTAGAAATCTCCTACGGTTTCAAGCTCTCGTTTCATGACTGCCAGCTTTGAAACTATTGTTTCTTTATTAGGAATATTAAAATATCACTGGATAAATTATTATTTGGATTAAAAATCACCGAAACTCCTCTCACTTTCTGCATACAAAACAACATTGCAGTGGACGTTGATCTGTTCCGGCATCGCAAGAGATTCAGGTTTGTAGCCCGCAAGGTTGGCAACTTTCCACCAAACCTGCTGATGTACGAGTAAACAACAAACACACGAAATACATTACATGTAATTATATAAAACCCTTATAAACAGTCCTATAATTATCAATAGAGTTGCCTGGGACTGGATCCTCCAGAGGAGGTTAGTCATTAGTGTCAGGCAGACCCAAATTATTTTAACTTCGACTAAATCTGGACGAATTTTATCTACATCATTCTTAAATAAAAAAACACTCAAGGCCTGTGGCTCTGCCCTTAAAATGCAAGAAACAATTCTAGATTTACAGAAATAGTTATTTTAAGGAGAAAGATTCTTAAATTCTCATGGAGGTATATGGGAGTGATATTTTGAGACTTATGAATATCCATCTAATATTATGACAAGATGATCGATTATTTGAGTGATAAGAGTCGTGCTGTAGATAGTTATGTCTACAGCACGAAGTGGCATCGGTTTGATAGTACTATTGACATTGGCAGCTCGCTGATGCTATTTGTTCGGTGAGAAGATTTCCGGTGGCTTATATTCTCCTTTCCTAATCTCTATTCTGTTCCTTTAAGCTTGGAAACGCATTCATGATTCTTTTGAAATCGTGTGCACCTTTGGGTAGTAGAAATTTGCTACCACCAGGTACTCACTTGCTTGCAATACAAGCAGCAAACGCCAACAGCGAAAACAATGTCCGTATCCTCTCGAATACACAAGCCCACCGGAAAAATCTAAACAACTTCCTTTACTGTGAACGCAATATTTTCTGCCATTTCTATTATTAGAATATTATTCTCAATAATTTTGTACTGCAATTTCTTCTCTTGAATTTCTTTGTAAAGCTATTTTTAGTTGAGCCCCGTTTAACATAATGTTGGATAAAAACGAATTGCCGGGATAATTATGCTGCGCTTGTCGGAGGGCGGTTCAGGGGCCACTTCAAAATGAAGCTCACAATATAAAAAATAGGTATCACGTAGCTTGGACTGAAACAGACTGGCAATACGAATGGCTAAAGTTTGATCCAAGTATCCAAGATCCAAGTTTATCAAGTATCTTATGACTTTTCTAAGTTATGCATCTGTTATTGATATAACATTATAGTTCTCTTTGAGAGCAACTTATCTGAATCTAGAATAGCAGGTAAATATGAAGTCTTAACAACCCAGCTAGACTATTGTGATGAAAGTGCCTTGCAACTCTCATCAGTATAGTTGCACTTTGCCGATCATTGAGAATAACACAAGTTTCATAATTTTATTTGGGATGAGATAAGCTCGCATCGATAGGTAGCAATACTAACATCGACATGTTAACGGAGGCAATGATTCATCACCATACGGAAGTGATGAAACTGCTGCAAATAGTCGCACGAGTAGAGCCGAACTGACGTGAAATCAGCGCGGGATGTTTACACCTTCATAATTTACCATTATGATTTTCTACGTCACAGATAATTCTACAAAAAGCTAAGTCAATGCTATTGCATCGTCATAAAAGTGATAACATGCAGTGAAATGCTGATTAGTGAAATGTCACGTCTGAACGAGACTCATTTAATGAACATCTCAAGGTTGTTTCCCGACTTTGAGATGGGGCCAATGTAATTGGAATTTTGTATATCGCCTTCCCTACCTTGGCTGCTTCTAATATAGTACGATCTGCTATCCACTTTCCAGCTAGCTGTTAGACAATTACTAGGTCAGCGTTATAATTCAGTGCATGGCCTTGCGTGGCTCGTGTTCAAGGGCATGGTCGCTGCAAACCTTTATACACTTTATAATGTTTAGTTCACATCTAAGGTGAAATTTTATTTAGAAATAATTTGGATGAACTGGTTTTAGATGTGTCTGTAATATCTTAACGTAATTACTTCAAATGGTCATGACTGTGTTTGATTGTTAGGTATGCCTATTAGCATTTACATTGGGTAGAATAAATTACTAAGCTGTTATAGGAGAATCATAACAACAAATTTTGTATGATTCAATACTCATGCATCTCTCTTTAAGAGTCGACCTTTAACAACCCACTCTAGCAAACTTGCACCAGTAGCGCCATCTCGTTAATCGACGATACAATAAAAAGTCTTGTTTTAAATATTTTATTTGCATTTCGTGATATGAATTTCTGGCAGAATTATTCAGTTAGGGCGTTACCGCGACGCCCCTTTGGCCATGGTGTCGTCCCAGGCGACTATCCGGGTTGCCTCTCCCTTTTAAACTGCTAGCATTTACCCATAATTGTCACGATATGTTCATAAAATACGATATCAATAAATAAAGTTTCTATGTAAATAACCACCGGGATATTTATTGAACAAAGGTAAAGCTTTTAACAGATTAGTCTTTATGAGAAAATACGGGTGAATGTATTTTCCCTCTATTGGATATTTTTTGGAAATTCACGGAATATTAAAATGAACAGTCCTCCGAAATGAAGAAGGATAATGGACTAAGGAAATCTCAGAACGATGCACTGTTTAGACGACACTTATTTCGTATGGAGAAGTGTTTATGGGAGGATTAAAATGAAATCTCTCAACAGTAGTATCAGCCACCAAACCATATGCATCTATAAACTCAGATGGGATAAATAGTGCTCCTAAACACTGCGATTATAATGGTTTTTCTTTTTCGGAAAGCAGTTTTACGGAATCAGATTACACAGTTGTTCAGAGTTCAGACTATGAGGTTGAGATCTATAGAGCGAACTTCAACCAAGTCTTAGTCAAAGTAACAAACTCAGTGTGGATTTGGAATTGTTATATCGAACTTTGACTTAGTCCGAGTCATTTTTTATAAGAAACACAGACTGACAGACAGACTAAGCAAAGATTTTCTTGTAAAAAATGACTGGGACTAAGTCAAAATCCTAACTGAGTACGTTACTTTGACTTAGACTTAGTCGAAGTTCGCTCTATAGATCTCAGCCTAAGACTCGAGGACTTTTGCTTAGCTTATTATGTCTTCAAAAGCAACGCAGAAACAATTTCTCCTCCTGATCTACCGACATTTATAAATTACTTGTCTCCTGCTCAACAAACAAAAAAGACAGAAAAGCCATTATACAACTGTTGAATGTTTTGCTACAGAATGTCGAAAATGATTCAATGACGTGCAATTTTCCTCGTTATGTTTTCCTCAGTAAGAGTACGAATATACTTAGCTGGTTCAAACATGTAACATGGCGGTTATCAAGTCGTTAAAAATAATGATGTTGATTCGGTATTGTTTGTTGAATTACTATGATGTTATTTGAGCGACAAAACGCGTTTTAAAACTGCGATAATTAATGTTTTGGAAACTATCAATGTCTCGCATAAAAATATCGCATATTGAAAGTAGATATTCAAGCTGTTTGCAAAAAAGTTCGAGTTTGATAGTTATGATGTAACAGATAACGCATTCTCTAAAAACTGTAGATAGTGTCGAATAAAAAAATCTATTTGATTACAAAGCCACTAGCCAATAGTGTCACAGATAATAGTATGTGTAGCGTATTGTTCACACATGTTTGTTAAGTGAACGGCGTTTTATCATCTTCCTAATGCCTATTTAGCAACACCCTGTAGTGCAATGTTGCCAGTTTATACACAAAATAATTACCATTTTTATGAATTGAATATCAAAATCTAAGGTCACGTAACGATCTAAGTGTAACTATGCGAGAATAATTATACATCGTCAATAACACAGTCCAAAAAATACAGACGCCATATTAAAAACTGTAACTTGTAAATTGTACAAATTCGATCAGAGAAGTTGGCAGATAATTCAAGAAAACCTGCTATTGAACGATCGCACTGCGGAAGTTGCACGGCGCGTATAAAAATATCTAGTTGCTGATGATTTCCATACAAATATGAACACAATTTACCACTTAACTGTTACTCAATGTTGCCAGCAGGAAAACCTAGGCATGTCGTGATAAAAAATGCAAATGTTACTTATTAGCAATACTCTATACATCCGTTCATGTATTATATCTAAATGTGCGCAGATAATTGGCTGTTAGTAACAAGTAAACAAACACATACAAAGCTCAGTACTTATACATAAAAATGTTTGTAACGTGACGTACCATTCAACATAGGTACATCACCAAAACGATACATAAAAACAAGCATCTCGTCGGGCTAATTACATTCAGCTAGCTACCTACATATTTATTGAGAACGAGTGGTTTGTGTTGTGCGCTACGGTCGCGGACACAGATTACGTTCGAACCATAATGTTATAGTACATATGCATCGCATTTTTATCCATTTTCATATAGACACTTTCGATGATATAAAGAATACTTTCTTTTCTACACTCGAGTGTTCCATTTTTAGTGAAGTGCGCGTCTGGCCGTTGTTGCCATGCGAGTGCTGGACACTGACGCTGTGCCTCCGCACATCACCAATGGAACAGAAAGTCAGGCGGTTGCATCGATAGAACACCATACGCGAACTAGCCACAGAGATTTTTGCTGCATAATATTTTCAAGGGCATTTGCAAGCGCTCGCGTATGGCGATCGCTAACGCGACACAAACTTGCCAATCAAATCATGAATGAAACATGCGACGATGGTACATGGAAAATCACCCATCATGAGGGTTAATAACGTTAAATTAACACAGAAATAAAAGAAAATACTTACAAACTCGTCAGCCGCGATACGTGTTTCATACACATGACGTCACTTGACGCAACACAAGCCCGAAATATTGAGCAAAATGTATAATAAACGAACTGTTAACGACACCAACATGTAAAATACGCGATAGTTTATTAAATACAATATCAACGTTATGTCATTAACAACGATTTAGGACATTTTACAATATTTATTTGTTGTCACCGACTCAGAGTTTTGACAAGATGGTCGCGCACCGACTGTTTTGCTTTGGTTGTCAGCTGATACGAATACTGCTGTAATTCAAGCGAAAGCGACTATGTCGCTATCCTCTTCTATTGCACCATAATTGGTGCCGCGAGAGCGAGATGGCCTAGGCGTGTCTCGCATTTGCAGAGAACTTGAAACACAACAAACGTCATTTTCTTGTTGCATTTTTATTGCGAAGGAAAAGTCACAAATAAATCTATTTATTTGTAGTGATGAATTGAAAAGTTACTGTTTGTGGGCGAGGAGATGTTTCTATTTCACAATAACACGTAATCACCCATCAATAAGCTATATTTGGGCGTGACACATCTTGTTATTGTTGAGGTATGTAGCGCCATCTTTGATCGAATAGTGAAGTTTTTTCGTGATGATCTCATTCAAGGTCACGTTTTCAAATTCGCATCATAATGTTTTTCATTTATTTTTTTTATCATCACATACTATTTAAATAAAATAGCATTTTGCTTTTCATCGCACGTGAGAAAGCGTTCAAGTACGCAGATAGATAACGCACTGCGCATTTATTTACATTTGTAGTACAAACAGTTTGAGATAGATGGCGCTACTAGTATCAAGATTCAAGAATACATAAAATCATTTTACGATGCTCAAAATTAAAATAAAAAAGTTGATTACGTTATTTTTTTTATATAATTATTACAGTCATGATATATTTGATTGAAAATACAATATTATTATTATTTATTTGCTGTAGCATTCAATCCAAATAAGTGGAAACGAAGTTGTTGAAAAGTAACCATCTGTTACCTACAAATTACAATGACATTGTTTCGACTAACAAAGGAATTTGTTACGATTTAAAACAACAGTTTAGTTATTTTCCACAACTGTAGTTAGTTTGTAGTCGCTCATGAAATTCAGACGTTATTGGACTTTCGGCGACAATTTCAGGTGTAAGTATTCATAATATTAATAAAGATTCTATTAAGCAATTAAAACAAACATTAAAATTATTAAACTCAATATAAAATAGGTAGTAGTAGGTAAAGACATGTTCAAGATAATTAAGTACAGCACGGATGGACTGGCTCGACCGATTTGATATCATTGTCTCACAGAAAACCGCCGTGAAATGGCAATTCGATGTTGCGTTTAGTTCAGTGAGTAGAGTTTCCAGTGTCCGAAACCCCACTTTACTCCCATATTTTACGGTTGGTAACACCATAGTTCTTTTGGTATTATAATCATCTAATAGTAATCATCTATCACTGACGGCCAAGTTGTTTTGCGTGACTACGATATCCATTTTACATGACTGTCAGCAGGGACCTTTTTACGACCGACTTCCAAAAAGGAGAAGGTCCTCAATTCATCTGTATTTTTTTAATGTAATTTACGCGGTATCTCGGTCAAATGTGGACCGATTTTCAAAATTATTTTTGTGTTCGATAGAGCTTATTTCAAGGGCGGTCCCATATAAATTAGGTCACGATCGGATCAAATTGGAAGTCGGTCAGTTAAGTTTTTATACTTGTGACTATTTACGTGCAAGTCGCTCGCTGCTCGCCTGGTGGTAAGCGAGACGACTACCTTTGAGCAGTAGCAACACGACATGCACTTTGAGTAACAAGCCACTGAGTGCCACTGCACTGCGCTCATTACCTTAAGACATGATGATAAGTCTCATAACTTTCTGTAATTATACTGGCTACAATGTCGTTCAAAGCGGGATACAAAATTGTTTGCACAATACTGTTTTTTGGTAAAAATAGACACTGTGGTACCTACCGAGACCGACCATCGTATGTGACAGTTATCATCATCATCATCATCATCATCATCAGCCACAAGACGTCCGCTGTGGAACATAGGCCTCCCCCAAAGATTTCCACATCGACATGTTGGAAGCGGCCTGCATCCAGTGACAGTTATACCATTAGTAAATAGCTTAAAAGAAAGAAAAAAAGAAATAAACTTTAATCAGCCAATGTCTCAGGCAAGAGTAAGTGGGAGAGAACAAAAATAACAATATCTTTTATTTTTTTAAAGCTGTGACTGGAAAGGTAGGTCACTTGATATTAATTGATCTCCACCGCCCAAGACACAACATGAATAATGGGTGCGTTGCCAACCTAAACTTGGGATTGGGAAAGGGAGGGGGAAAAGGGGCCAATGAAAATCACACTCATCGAACGAAACGCAACAGCCAGCTGCCATTTTACGTCCGTTTTCTTTGAGACAGAGGTATCAAACCGGTGGACAGGCCCATTCGTGCTGTAGACGTTGCTGTCTACAGCGTGGCTCTAGCACTTAAAAAATCACCGTGTATTAAAATATCATTGTGTATTATCGATAAACCTGTAGTTTATCGATGGTCGCTGGATTTCTGGACTTCACTACGCTTAGCAAAAGATGTAGTGTAGTCACTGCAGTTAAGTGTGTTAGATGACTAGGGCATCGCGTTATCTGTAGGAAAATGCCCGACATGTTCTAACATGCATCGCTGATAACATCGTTGCATCATGCATGACTCACGATCATAACACATAACATAAGCTCACGGCTGTATCCCCGTAGGGGTAGGCAGAGACGCACTAGCGAACTAGTACACCCACGTTTCGCCGAGCTTAGTTCCGTCCCAGATGTGATAGGGGGCGAGCCTATCGCCATATCGGGCACAAATTCCAGACTCCGGGCTGATATGGAAAAATCCAATATCACTTTGCCTGACCCGGGGATCGAACCCGAGACCTCAGAACCGTAGTCGTAATCACGATCGTAATCCTTACTAAAGACAAAATAATCGATTCTAAGGCTGAGATCTCTAGAGCGAACTTCGACTTAGTCCGAGTCATTTTTACAAGGAAATCTTTGCTGAGTCTGTCTGGAACTCCGTTTTTTATGTAAAAATGTCTCGGACTAAGTCGAAGTTCGTTTTAAAAATTCCAAATCCTCACTGAGTTCGTTTCTTTGACTCAGACTTAGTGGAAGTTCGCTCTATATGTTCGTTCAATCACAGCCTAAGTCCTGAATCGATTAGAATTTATTCGAATGAGCTTGCTGTGTGGGCTTTGACTGGTGATGAACGTGGAGCGAGCTTGATTCTAGTTTTATAGACCAAAATTCATGCTACACGGCCTCTTTACTGTTTATCCTTCAATATCCCCGAAGGGGTAGGCAGAGGCGAACTAGAATACCCATATTTTGCTGAGTTAATTTTCGTCCCAGATGTGATAGGTGGCTAGCCTAACTCTAAGGGCAATTTGGGCTAATAACCCAATATCACTTTGCCCCACTCGGGATCGAACCTGAAACCTCGGATGGCTCTCGTAGTTTCTTACATCATTGTCAAAAGACTCGTATGACGTACCTACTCATATCTCAGCTTTCTTTCTACCTGCCCATCATCCATCATCTTATCCCACCTTAATGTGGGGTCGTCGCAATATAATTTTTCAAGTACGTTGCTGAAAATGATTTGGCTTAGTTTTTACGACCGACTGCCTCTGACGTCAATATCCCCTCTGAGGCGACCAGTTACGGGCAAAACAAATGAACAAAATCGCTTTGCCCGAGCTGAGAATCGAACCCAGGACCTCCCATATGCTGCCATGAGACTAAGGACAAGAAGGTGACTTTGATTTGTGTCGTGGATTAGAATTTTGACAGCCTCCATGGCGCAGCGGGGGCGGGTAGCCAGCTGTGAAGCGAGAGACCACGGGTCTGATCCCCGCACCGAGACAAATAAAAAAAAATCGTTATGTATCTACATATGTGTGTCTGTTGAGTATTGTTTATTTTGACTGAATGGTTTCACTTGGAACATTAAACTTAAGTTATAGATGACTGAAGTAATAGGAATACGCACTAATAATATAATATAGAAATTAGGTGTATGTTTATCAACAATTTGATTATCTCAGCAGTTAACAATTTTCAGAAACTGATTTCTGCATGAATACGTTTTTAAACTTGCAGCTTGAAAGAACATGTCAGTTGCATGACAACAGGGACGTAATTAGAAATGTATAGGGAGCTTCTGGGTCACTCTAATTATAAAACATAAAAATGACTACACTTTACTACGCCCTGATGGACTGATGTTCTTTTCAAGATTATTTTTGTGTTCGCTAGAGCTTATTAGTAGTATTGTCAGGTTCTGCGATAGAAATCCTATCATTCATAAATAGTATTCAATGATTTGTATCATCCACAGACTGTAGAGTCCCACTGCGGGGCAAAGGCCTCTCTCATGTCGTGCCACTCATTACGGTTTTGGGATAAACGCATCCAAGTTCGAACTTCAATCTTAACAGGTCGTCGACCCATGTTGCCATCGTAGGGTTGGCCCTACGATGGCAACATGGGTCGACGACCTGTTGCGTTGACCTGACCCGTTGCACTTATCTCCAGCCTCCGTGGCGCAGCGGGCGAGTAGCCGGCTGTGAAGCGAAAGGCCACGGTTTCGATTCCCGGATTGAGACAAATGTTTGTGTGGCCCTCAGATATTTGTTTCAAGTGTAGGTGTTGTGAGACCGAAAGTCTCTCATAGTCTCTGACACCCACGATACAGGTTATACCTAGTGTGGGGTCAGAACTAGGTGTGTGACTGTTTACCTTGTACTCTGATGACGTTTTCTTTTGACTCGTAAAAAATATTTTTTAAAAGGGCCCCACATATCAGCCTTAAGTCCTTTATTCCGACCCTGTCCACTGTCCCGTGGTGCAGTTACAATACCCGAAGCAAATTGGTCCAATCAACGCTGGCTCCACGGGCCCGATAAAAATTAGCACCGTCCGATTTATTTGGACCTCTCGCTTTTTGTCCCATCATGAAAGTCGCTCCATATACCAAAGGTCTATCGTAACTGGTTCGTAAGTTTGTAATTTTAAACCTTTTTTCGGGTGGAATACGAAAAATTCACGCTCAATGCATGTCGTAGTGATTCAGAGATTGTGCGTTTTATTTGAATACTTTCTAGACACTAGAGCACGTCAATTCAATAGTAGCATCAGTTTTCATGGTTAAATTTTCTGTAAAACACATAAGCTCACGCCTGTATCCCTGAAGGGGTAGGCAGAGGCGCCCTAGCGAATTAGAACAACCACATTTCGCCGAGTTTAGTTCCGTCCCATATGTGATAGGGGCGAGCCTATAGCCCATATCGGGCACAAATTCCAGACTCCGGGCTGATATGGAAAAATCCAATAAAACTTTGTCTGACCTGAGGTTCGAACCCTAGACCTCAGGAAAATGTTCTGTAAAAGCTTTAAATTTAGGTAAGGCCACACAGGCTATAATAATTAATTAATTAATCTCAAAAAACTTGACAAGTATGATATAGGGCTATGTATCGAGAGATACAGTCCACAATCGACATTATAATTATTTATTGTAGATCTGGTATAGAGTCTACTTTGCAACTACAGGGTTGAAACTAGAGAGTTAAAACAAATCAAAATTAATACACAAAATGTATGAAAATTTCATAAATTAACACATTTCAAAACATTACTCAAACACAGTATTCATATTCGACCATGACAAAGTGACTACGCTTCGCCTGAGAGGCACTGTGCAATCCGAAAAATCATCGCCAACTGACAACCCTTACGCCTGCATAATATGCTTCTTCAGTTTAATCACATTGGCATGATATTAGACTGCCTTGGTGGCGTGGTGGTATTTCGGTACGACTACGGTTCTGAGGTCTCGGGTTCGATCCCCGGGTCGGGCAAAGTGATATTGGATTTTTCCATATCAGCCCGGAGTCCGGAATTTGTGCCCGATATGGCTATAGGCTCGCCCCCTATCACATCTGGGACGGAACTAAGCTCGGCGAAATGTGGGTGTTCTAGTTCGCTAGAGTGCCTCTGCCTACCCCTTCAGGGATACAGGCGTCAGCTTATGTATCTATGTATGATATTAGATTTATAAAGCATAGTGTACTCGCATATATAGGAAACAATTTCAAAGTTGGTAGCGTAGTTAGGCGAAATTATTATATCAATCCAGTGTAGGCGAGGGTATTTGAATGTTTATTACGTCATCTATGTACTGTATGTTTAGAACTAATAACACGTAAACTTGTGGTAGTCAGAGCTTTTGGTAGGTGTTTTGACAGTTTGCAAAAATATTACCCTCCTTCCGAGGCAGTCTGGTAAAAACGACTAGTCTTTACTTTTTCAATAGATTTATTTTAGTTCATCGTAATTTCCTCAAGTATTGTTTAGCATCGTTAAGGTACAAAATTTTGTTTTGCACTTTTTGCCATTTGTGCATTTTGAGTATTGCACAAGTTGCACTTTTGCCCTTTGTACATTTTGAGTATTGTACATTTTGCCATTTGTACATTTTGAGTGTTGCATAAATTGCACATTTTTCCATTTGTACATATTTTTCCATTTGTACATATTGATTATTGCACAAATTGCACATTTTGTCATTTGTTAATATTGCGTTTTGTACATTTTGCGTGCGGTTGTCATTTTCCGTATTGTACATTTTGAGCTTGTATTACTCTAAAAACAAACATTTCGCAGCTATTTTATAGTTGAAATAAGACTGCTATTTTTTTAGGTATAGTCGCCATCCCTGTTTCTCATTGACGGGAAATAAAACACAATATCACACAAATGAACCATTTATTTTAACATCGAGTTATGCAACATTTTCTCTAATATTTATACACCTTATTTACATCAGATTTATTTACAAGTAACGCTATATTTGGCATTAAATACGTGACTTACTAATAGAAAGTTATGTTTACAAATCGTTAAATCACAGTAGTGGACAGTTTTTTTTATTTATTAAGGTATGTGAAGTATGATTTCTTAAGTTTACGCGAATGCTATTCATTGAAATAAAACTATTTTTACGGATTTTATCACGATTTGGTTTTAATTTTTATTCCCGACGTTTCGAAGGCTTTGCAGTCTCCGTGGTCACGGGTTGGTGAAACGTCGGTAATAAAAATTAAAACCAAATCGTGATAAAATCCGTAAAAATAGTTTTATGTAAAGTATGATTAGTTATTATAAGTATTGTAGAGATCAGAAACATCATTCGCGATTGAATTATTATAAAAATTTAACAAAACATATTTATTTTTTGGAAACTGAAAATTATTCTTAAATCGTTTTTCATTTGTTTTCCTATAAATTACAATGACAATACAATGTTTAATTACAGCTCTCCCTCTGATTTTTTTAATCAGCCCCGTAATATTACTGTCCCACTGTTGGGCACGGGCCTCCTCTACTGATGAGAGGGAGTGAATTATTTAAGTTACCTAAATATTTATTGCTCTAAATTTGCGAAGAGATAGCTCACAACCATAGGGAAAGTTTGAAGCTACGACTTATAGTTACATACTGACTACATAATTATTAATTAGTAAACAAAATTTTGACAAGCTTCATAATAGATGGACTGTTGAACACTCTGAGTAATTTTATGTTACATTTGTTATTTTACATTATAAGTTTATATGTTATAACATAAATACGAATATAATAAACTTACTTTCAATGTAGTCACGAACTTGAAAGAGATCTGTTTGAATTATATTTGCAATAATAGAAAGCTGAAAATCGAAGCCTATTGAAACAAAATTGTTTGCTTCGGCATATTTTTTTTTTCTATCCGCCCTTATCCCACCTTAATGTGGGGTCGGTACAACACACTTCTTCAAGCATGTTGCAAAGAGGATTTGGCATAGTTTTTACAACTGGCCGCCTGCCTGACGTCAACTCCCTATGAGGGATCCAGTCCCGGGCAAATTAAATTAGAAAATTTGCTTTGCCCCACCTGGGAATCGAACCCAGCACCTCCCGGTCCACAGCCCATTCATGCTGCCACTAGACCAAGGAGTCCACAATGTTTGTTTCTGCATACATAATAATTAATAAACATACATGTACCTATCTACATAATTATGTGTGTTCTTCTTTGCCGACATATTTACACAATATTATGTTATGTTATCAAAACGTCAGTATTTAAAAATAAAATGGGTATCAATTAAAATTCGAGAACTTGAAACTATTATCAAGATGTACATACATACATCAAGCAAATACAGGGTGTTTCATGAAGTTGGTATCAATAAAAACTACATTTAAAGGGAGGGTGGCTAGCAAGTAAGCGGTAAAATTTCGTTAAGCTCGTAGTGTTTGAATCATGGAAACTTGAATTTGTGATGAAAACATTGTTACTAGCTTATTACATTAGCTGCTGTACATTTGCGACCATCTGTGAGGGTAATAAATTATTTTTATCATACACACAGCCATTCTTATACTAATTACGACTATTTACATGGTCGTATTCTAATTTTAAAATCGCCATGCTTAAAAATCAAGTTCAATTTATATTTTTAACTTTACTATTATGCTTTAAATCCTTCTGCCTGTGTATGGAATTATTATTGGTACCAAGTTTTTGCAACACCCAGTATATAGAAATTAAGCAGAAATTGACATTTATCTCATAAGAAAGAATATATTTACAGTGTCTTAAGTTATTTAAAACATTCAGTCAGAGGAATTATTTTGTAGTAATATTTACAAACTGTGCATTAAAGTATACATTCATATTTCTATATCAGTTCATAAAGCAAGTAGCCTCATAAAGTGTTTTCTTTTAGCAGAGACTGGCAAACGAGCAGATGGGTCACCTGATGGTAAGTGATCTCCACCGGCCATAGACACCCAAGACATAAAAAGAATCATGAGTGCGTTGCCAACCTAAAAGGACAGACTCGACGAGGAGGAAAAAGGATTGGGAATGGGAAGGAGGTAAATGCGTATAGGGAGGAGGGAGGTATATACGTCAGTTTTCTGTGAGACAGTGGTATCTAACCGGTCGAGCCGACCTATTCGTGCTGTAGACGTTACTGTCTACAGCGTGGCTCACTACTTAAACTACCACTGTTTAGTCTAAGAGGTAAATTAATTAAGTTTTTTGCATAGAGTTTTTTGTGGCCGATGTACTGCGCACTAAACTTGAGGTCCTTATCCTTATATCTCCACGTATTATGTACCAATGATCTGTATCCGCGGATATACTAGTGGTCGAAATCTCAAGAGTATTACAGGTATTTGTCTGGATAGGGACCAGCGCAATGTATTTTTCTATTAGCAAACGTCTTTGTTTTGTTCTTTGAAGGACATTGTAGCTAGTGTAATTACTGGATATTATGAGACTGCAATGTCGCAGGACGAGCACAGTGGAGTGCTACAAAGTGCTTTGTTATTCCAAATGCGAGTGGTGTTGCTACTGTTTATAGGTAGACGTATTGCTAACCACCAGGCGAGCTTACTTCTCTCGTCGTACGATTGCAATGAACAAACAATTTTAACAATTCTGATTACAATTATTAACACAAAGTTTGCCATTTTATTTTTTACACAACTTCTTCGTTATTAATTGTTATTTCATAAACCTAAGTGGTGGGTTGGTTACTAAAGCAGTCTTATTTATAATCTTCGATTTTTACTGAAGTTAATCTTTATTATTGCAAAATAAAAACGAAACAAAAATATTTTATAATTACTTAGGCAATTAAGTAGAACATATTATTATCTTACGAGTATAATTTTTCGATAAGTACCTAAACTTTTAAAGGTATTTACTTGCTAAATTATACAGAGTATAAATTAGTAAGATTTAATGAATATTTTTCACAATCACTTTTCCAGTGTTTTATTATACGACATAATACACTTCACTGTTAAAGTCTCAGCGCTTGTCATTATTATTTTTATTTGGTTTACGCAGTTTTCTTCACATACAACTGTTATTTGATTAATGTTTTTGTGATCATCGTCTGCATCACTTCACGTTTCATCTGACTCTTACATGACAGTTTCCGTACAATAATCTTTCACTGTACAAACAGTTTTCTTTTCACTTCACTCGTAAACCACGTAAAAGTCCCCGGGCTAGGTGCCGCAATGGAGTATCTTCCTAAATGCCTTCCTGAACTCAGGGTTGAAGATGGTGTAGATGACGGGGTTGAGGAACGAGTTGATGTAGCCCAGCCAGGTGGTGAGGATAAACACTGTCACCCCTGGAGAGTAAGGTAAGCCGAGCTTGGAGCAGAGAGCATCAAGGACGGAGCACGTGAAGAACGGCGCCCAGCAGAAGAGGAAGACGCCTGGAAAGAAGGTTGAGATTTACCTATACGTTATTTAATTGGTGAATTTTAATGTCCAGGATAAACTTAGTTAGTGTTAGTAGTAGTAGTAGTTATAATTAGATATATCGCGGAAGTATTAAGCTTCACTGCGTACAGAACTAAACTCTGAGTTAGTTGGTGAATATTAATGTTGATTAGGTTAGGTTAGCTGTAGTGGTTCCAAGAATACACTAGGCTTAATATCAGGTCTAACATAGTATTTTTGCTGTTCTCGGATAAAATTGAAATTAACTATTTCATAGGCTATACTAAATTGAAATTTCAGATTATGTATATTATTGTGGTCGCATAAATTAGTTTATAATATATTTTGTGGCGGCATAAGTTAATAATGCAATAACATTTACATAACAAATGTTAATTGTCTTTATTAAAATTAGCATAATATTTCAAAGAGTCTAATAGGTATAATAAACTAAGCTCTATTAAAAATGTAGATTATGTTAAAATCAACCACAATCCAGACCATAATAAAAGTTTTCCGAAAGTAGCAGAAAGAAGGAAACCCATAATAAATTTTATTAAACAATCTTTATCATTACCCAATACAATAGCGAGTGTTTGCGTGGCCTTCTTTTCTTTCTTGGCGAAGGACTTGGCTCTCAGCTTCCCAGCCCGGTTGGCCCTGAATATGGTGAACCTGGCCGCTGATGCAGCACTCCTGAACCGTCTTCTGGGAGTGGTGATCAGCGTACTACTGCTGAGGCGGCTCAGTTTCTTCCTGTACGGGAGAAATTTGTTAGATTTGACACTAATTCTGCATACTTGGACATTCGAAATCACGTACCTTCAGGTTACCCATCTACTAATATTAAAAAAAAGATATAAAACAAATATCTGGTACAAAATATATGTCATGTAATAAAAACCTTACCTAGTTAATAAGAATTTTAAGTTGTGGTATCGTAATAGTTTTTTGCGATAATTGCATTCAAAACTCTAGAAGCTTTTCATCTAAATATGGCTTTAAATGTATGTGGCTGTGTAGGAATCAAATAGTATCATTTAATATGTTATTCTTACTATATTTTATGCTTCTAACCGGTCGATCTGGAAATCTTTGGGGGAGGGCCTATGTTCAGCATTGGACGTCCTATGGCTGATGATGATGATGATGACTATATTTTTAAGCAATTATAATATTTGGATAAGTGTAACTTATTTGGTTTCTCATAATTTCATTTAGCTGGCATTAAGGAGTACGATATAAATCATTTTATGAAGTAAGAAAACTAATGATTTTGAACTCACCCATTGTATATAACGCGTTTTATAAATCTCATTTTAATAACACTTTATTACATGTCCTTTCATTTATAATTTTAGATACTACATCATCTTTCTTTCCTCAATTAACCTAAATAACTCCAGAAATAGTTGTAGCGCATTAAGTGCCGAATAATTAGTGGTCTGTATTCATGGTCCTGGCCGAATTTAATTCCGAGGGTTCTATTTGCATTTATATTTGATATAAATTGACGTTTGCATAACAATGAGGCTCGTCGAATTTGTATTTACAGCGAACACCTAAGCTGCCGTGCAAATTAATCTAATTTTACAATTTATTACTCTTACCTTGCAAATTTGGGATATATTTGGGTTAGAATTGGTCGTAAATAACCTTTTGCATATTATCTCTGCTTTACCTTTTGAAGATTTATCAGAACAGAGGAAATGATCTGTCGCAATGTGCTCTTTATACTACATCTAATTCTATAAAGACTTTTCTGCTGATATTCGAAATTCTTAGTTCTTAGGTAACCTATACTTCTTCATAAAAGCAAATTAGCCCTTTTCCTTTTCAACTGCTCTTATCTCACTGTTTGTGGAATGGAAGCAACATTTGTTTTAAGCATGTTGTAGAAAAGATCTTAGTTTTTACGACTGGCTTAAGGAATATACGTTCTCGAGTAAATTATGTTAGAAAATCGACGAATCACTTTACTTGATCTGGAATTTTAATAATAAATATGTACACCCAACAGTCACTGACCTAGTCCTGACCCTACTCTAGGTATAACCTGTATCGTGGGTATCAGAGACTATGAAAGACTTTCGGTCTCACAACACCCAGACTTGAAACAAATATCGCACACACAAACATTTGTCTCAATGCGAGAATTGACCCCGCGGCCTCTCGCTTTACAGCCGGGTACTCGCCCACTGCGCCACGGAGGCTGTCCAAGAAATGTTTAACTCAGAACATCTTGATTGATCTTCAATACACAAAGTAAAGCTCAAATACAGGCTAACTAATTTCTAGGTTTATTATACGCATACTCATGTCAAAAACATAACTTACTTAAGTTCTGGCTTCTTGGGTGGTTCAGTCTTTTCTCCTTGGTTCTTCTTTTCTTCCTTCAGCGTGGGAGATACCGGTGGCGTGTGCTCCTTCGTATCTCCATCGATGTTGGATGGCGCATACCCAGAGTCATTGTTAGTGTTTGGATCCATCATTGGTATAGGAGATGCTAAATTGGCCATTATCCTGAGAACGGTAGTTATTTATTATTTTTTGGATGGGGGGTATTATAAAAGTTTAAAATGAATTTCGATAGGAAGGAAGTATACCAACCCGCATTAGGCTAGCGTGGTAGACTAAGGCCTAACCCCTCTCATTGGTAGAGGAGGCCCGTGCCCAGCAGTGGGACAGTAATATTATAAAATAAATACACCCAAAAGTCACACACATAGTCCTGACCCCACATTAAGATCGAGTCTTATGTCGTGGGTATCAGGAACTACGACAGACTTTTGGTATCACAACACCCAGACCCGAAACAAATATCTGTGGAACACACAGACATTTCTCTCGGTGCGGGAATCGAACACGCGACCTCACTTTTCACTGCCGGCTACTCGCCTGCTGCGCCACGGGGGCTGTTTATATTACAGGGGGGTTACCACCACCTCTTATAGCAGTATTATTATAATCTTACTTGTACCGATTCCCATACAAAACAAACGAAGAACGATTATAATAATATTGCTATAAGAGGTGGTGGTAACCCTGCAAGGCTAATATTATTATTATTACAAAAGCTAAAAATATATTTTATTTTATCTATTGTATAACGGCGTATTTTTGCTGTCTCTATCCCTGAGTTTGCAGTATACGATTATATTCTACCAACTAAACAGAAGTATCTAATTGTGAAACAGAAATTTTGTATTATGCTGAATCTGCTCATTAAGAGTTGGGAGTGAATGTAAATGACTAAGCGTTATTGTACGCAAAAGGACAATAAGTGTAACTCAAACCACGATATTCCGAATTACTCTGTAATTTAACAGAGATATTAATTATGTTTAAGTCGCCTCCTGGGTCTAGTATACTCAATCAAAACCCAATACTAATAATAATAAAACCAACAGTCACATACATAGTCCTGACCCCACACAAGAACGTGTCTTGTGTCGTGGGTATCAGCAACTATGAAAGAATTTCGGTTTCACAACACTCAGACCCGAAACAAATATCCGTAGGCCATACAAACATTTGTCTCGGTGCGGGAATCGAACCCGCGGTCTCTCACTTCACAGCCAGCTACAGCCCACTGCGCCACGGAGGCTGTCTATTATTTGGCTGTATAATACTTTGCACCGATGGAACTCGCGACGTTAGGACAGTATTCATATCGCGTACATAATACAAATACGCAAACTTACAAAACATTAGCCCCCTTATTCATAATGAAATCTTGGTCTTATCAAAAGCATAACCCTACTTTTGCCTAGTTTAGCAAAAACAGAACTAATATATGCTTATCGAATACAATGTTGCTGGTTGCAGAAAAAATATTATTTTTATCTCTGGCAAGCTTCGAAACAGATACGAAGTCTTGGTTATATATTTTTTATTAATTGTTTTCAAACAATTAATAAAATATATATATCAATCTTAGATGTGGTCGTAGACTATAAAAAAATAATATCATTAAGAAAGAACATCAAACTTGAAACAGCTGATCGGAATCGGCCATGTTTTCACTATTAAACGTTGGTATTATGAATACAATTTTTATGAAACGTACATTTGCGGTATTTTTACGCTCTACTAAGTTATTATGAATAAGGGGGTAAATCTAAACCATGTCTGTGGATCTAAAGAATTACGAAATCTTGCTAACAACATACTAGTACCAATGATATTTCATAATCTAGTACTCATTATTTTCACATGAACGACATATCAGTAAATATATCATACTGTTCACGGTACATTTACCGTTTGACAGAGCTGTATTAAAGCGATCTCGTAGAAAGTAGAGGCAGGTAAAGACTCCTTTGATGTTGCGAGGAAAAAATCGACGGAATTTTATTTGTACTCCTATATTTAGATGTTCTTTTTGAAGCTTTGTTAAGAGGTATGAAATGGGTCTAGCATTTTCGACGGTCTATCACGTTTGACAAAATATTGATAAAGGAATATTATGTTGTGGAGTCTTTTATTTTGGTTGTATTTCAAATATTAGATCTACAGGATTTAGGAGTAAAATTGAACGTCATGTTTTTTTATATCTATTATTGCTTTGATAGATGAAAGATCTTCGGTTTCATCAGGACATATAAAGTTTTAAAAAGCAAAATTTTAGGACATAACTTATTTCATTACTGTTATAGTAGTAGCAGTAGTAGCCTGTCAAACGAGCAGGTGGGTCATCTGATTGTGATCTCCATCGCCCATAGATAATCTCGATATCAAAATCATTAGTGCGGTGCTAACTTTAAAGGAAGGGAATGAAAACTGAAAAAGCCACAGAAACTCACGTACCGAACGAAACGCAATAACGAGCTGTCACATCCTGTTTCCTGTGGAGCAGGCCCATTCTAGCGATAGTCATAAATGTCTACAGCCTAGCTTTACCACTTGCATTATTATGACTTCAATTTTTAATTCAAGTACAGTTTTGTGTGCACGAACCCTTTTCATACTATCTATTCCCAACCAAATATGATTTAAAAACTCAGATATGAGACATATCTTACGTATCTGGATATCCTTACATGAAGATTGAATTACCAAACTTTCTCGTCAAAATTGTCACGTAATTTCCATCGAGACAGACGTACGTCTATCTCTCTCTACAATCGCTTGGTAACCAGGTACGTGAGTTTGAGAATTTGGGTCGTTAGTTTTCATTGCGTTGTTTATTCAACTAACGAGTGGTTCCGATAAATTAATAATACCGTTAGCTATTGAACTGTAGCTTGTTACGTTTGCATCAGTTTTAGAACTATCATTTTGGATTATGGATTCGTGTTTATGTAAAATCAAAAATCCTGAATGTCTTTAGGGAGTAAGGAAGGATATTTCAAATTGAAACTCGTAAAGATAAAAATTGGGGTTTGAAATTTGTATGGAGAAACAGTAGAAATACAATAGGTATGATTATAATTATGAGGTGATGATTTTTTTTTTGGTTTTGTATGTGTGGAATCAGTTTTTGAATGGTAGAGCCACGCTGTATACAGTAACGTCTACAGCACGAATGGGCCGGCTCGACCGGTTTGATACCACTGTCTCACAGCAAACCGACGTAAAGTGGCAGCTTGCTGTCGCGTTTCGCTCGATGAGTGAGATTTCCGGTGGCCCATTTTCCTCCCTTCATTTCCCAATCCCTTTTTCCCTCCTCTTCCATTTCCTCCTTTTAGGTTGGCAACGCACCCATGATTTTTTTAGTGTTTTGGGTGTCTATGGGCTGTGAAGATCACTTATCATCAGATGCTCGTTTGCCAGTCTCTGCTATATAAAAAATATATACGAGTATATGTATATATTAAAATTATATCATTTTGTATGAGCAATTCTGTCTCTACACATCATTATGTTTAGTATTATTAAGTATTCATAACCAGTATGCGATTTCAAAGTTACAAACACGAAGCCTAATTTTCAAGTCAATTTCAGTATGTTTTGGTACGAAATTAACAAATTATTATATCAGATTTAACTGAATGTCTAGACGAGCTGTTAACAGATATAGAGGTATATTAGGAATTAGAGTATCTAAATTAGGGATTATTGATGTAGCATCAAAGCAAACTAAACAAACTAAAAGCAGCAATAGCTCAGTTGGGAATGGTATGGACTGCCGAGACAAGTGTCGGAGGTTGGTAACCAACCCCAAAATGGAGCATACACCTCTGACTTTTCTATGTTAAGTGTATTTTCATTGTGAAATATTGCTTGTTATAACGGCAAAGGAAAACATCGTGAGGAAACCTGCATACCCGAGAATTTCTTCACAGGAATTTCGAAGGTATGTGAAGTCTGCAAACCCGCATTAGGCCAGCGTGGTAGACTAAGGCCTAACCCCTCTCATTAGAAGAGGAGGCCCGTGCCCAGCAGTGGGACAGGTATATTACAGGGCTAATATTATTATTATTATTTTTATCAATAACTATTCATGTGTTCTCAATTGGGAGTTAGTAAGCTGCTTCACAAAGTTTTGTTACTACCTTTCTTAGGATAGGTAGTTTAAGCCAATTGCAATCTTAACTAATTTTATAGATCTTCTATTAGGTGAGATATGCATAATATTTTTAACCATAAGTTTTGTTACTAGCTTTCTTAGGATAGGTAGTTTAAACCATTTTCAGTCTTAACTAATTTTATAGATCTTCTATTCGGTGAGACATGCAAAATATTTTTCACAATATGTTTATTTAAAAGTACTGTGGCGTAAAATGCTACAAGCTCCAATAAGTTTATAGATTTTACTAATATTTTTGGAGGTTAAGGGACAATTACAGAGATATGCCAAAAAGCATTGGCTTATAATTCTTGATATTTATACATAATATCTTAATATTTCAGCGGTCATTCATGAACAATCTATCACATAGGTTCTTGATAACAAAAAACCTACTAAAGGCAGGTTATAATTTATATAGAATATAAAGAAAATGATGAAATTCGTAATAATATTTGGTCAATAACTTACAGTCCAGTTTCCTCGACCACAGCGGCTAACATGAACCGAGCTGACCTGGTGTTGGCCAGTTCTTCCGCGTATGCACCCATCTCTGTTCTTCCAAAGCTAAAAGAAAGAGATCAAGTAAGCAATTAAATAAAACGGCAGTAGTCTCTATCAAGATTGAAGGTTTTTTTCCTCAGAGTGGGTATAAAACATTTTGTTTTTCTTCATTTTTTACTTTATTTTCCTTTTATATCTTTTACTCTATTTTCCTCGTTTCATTCAATGTGGAGTTTTATTTCCTTTCCGTACCTAATTATAATTTTGCTGTGGTATTCTAATGGGCTCCATTAGCAATTCATTAATCATTATTCTAATTGCTTTTGGCGCATTGACTTTTGAATCATCTGAGAAATAATTATGTAAGTACTTGTCTAGAATCTACATACATCGCAACATGATGCTGGGTTGGAATCGAAGGGCAACTTATATACTATAAAATTTTCCCGGCATCTCGAGCGAATTTACGTCAGACAGGTGACCGGCCTAAGAAAGTAGAGCCAAATGCTTTCTGCACCATGCTTAAAAAGTGAAATAACTGCAGGTGCAAGTAAGAAGTGTTGTAGGAGGTTCGTAGTAAAAGAAAAAAGTTTATATAGTTTACATACTGATTTCTTAAGTTTACGCGAGTATTATACATTGAAATAAAACTATTCTTACGGATTCTATCACGATTAGGTTTTAATTATTATTCCCGACGTTTCGAAGGCTTTGCAGTCTTCGTTGTCACGGGTCAATTTATATAGTTTATTGATATTTCCTAACATCCAACAAACATGTCCTTATCTAATGTGGATCCTCCTTTAGAAATGCGCCTTTTAAATGCTCACAATGTGTGTCAAAATATATATTAATCAATACTTACTTATCATCATCATCGTCTTCGTTACTGCCCGAAGCTGTGTTAGTTGGTCTGTCGTCTTGCAATGCTTCTGTAAGGCGTTGAGTTTGAGCTACATTTTCTATTACTACTGCAGCGGCACCACTGGATACAGCGGATCCTAATGCTGATGAGGTTTTCTTAGCTACACGTTGTTTTTTCGCTCTTTGTCGTATTGCCTGCGAGGTATAAAAAGACTATTTATAACATGTCATTAATTCATTCAATAGATAATAAGCTCACAACTAAAATCTTTATGTTTCAGGATGGATATGCACAGGGTTAAATAAAGACATAGAACAATCTCGCCGAGCTAATATACATTACTCATAAGTTATTGGACAGAAATTAGTTTGAAATTATTTTAATTTTGCAATTTTACTGTTGCTGATAAATACAACGTAATAGAATACAGTACGGAGTTACTAATTTGCCTTTTAACCAGTTGGAGGCGGCACATATATATGTATGTTACATAAGTGTCTCGGCCTCCGGAAGCATTAAGACGAATCTTCGTTAAATGGCACAAGCTAATCTAAGTAGATCAAGTTAATTAATATTAATGAAATCATTGTGAACTAGAAAGAGAAGATCTCGCAATAAACAAACATGAACAAACCTTAAAAATATTATAATAGAGGAACATCATGATGATACAAGGGATGTAGAAGGACCCTAACGAAGAATAGATGACGTAGTCGGTGTTATTAAAGAGGCACTGGTTGGGGCTGCGATCCGGGGTGTTGTTGAGCCCTAGGACGATGGGTGAGCCGATGGCACCAGACACCAGCCACGCCACGCCGATCATCGTCCACACTCGAGCGTTGCTTTTGTGTTTCGCGTATTTTATGGGCTGAGTTACTGCTATATACCTGTGGAAGATAGATACGTACATACTTTCTCATACCTATTATGCCAGAAAAGGTAGGCAACGCAACAAGTGCACCTACTTTTCGCCATTTTTTTTCCATCTCATGATGTAGTAGAGGTTGACATCATACTGGGCACAAATTCTTGGCTTCGAGCTAATACCCTCGTATTAGCCCGAAGTTAGAAATGAGTGAATTTGAGGTACCGGTAGGCGTACAGCGTACACAACAGTGTAACTACGCCACGAAGGCGGAAAGATAGATACAAATAAATGTTACTTGGTAGTAATTGGTGAATAGCCAATAACATCTGTGGAACAAAAAGCTTCGGATGTGATACACACACTATGTTTGAGTAATCTACAAATATTTATTTTGATCACGCAAGAATTGCAAGCAATAGTTTGAGCATATCTTCATGCATGGGATAGGCTCCTGTAGACTGTAATTGCAACCCAGTATTAACAATGTCATTATACTCATCACTAGAGTAATTTATCTTACCCGTAAACCAGCAGCGTCACCTGTCTTCTTGTCCTTTACAGCCAGTACTTAAACCGGGAATGGTCTAAGACCTGGTTTATCAAAAACTCGTGAAGGGAATAAAATATTTTACAGTTTAATTACACATACATACATACATAAACTCACGCCTGTTTCCCGTTGGGATAGGCAGAGACTAAGGAGCGCCAATTGCTTCGGTTCAAACACACCTCTTTCGCTTCTTCTACAGTCATCAGTCTTTTCATGCACGCTCGTCGGTTACGAGAACTCCTTATTTGGCCCTTTTTCAGGAGATCGCCAATTTGGTCCTTAAAGGTACGTCTAGGACGTCCACGGCCGACACTACCATTCACTTCCGCTACATAAATTTCTTTTGTCACTCTGCTTTCATCCATCCTTTCAATGTGGCCAAACCACCGAAGCATTCCTTTCTCAATCCTCGTCACTACATCTTCCTTCAATCCAACTTTCTCTCTTATGCTGTTATTCCTCACTCTATCATTCAACTTCAGCCCACACATGCTTCTTAACGATCGCATCTCCACCGCATTTATCTTACTTGCATGCTTCCTCTGCCACACCCAAGATTCACTTCCATACATTAGTGTTGGCGCCAGAACTCCTCGATGGATGGCTAACCGTGCGTCATTTGTTATATTTTTGTTAGCCATTATTGAATATAAGGCGCCATTAACACTGTTACCCATCCTTACTCGTCTTTCAATATCTTCTTCACACTTTCCGTCCCGAGTGAACATACACCCTAAATACACAAATTCATTCACTTGTTCCACTTTTTCCTCTCCTATCAATATGTTGCACTCGGTTCTTGATTCATCCCTTTTAATTAAAGAAACAATAACAACGTCCATTCTCAACCCGTCATCACGCACATCACGTATCACATTGATTGATGACTGGGTAGTCGGCAATAGAGATAAATTGTCGTTGCAACCCAACCCTCCACCCTTCACTCTTCTGCGGAAGGGACGTGATCACGTGACGGGTTGTGTGGCCCCTCTGCAACGTTACATTGTTCGGGACTAATTTTGCTCCATTTCGGAGGGTTGACGTCGTGTTTTTAAGATTGAAGCGGTTATGGTTTTCCCTGAGAATGGAAAAAGGTTATAGTTGGGTTAATGTATCTATTGGTGTCCTGAGAATGCGTTTCTCTTACTTTTAAATCATGTCGATTGGCATTTACACAAGTTTTTCTTTCTACCTGTCTTTATCCCATCTCAATTTAAAATCGGCGCAGCACAGCTTTTCAAGCATGTCACAGAAATGACTTGGCTTAGTTTTTACTACCAGCCTGCTTGACGTCATCATCCCTCTGGGGATCATCCGCTCGACATGGGATTTGAAACCTGAATCTCACTGGTTTACTGCCCATATACACTACCACTAAACCAAAGACGACCTAATCTTAGTCCGTGTTATACAGTAATGTACATATTGATATATTCGCAAGGTTTGAGCTTGTATTTAGCCAATCAACCCGTATTTGATATTGATGTTAACTGTGGAACTTCATCAGTGAGTTGTTTACCTGTCGACTGAGATGGCGACTAGGTTGAATATGCTGGATGTGGAGCAGGTGACGTCCATCGCGATGTAGCAGTCGCAGACCACTGCAGGTAGACCCCACACACCGTTGAACTGGAAATAAATATACTTTATTATATCCGCTTCCAACAGGTCGATCTGGAAATCTTTGGGGGAGGCCTATGTTCAGCAGTGGACGTCCTATGGCTGATGATGATGATGATGATGATGATGATATCTAGAATATTATAGCAGCCAAAGGATTAATGGACCGTGCAATTTATATCCAGAGATGTGACAATCGAAATACTGCCTATTCATAGTCTTTCTTTGTCCTTATCTCAATCAGTGTAGGGTAATTAACTTCTTTTAAGAATACTGATTTCTTAAGTTTCCGCGAATGTTATACATTGAAATAAAACTATTTTTTTCCGACCCGTGACCACGAAGACTGCAAAGCCTTTAAAACGTCGGGAATAAAAATTAAAACAAATCGTGATAGAATCTGTAAAAATTGTTTTATTTCAATTTTTGTTAAGAATGTTTGGAGCATTCCTATTGAGCCCATGAGCCCTTGATAAATCGTATGGTTGGAGTTGATGTACGCTCTACACTTCATCGGGTCGGACCCTGTGTAGATCAATAAAACTGCAAGAAGCCACAATATATGGTACTTCCCCTTATAGTGGTGGTATGGTATTTTAAGTAGTAGAGCCACGCTGTAGACAATTACAGTCTTACAGACCATTACGTCTACAGCACGAATGGGCCCGCTTGACTGGTTTGATACCACTGTCCCACAGAAAAGTGGCGTGAAGTGACAGGTCGCTGTCGCGTTTCGTTCGGTGAGTGAGATTTCCGGTGGCCCAATTCCCCCTCCCTTTCCCAATCCATTCCCTAATCCATTCCCCCTCCCCTTCCATTCCATCCTTTTAGGTTGGCAACGCAACCATGATAATTTTGTCTTAGGTGTCTATGGGCGGTGGAGATCACTTACCATTAGGTGACCCATCTGCTCGTTTGCCAGTCTCTGCTATAAAGAAAATAGTATTAATGATAAGATTACTAACACTAGTGCTGTATCATAGAGAAGAAAAGAAAGAAACATTATTATACATGTACAGGTAGTATTTATTTATTATAAGGAAGAAAACGAAGAGGCTTGTAAGATATTCATATGTTGTTTTCTAGTTACGAAATATTCGTGAGATATTTTTCATGTTATAATATATATCGTCTGAATGAGTTATTTGCTTGATAGTTTCTTTTCTATTATGTAATACACTACTCATCATCGTTTACGTCCTTTGGGTTCAGCAACTCAAACACTTCATTCCATTGATTTTCCTAACTTCAGCCTGTTTTAATATTAAGCGTACTTTACGTGGCGTCTTTATGTTGATGAGTCTACGGTCTTTTGTCTAACTCTGTCGACGGATCCCATATGCTATACATTCAATAACCCGACCCTTCCAAAATTGATGTTAGGGTCCTGATAGCAATAGATAGCTCTTTATGGTGATGAGATTTATAATCTTGCACCTTTTATCTTCTTAAAAGAAATGGAGTATTATACCTTTTATAATCTCCAGATCTAAATGTGACTTTCCCCCTTTGAATTTAAAGTGCTGTTTCCAGGAAAGGTGCAATGCCCATTTAACTAGATAGTGCAGAAAGGATAACACAATAACATAATATTAGAATAAAAGAACTACCTGGACTGAAAAGCAGGTTTCTAAAAAACGCAATAAGAATATAAGAGGCATACAAATATGTACATATATGACTGACGAAAGGAAGAATGCCTGTTTGAAACGACTTCTATTAGTCTGTATGTTTTTTTTATAAAACGCGCTGTTTCCGTCAAATGTGGATGTATGTGTGTTATGTGGACCGATGAATCTTATCTAAATTACATTTAATTTAAACGAATTTACGAAAAATTTAAATTTACGAAATTAAATTACATTTAGATAAGATTTGATGGTAAAAAAGGTTTGAAAAACCAAGAACAACTTAGACAAAATAAGAAACTACAAAAAAATATAACATAAGCTCACTCCTACATCCTCGAAGGTGTAGGTAAAGGCGCACTAGCGAGCTAGAACACCCACATTTCGATCAAGCCCATCGCCATATTGAGCATAAATTCCAGATTCTGGGCTGATGTGGAAAAATCTAATATCACTTTGCCCGACCCGGGGATTAAACCCGATACCTCAGGACAGTAGTCGTACCGAAATACGACCACGCCACCTACGCAGTCAGGTCAGTCAGACAAATATCAATTCTTTAAAAATTATAGATGCTATAATAACATATGTTAGAGATTTAATGTATTCTACTTTTACATCCCAGTATATAGAAAGTCATTAAGCCTGATCGCTTAGGCGATTAGTCTCGTGCGGGAATTCAGCCTTCAGCCGAAATTAATTGAGGTCGTTGCACGGAGTCTGTTTCTTTTTAAGATGTGCCCTAATTCGCACAAGAAGCTAATGTTTCGGATATATTTGTGTATCCTGAGTTATTGCAGTAAGCTACTGTGGCAATAAAATTGATTAATTATATTTAGAGTACGTATAGTCTCTTATGTAAAGAAGTAGCATATCATCATCATCATCAGCCATAGGACGTCCACTGCTGAAGATAGGCCTCCTAGGCCTATAATAGTCAATTTGGGATCACATCCCAGGTTCATAAAAGTATATTTTTAACACATTATTCTTGGATTTAGATCCCCTAGAGGGGGCTAATGTCAAGCAGCAAGTCGCCATGCCGCATGCCCGTATCCGACATCACAGTGGGTTTGGAGCAGCACTTTTCCAAGTATATTTCAGAGAAGTTTAGGCTTTAGATTTTACGACCCACTGCCTGCCGTCTGCCCTAAGGGATTCGTCTGCTTTTGTAAGCAAACAAAAAGCCCCAATCATCTGACCCTGATGTTGAATCAAATTACATTGAATCTGTCCAAAAACGAACCCTCTTCACTTGCGTGTTTATTAGTCGAGTGTTAAAGGCTTAAGCGGATCCCTTTATCGGGAATCTTCAGGGTTCCGCAACTTGCCGCTTATGGCTTTAAGGTCATTAGGTACTGACTTTCGACCTACATAAATTGTTTTGTTCTTTGATGGTGTTTTGTGAGTTATGTGTTTTGTTGTGAAATGGTGTTGCGGAAATGGATACAACTTTGTGTAGGATTAGTTTTTGGTCGCAGCTTTATTTGAGGGTGTTTCTCCTGTAGTATTTTCATGTTTTCTTCATATTCTCATTATAGGCCTGTCATAGAGTTATTACTCCTATTATCTACATATTTATGAGTGGCTTATGAGATTTTTGTTAATTTGTTATTACCAGTTGGTTGGGATATGAATAGTTTTACGATGTGTGATTATTCTATTATTACGAGTACCAATCTGAAAACGAATTTTAAGGTTTTTGTTTAGTCTGTTATTACCAGTATAAATGTAAAAATGGCATTCAAGATCTTTGGCTACTTTAGAGACATAGAGATTTATAATTAAAGATTATTTTACGATTTAAAAGTTAAAGTTTTTACATGCTACAATTTTAAGATTTTTCTGTGATCTCGTGATGCCTGAAAGAATCGTAAACCCAGTTCCCACGGCCTACTTTTCAACTTTATATTTTAGTTTTTTTACGACAACCATAAAATATGGAGCGTTTCCAACTGTGAGATCAAGGAACAGCATTAAGTATTTCTTTATGTATTGAAATATTTAATTCGGTTGAATTACTAGAACTACACAATACATTATATTTTTATCAATTTTCAAATTTTAAAAATAACTTCATAAAATAACGTTACTTGTTTAGAATAAGCAACTACTAGTGTAGTAACTAGAAATAAATAACAAAAGTTAAAAAAAAACTAAAACTGACTTTAGGAAGGCTTCATCGGCAAAATAAAACATACATACATAAACTCACGCCTGTTTTCCGCTGAGGTAGGCAGACTAAGAAGTATCAAGTGCTTCGGTTCACACACACCTTTTTCCCCCGTATCCCCGGAGGGGTAGGCAGAGGCGAACTAGCGAACTAGAACATCCACATTTCGCCGAGCTTAGTTCCGTCCCAGATGTGATAGGGTGCGAGCCTATCGCCATATCGGGCACAAATTCCAGACTGCGGACTGATATGGAAAAATCCAATATCACTGCCCGACCCGGGGATCGAACCCGAGACCTCGGGACGGTAGTCCTACCGAAATTCAACCTCGCCACCGAGACAGTCCACGTATGCCGGATATAAGGCAAAAATAGACACCGACGAATTGAAAGTCTTCTATTTTCGAAATTGGTTGAAAATATTTGTTTATATCCATCCAGCGTAGTACACTGAACGCAAACAATCCACAGACACAGACGACATTAACCCCATTGAGCCGATGTATTGTGCACAGCTGAGCGTCTACGATACTCCCGAACAATGACATTGTCACGGACTAACCGGGATCAGGCTGCTTAATTACTGGGTATGAGATAGTTACTATAAAGTACCTACGTATAGAGCGAGAGATTATATTGTGATGGTGTAGAATAGGCTAGATAGGATGGTAGTGCTTATCTAATATCAAAACTAATCTAAAATCTTTCTTTCTTTCTACCTGCCCTTCATCATCATCAGCCACAGGACGTCCACTGCTGAACATAGGCCTCCCCCAAAGATTTTCAGATCGACCTGTTGGAAGCGGCCTGCATCCAGCGACTTCCTGCGACCTTTATTAGGTCGTCCGTCCACCTTAATGCCCTTATCCCACCTTAATGTGGGGTCGGCGCAACACACTTTTTCAAGTATGTTGCACAGAGGATTTGGCTTAGTTTTTACGACCGGCCGCCTGCCTGATGTCAACACCCTATGAGGGATCAAGTCCCAGGCAAATTAAATAAGAAAATGTGCTTTGCCCGACCTGGGAATCGAAACCAGGACCTCCCGGTCCACAGCCCATATATGCAGCCATTAGACCAAGGAGGCGACTTATTAAATATCTAAACTAATTCAAGAAACAAATAACACCCAACAGTCACACACATAGGCTAATATCTATAACCCGAGTCATTTTTTCAAAATCTCACTGAGTTCGTTTCTTTGACTTAGATTTAGTCGAAGTTCGCTCTATAGATCTCAGCCATAGTCCTGACCGCACAGTCAGATACGAGTTTTGTATCGTGGGTATCAAGGACTATGATAGACCTTCGGTCTCACAACACCCTAACCCAAACAAATATCTGTAGGCTACATAAACATGTGTCAAGGTGCGGGAATCGAACCCGCGGGCCCTCGTTTCACAGTGCTCATCAGTATACCTCAGATATACGAGTCGTGACTTTAGTGGCGTCGTGTGTTTCAGAAATTACCAGAATTTTGGTCTTATAACAACCAGACCCGAGACAAATGTTTGTGTTCACGCAAACATTTGTTTCGGTGTAGGGATCGCTACGCCTCGGAAGCTGTCATCAAATGTGCGATAAACTATATACAGGGTGTTTCATAAAGCTGGTATCAATAATAACTACACTTAAAGAGGGGATGGCTAGCAATCTAGCGGTAACATTTAAAATTTCGTGATGCTTATAGTTTTTTGAATAATGGGAATTTGAATTTGTGACGAAACACTTTTGATTTTTTAAGTTTACGCGAATGTTATTCATTGAAATAAAACTATTTTTACGGATTCTATCACAATTTGGTTTTAATTTTACACAGTCCGACCCGTGACCACGAAGACTGCAAAGCCTTCGAAACGTCGGGCATAAAAATTAAAACCAAATTGTGATAGAATCCGTAAAAATAGTTTTATTTCAATGAAAACACTTTTCTGCCTCATTGGGTCAGCTACAGTACATTCGCAAACTGCCTACGGGAATAAATAATTCATTTTTAGCATACACGAAGCCATTTCTATATTAATTGCGGCGATTTACAGGACGCATTCCGATTTTAATATCCCCATGTTTAATAATTCATAAAAAAAAAACATTAATTTTTTACTTTACCGTAACGCTTTATCGATCTCCCTATATGTGGAATTGTTATTGGTACCAACTTTAAGAAACACCCGGTATAAAAATACTTTTTTAAACAACTTACCAAATAATAAACACCAAACGGCATCACCACAACCGCCACCAACAGATCAGCGACCGCCAAACTTACTATAAAATAGTTCGTAGCGGTCTGTAGACTCCTCTCCCTAGCAACACTCAATATAACCAACACATTACCGAATAACGTTAACAACGGAAACACTAACAGCGATAACGCCCACAGATTATATTCAGTCGCTTCACACGTGCTATTAAACGAGCAGTTAGACAATCCGTAGAAGTCAAAATCGTCCAGTACATTAGAGTTACTGCTAAAACTACTTTCGTTAATTCTTATAACATCACTGCTATTTATAACGTTAAACGATCTGTTGTAAATAGCGTCTGGATCCGGCGGCCTTAGTCGGAACGCTGTTATTTTTGTACTCTCGCATTGGTCGGTACAACCGTTATTTTTCTGCATTTCCATTTTGAACCGATTCATTGTATGAATCTGTTTTCTTGATGCTTCGGCTGTGGTTTCATTTTGACCTGAAACAAAGGAGATTGGCATTAATAAACTTACTAACGGACCGGATTAACAGACCGACGACAAATCCAACCGTGACCAAATTTATATGGGACCACCCTTGAAATAAGCTCTATCGAACACAAAAAGAATTTGGAAGTTCGGTCCAAATTTGGCGAAGATATCGCGCAAAATACAGATGAATTGAGGACCTTCTCCTTTTTGGAAGTCCGTCGAAAAATAAAGAAAATATCGCGAAAGTGAATGGTAGTGTCAGCCGAGGTTGTCCTAGATAGACGTCGTACTTTTAAGGACCAAATTGGCGAACTCTTAAAAAGAGTGAAATAGGTAGTTCTCGGAACTGTCAAATGTGTTTGAAAACACTTATGGCTATGCAAGAAGCAAAAGAGGTGTGCTTGAAGTTTGAACTGGAGCACTGCATTGATGCAGATACTGGATGCTCCATAGTCTCTGTTTATCTAAGTGAGGACAGATGTGAGTTTATGTATCTATGGATACCTACTATTAATATGTCTGTATTTGGAGTTACTGAACCGTTTGTAAATAATTTTTCTATTAGACTACATTATCCGCGAGTGAAATAGGTTACTTTTTATCTCGGGAACGACTTGTATCATGGAAGCGGAGCCGAGAGTAACAGCTACTTGTTTTTAATAGGGCACAATATGTAAATATATACATAGTCCTAACGTCGTACATACAAGTATAATATTATCTCCTCATTAGAGAATCTTACTCAAGCTTATATGATTACCTACATCACAGATATCGCTGTAGTCACAAACAAAAGCGTGCTATTAAATCTCTTTGAATCGATAAAATCTAACGATGGATATCTTGTTGCCCTGGTGGTTTAATGAAAGTATGGGTATATAAACTCAAAATTGCGAGGTAACGAATTCGAATCCCAGGCACACAATCACAATTTTTGTTCGAATTTAAAATAAAAGTACAACAATAAAAGTATGTTATGGATATATCAGAAGCAGGTCACGTTGTTTGTGACGCATAAACCATGTCCCATAGTGCTCCTCGCATCTCAAACGACTGTTTGACGAGTGTTTTTCACATCCCCATGAGTTTATGGCCTTTATGAGATTGTACCTACGGAAGTAGTAGAGGAACTTTAACTAAGCGTTAGAATCTACGCCATGTCTTGTGCTTCACGCATCTTTTCTTTCCGTTTGCTCTTATTCCACGTTAATGTGAGGCGCAACACACTCTTTCAAGCATGTTGCAGAAAGGATTCGGCATAATTTTTACGACCAGCCTATTTGACGTCAACCTCTGGAGGTTACAGTACCAAGAAATAAAAAAAAATGCTTTGCTCTATTTGGGAATTGAACCCAGGGCCTTCCGGTCCACAACTCGTATATGCTGTCACTGGACCAAGAAGAATATAATATATAGAATGCTTCTTAGTAATATAAAATCCAAAAAAGAGCGTTTCACTTGGCTGTGCCGCTGGCACTGCTTAACCCGTCGGAGGCGCCACATATATACATATGTTACATAAGCGTATGGGCCACCGGAGGGCGAGCCACCCGTGACTATCTACATACATGGGCGGCAGTTACCGTTTACCATCGACGGCTGCTATCTAGACTGCCTACTTAGGCCATTAAAAATATAGTTTAGATAATTGACAATTTGTAAGTTTGTAGATTTAGATAACATGACAGACAGAAAGAAGTTATGTAAGTGTGTATGCTGTAGACGTCGACGATGTTAGTCATACGACGAGTAACGTCTACAGCACGAATGGGCCGGCTCGACCGGTTTGATACCATTTTTTCACAGAAAACCGACGTAAAGCGGCAGCTCGCTGTCACGTTTCGGTGATTGAGATTCCGGTGGCCCAATTACCCTCTCCCTCCTTCCTTTCCCGATCCCTATTTCCCTCCTTTTTAGGTTGGCGACGCATCCTTGATTCATTTTGTGTCTTGGGTGTCTATGGGCGGTGGAGATCACTTCATCATCATCATCATCAATCATCATCATCATCAGCCATAGGACGTCCACTGCTGGACATAGGCCTCCCCCAAAGATTTCCAGATTGACCTGTTGGAAGCGGCCTGCATCCAGCGACTTCTTATCAGGTATTAGATCACTTACTATCAGGTAAATACACATATGCTCGTTTGCCAGTCTCTGCTAGGAAAAACGAAAAAGAAGGAAACACTTGAAATGATTTAAATAAAAGTATTTTTACGGATTCTATCACGATTTGGTTTTAATTTTTATACCCGACGTTTCGAAGGCTTTGCAGTCTTCGTGGTCACGGGTTGGACTGGTTGGACTACCACGAAGACTGCAAAGCCTTGAAACGTCGGGAATATAAACTAAAACCAAATCGTGATAGAATCCGTAAAAATACTTTTATTTCAATGAATGGCATTCACGTAAACTTAAGAAATCAGTACTTGAAATGATTTTCATGCGAATACACGAGCGATATCTAATGAATAATTAATCAAAGTAAAGTATGTTTGAGTGTTTCTGCCAAAGCTGTATATGGAGGAACATCGTCTGAAGTAATTACTCTCGTTGTTGATCGGCACATCCACAAGCAGATAATGTCTCCGCTTTTGAATTACTTGTTATGATACTTCAATGAAATTTTATTGTAAGCGGCTTTCGACTGGAAGAGGCAAGACAACAATTATGATTGGAATGAAAAAGGGAATATTATATAGGACCACTGCGGAGTAAAGTTGCTCAAGTGAAAAACCGTCAGATTATGGGTTCAAATCGCAGGTCGGGAAATTATATTTCGTGACTGAGTTTTTAATTGCAAAAATCATACGTCAGTTGACCGGTATTGGCAAGGGGTATACCTAATTAGCATGACGAAGGGTTCCTACCCCACAAATATCTACACTAGATACATCTCTGCCTATCTCTTAGAGAATAGAAGCGTGTAAATAAATGCATGAAATTAGACGTATGTATTCATGTATTCATAGACTAGCGTAATTGTGTCCATTTATTGCATGATTCATAAAATTAAAGTCGTCACTACATTAGTATGCTCTAAATTATAACTTACTCTTATACAACATACCTTCTCAAGCGTGTTGTAGAAAGAATTTAGCTTAGTTTATGACTAGTTGCGAGACTGATGTAAAGTATCTAGTTCCGGGCAAATCGTGTTGGAAAACCACCTTGCCCGACGTGGAAATCAAACACAGAACCTCACAGTTCACAGCTCATCTATATCACCACTAGAAGGTTGTGAATAACGACCTATCTTCCAAAATTCAATAAAATGTAGCACAACAGGATATCCATACAATAAAATCACCACAGCCCATAAAATTTAACACCTCAATTCACTGTATGTTATCCATTGTCAACAACGAAATAAACTGATCGTAAACAGGGCCGCATTTAGCATTAAATCTGAGGGGTCGGCCGCACAGGTAGCGGCTTATGTGGGTTAACTACTCGTCCCTAGTGAAAGGATTCAGGAGTAATGGGGCAAGTTTAGAAAATGTTATGGTGACTTTGCAGTTTAAGGGGGTTTTGTTTTGGTGTTGTTGCGAGACGTGTATGGTCTTAATATTTTACTCGCGGTTCTGCCAATGTGAATATTTCTTTATTTCTAATTCTTTACATTTATTGAAAACTTATTGGTTTCTTGTTGATAACATACTTATATTATTAATAAAAAAAACATCTTGAAACACTCAAGTACAACCTTGTTTCGTATTTGCGATTTTTTTTAGAATGGGTTCACAAATACAGAGATATTAGAGGTATATCTACAAAGACATGCGCAAAGTCATAAACTGTAACTAAGTACTTTTGATTTCTTACGTTTATGCGAATATTATACATTGAAATAAAATTATTCTTACGGATTATATCCGATTAGGTTTTAATGACTGAAACTTAAACTTTTCTGTTTTTCGAAGACTGCAAAGCCTTCGAAACGTCGGGAATAATAATTAAAACGTAATCGTGATATAATCCGTAAGAATAGTTTTATTTTAAGTACTTTTTGTCTCCATCCATGTAATTTCGAATATGGACTCCTTTCGTATAGGATCCTTAATCCATATGGAATTTACAACGACACCATAACAGTTGAGATATGCAATTAATATTGTTACAAGATTGTTATGTAGTATGTACTGCATTTACCGATAATGGTACTGTACTTAATGATGATTTGATGTCCTCCTTGACGTATCCGTCAACGGTGAGACCTTGTCAACTCTGGAAGTGGGTGCGAAGATGGCAAAACCAAATTTTGTTTTAAAGGTCTTGTTGCACGACGCACAGTGGGACTGACGTAAAGATTTACATGGGTATAGGAATAGGAAGACTTAAGACGGTTCTTTCTTAGGCGTTTTCTATTTTACTCGTAAAACTTTCCAAATATTTCTCTGTTTTTCTAGCACTTCCCAATCCCTTCCCTTTTGTACATACATACGATATGACTGTTCATAAGGTATTGCCGAGTATGAAGCCATATTTCAAGTAGTTATGCAGTCCCTAAGGTAACTCGCAGCACGGGTGCGGCCGCGTAAGCATCGTTTCCGCGCCGCTCTCGGCTTTTAAATCACTGTGCTCGGTCTTATAAACTAAAGTGTGCCGTGTCATATATCACCGGATGCGTGCTGCAACGTTCTTGCCAACAGTGAAAACCCCATTGTGATCAGATTGGAATCCGCGAAGTTGTGATCAATTGTGAATCATCGAAACGATCTGTGACCTGTACTTTTTAATGTGATTGTGTGTGTGTCCCCTTAATCTCCCTGCCGACTGTTGAATACTTGCCGTTGAAAACCAGGTAGATATAGACTGGAAACTCCGCCATAAAAATTGTCTTGGACGTTTGGGGATATGCCCTACTTCGGCGTATGTATACGAAGTCTGTTTCTCGCCGGCAAATTGAGCACTGACTTCGTGGCTATACATAGGCACTTTACTGGAGAAGATCGGACAAAAATTGTAAGTGCAATCACATATTTAGTGCGGGACCAAATTCCTTTAAAACTTTAAGCTCGATAAGCCATGAAACTGTGATGCCTCCTGGCTAAGGGTTAGTGGTAATACATCGGCCAAGGGACCCTTAAGCTACCCTCCAAATTTGGTTGTGATTGGTTCAGGGGTTTGGTCAGGACCTTGGATTTAGCTCTCGACCAATAGGAACATTTCGGCCCTAAGCCATTAAACTATAATATTTGGAAGGATTCTGCAAGTGCCTTCTGATGCGCCTGGACGTTCCGCTTCTAACGACACCAAGAACAGACAGCTGGGACACCTAGAAGTGGAAGGCGCTGCAGGTGCCGTCTGCTTCTGCCTTTCGTTTCCCACCTCCTGCCGTCACAAAAGTGCCAAATAAACAAGCAGAAACTGGAGAACCCATCATGAGCTCCTCAACGGCCAGGAGTTCACCTACTCCGGGGGCGGCACCCTCACAACCGGACCTTCCCCAGACCACACAGGGGCAGGAACCTGCACCTACCCCCCCCGTACTCAAGAAAACCAAGGGTCCAAAAATCCCACCCCCCAATATCAAATCAGAGGAATTCCCGACGAAGGCTCGAGCGAACCATGCAGTCTCAGTGGAGACACTGGGGGTAGTACTCTCCACTATTGCCATAACCATCCACGAAGCCATCACCCGAAATAAGAGTGTGACCAAGGCTAACAAAGCCACCATCTCCACCGCAATCGAGGAGCTGCGTCGACTTACCACCAGGCTCGGCAACATCTCCGGGATCAACGGTGGCACCACACCGGTCACCACTGTCACCGATACCAGATCGTCATCGTCACCATCTGAAACGACCACTAAGGAGGACATCACGGAGTGCGTCCGCAAGGAGCTTGCCATACACCTGGCCCAGGTCAACGCTATGACAAAAAAGTCACTGAAGGAACATCAGCTTCAGATGCAGCAAATCACCGCCCGCAGTTCCTATGCTTCGGTCGCGTCTTCGAGGCCGGCGCCCAGCTCCACCACCACCACCACCGGATCGACAACAGTGCCGCCGGCAAACCGCCCGGCACTCATCGTCACTCCAAGGACACCCGCCAGGAACAAACAAGAAGCCATCGAAGCCTTCAAGAAGGCTGTCTCCTTTCGGGATACCACCTTCGCTCCGACCAAGGTCCAGCCGGTGTCAAACGGGAAGCTAAGGGTGGAATTTGAGAACACCCAACAGCGGGACGACACCCTGAAGCGGCTGCAGGGATCTTCTCAGGTGAGTGCAGAAACAGCTCGACGGCTTAAGCCTATGTTAATTATTAAGGGCGTCTCCTGTGAGGTGCAGGCGGAGGACCTGGTAAGCGTCATACGGAGGCAGAATCCGAGCGTGGACTCGGTTGTGGCCGACGATGGGGACCTGACACTGAGGTTCAAAAGAAGCAATAGGAACCCCAAGCTGTACAACGCGGTACTGCTTGCACACCCCAACGTATGGCGGCGGATCATCGAGGTCGGCAAAATCTGCGTGGACCACCAGAGGGTCCACGTGGAGGACTTTTCACCTTTCCTACAATGTTTCCGCTGCCTACAATTTGGGCACACGCGCGTCAAGTGCACCTACAAAGAAACACCCTGCGCGTATTGTGCAGACCTTACACACACGGCGGATAGTTGTCCCATAAGAGAGAAGAAGGGTGCTCCCAAGTGTTACAACTGCGCCTCACACAATGCCCGGTTCAACTCCGGGATTGATGCGGGACACAAGGCCACCTCACCACACTGCCCTAGACTGAAAATCATAAAGGAGAAAATAAACGTCCGGATCGATTATGGATCATAACACCTCTATCCCAATCGTACAGTGTAATATAGACAGGTCCAAAAATTGTCTTCAGGAATTTATTTCCTCTTTTATGGCCAGTCCCTACAAAATTGCCCTAGTGTCAGAACCGTATGTTGGCGCCGGCACGGAGGTCAAATCCATCCCCGGCGTGAACATCTTTCAGTTCTGCACCGGAGACCGAGTCAAGGCTTGCATTATTGCAAAGCCAGAACTCCCTTTGCTCGGACTGACACAGCACTCCACATCAAACTTATGCGTGGTCGGGCTGAGCATAGGCAACCGACGCTACTATATAGCGTCGGCCTATGTGGAGCCTGACCACGACACACACGACACACTTCACCATTTTGACACCTTTCTCAGGTCGGCAAGGGGAAGCCCCATAATTATCGGCGGAGATTTCAACGGTTGGCATCCCTCATGGGGAAGCACTGCTGCTAATTCCCGCGGTAACGAGATTGTGGAGCTAACCTACGCCAATGACCTATACATATGCAACACTGGTACAACCCCCACTTTTGAGACTGTCACGCACGGACGCGACCGCGTGTCCATCGTGGATCTCACTATGGCGTCAGATAACATCTTAGACGCCATTCAGGAGTGGCGGGTTGACCTCACATTCTGTCCTACATCACAACACAATGCCATAGTGTTCCGCTTCAATGCCGGCGTTCCCGGACTCACCACACACCACACCAACAACTCGACTTTCCGGTACCAAAGCGCTCATGCGCATTGGGGCCGCTTCACAGACTCACTCCTTACCAACTTCACCGCGTCAGATGTGCTGGAAAGGGAGATACACACCCTCGACAGTGAAGAGCTTGAAGCCTTCATTGAAGAGATCACACTCATCATACACACAGCCTGCCGGGACTCCATGCCGGTCAGGCAGGGCGGCGCCAAGTATCGGCCCCCCTGGTGGACCGAAGCTCTAGAGGCTCGGAAACGCGAAGTCATCCTGCTGCACCGTCAAATGCACAACGCTACACGACGTGGGCGGCCACCGTCTTCCTTGGTTGAGGAACTTCGGGCCACCAAGGCCACATACGCTCAGGAGATCCGGGCAGAGTCTACGAAAAACTTTCGCGAGTTCTGCTGCCTTCAGACCAGGGAGAACGTTTGGTCGCTCACAAACAGATTACTAAAAGACACTGCACCTAGACGCCCTCCAGCTACCCTAAAGGTCGGTGACCGGTTCACCGAAGAAGGGGAGGAAACTGCTGCAGCTCTGCTGCAGCACTTCTACCCCGACGACGGTCCGGACACCGAACCACATCACCATTTCCTCAGATCCCAATCCAGATCCTATCCTAACACTCCCGAGGATCCTCCTTTCGCTGTTGAGGAGGTGCTGGAACATCTCAGCGGCATGAATCCAAAAAAAGCCCCAGGACTCGATGGCCTCACTTCGGATATCTGCCTTCACTTTTGCAAGGAGTTCCCCAAATTGATTACCGACATAATTAATAGATGTCTCACCCTACAGCACTTTCCCCGTCAGTGGAAGGAGGCCTTCGTCAAAATAATCCCCAAGCCCGGAAAGACGGATTACAACACCATGGGAGCGTTTCGGCCGATCGGCCTGTTGCCTGTCTTTGGCAAACTTTTGGAACGACTCCTCATTAAGAGGGTCACTTACAGGGCATCCAAGTGCGGCAAAACAAACGACCGCCAGTTTGGTTTCAAGGAACAAACTAACACCACTGCTGCCATCCGCACCGCTCTGGAGTTCGTCGAGAGATCCAAGGCACGGAAGCACCTGGTCGCCGCGGTGTCACTTGACATCAAGGCGGCCTTTGACAATGCTTGGTGGCCCGCGCTACTGCACAGGCTCAGGGTGACAGAATGCCCGAACAACATCTTCGGGTTAATTCTTAGCTACATCTCCGATCGTGGCGTCACCCTGGACCATGCAGGTGCGCGGGTTACCAAGAGTATGTCCAAGGGCTGCATCCAAGGATCCACTTGTGGGCCCGTGCTTTGGAACATCATTCTCGACGAACTACTGGAGAAGGAGCTGCCGCCTGGATGCCACTTGCAGGCCTACGCGGATGACGTGCTGCTCATGGTCTCTGCCGGAGACCTGAGTGCGCTCGAGACCTCCGCCAACAATGCTCTGAGTGTGATCTCCGGGTGGGGGAAAAGCGTTAAGCTCACGTTTGGTGCCGCCAAAACCCAGGCGATAGCTTTCACACCCGGGGCCAGGTCAGCAGGACTTGTCATGGACGGGCACAGGATCGAGTTTGCCAGAAGCATCAAACTCCTTGGAGTGGTCCTAGATGAGAGACTTACTTTCCGCCAACACGTGCTCCACGCCGTGGACAAGGCCAATCGTATCTTCCGCAAGTTGTGCCTTTATGCGAGGCCGACTTGGGGGATGCATGCTGAGAATGTGCATATCATTTATCAGCATGTGATTGAGCCTATTATCACCTATGCCGCTGGCATTTGGGGGCACGTGGCGGAGAAAAAGTATGTTCGCAAGTTACTTGCGGGCGTACAACGCGGATTTGCCATCAAGGCCATTAAGGCCTTCCGCACGGTCTCCACCTCGGCTGCACTGGCCCTCGCGCAGTTCATCCCCCTGGACCTAAGAGTCCGGGAGGTGCACTGCGTAGAGAGCGCTCGCCTTTCCGGGACCACACACCTCCTTCCTGATGATATTCTCCTTGAACTTCCCACTCCCATCCACGAATTATTACACCCTGCGGATCGCGTTACTATCCCGTTAATAACCTCCTCCAATCAGGAGGAGGTTAACGAAGCAATCCGCAGTAACACAGACACAACACACATTTACACGGACGGCAGCAAGCAGGATGACGGAAAGGTGGGAGCTGCCTTCGTGTGTTTCGACCCGGGAGGGGAGAACGTCACGCCCACTGTAAAGAAGTTTAAACTACACGACTGCTGTACGGTGTTCCAGGCCGAACTTCTGGCCATCTTGCACGCGTGCCGGTGGGCTCTTGACCGGAGATACCAGCAGGTCATCATATTTTCTGACTCTCTGTCCTCGATCATGGCTATCCAGGACAGGAGCAACACCCATCCCCTGGTTACATCGATACATCGCATTTTGCGGGACTATCGCGGTGTGGGTGAACTGCAAATCTCTTGGGTCAAGAGCCACATTGGCATCGTGGGCAACGAGATGGCCGACATAGCGGCCAACTCCGCCTGCTTTATGCATAAAGCTCCTGACTACTGCAGGTTTCCTATCTCCTACCTGAAGGCTCGTCTCCGTAGATCCACTCTGAACACCTGGCAGTCGCGGTATGAAGCAGCGGAACAAGGTCAGCACACGCGGTCACTCTTTCCCAGCCTCGGAGACATCCGCAGGTTGTGGAAGCTGACGGCACCCAACTTCTACCTCACTCAGGTCCTTACCGGTCACGGTTACCACCGGGCCTACCTCCACAGATTCTGCATTACAGACGTCGAATACTGCCCCTGTGATAGCGTCACCACCCAAAGCCTCGCACACCTCCTAGAGGAGTGCCCAAGATTTGCCATACATAGACACACACACGAGATGGTATGCCGCCGCTTTGGAGTGTCTCCGTACAGCGTCTCTCAGCTCCTTGCTGAAGGAAACGAAAAGACGTTTGAAGCTTACACAAAGCTGGTAGAAACCATCCTCAGCCAACTCAAAAGTTTCAATCAAGGAACTGCACCGACTGGACCTCGACCTGGAGCTTCTTGAGCTCACTATACTATGTTTGATATCTGTGCTGTGCTGTTGTTTTAAGCAAAAGTTATCTCTTTTTTTTATATATTTCGTTTTTAATCATTTAATTTTTTTTTTTTTGAAATATGTTTATTTTTAATTCCTTTTGTTTATTTTAGCCTCTGTTTAGTCCTAGTGTTTCGTTTCGTTGTAATATTTTTCTTAATTGTTTATTGTTAATTTTACACCCTATGTCAATTCATTATATATATTATAATTATGTTATACCACTGTTATGTTAGTTATAAGAAAACTTTGTATTTTTACCCTAGGTTTTAAGATTTAAATTTGTTCCTTTTTCCTTTACAAGAAGGTGCCTCAATGAAATACAATGAGTATTTCATTGAGGCACTTTCATCTATTAGTTCTATATTTTGTAATTTCGTGTAACCATAAAAAAAAATCTATCAATAACTAAATCACACCACACGTAACACACACACTACATACACACAATCCCGATACCACTAGACAGGGGGGTCGATGAGAGGCGAACAGAAGCATTGTTGTGCGAAAGTCCTGCCTCTCCGGAAGATCTCCCTACACGCACACAAACCGGCACAGGGGGACCTACGTATCAAATAGCGAGGGTCCTCTCCTTTGCCGGCCACACCCCACAGAACACACACTACACTCTACAGCGAAACAAATCACCACCATCACGAAAAACAAAGGAGAAAAAAAAAAAAAAAAAAAAAAAAGTCCCTAAGGTAAGATAATTGGTGAATTAATGGCATTTCCCTTTTATATATACAGATTCAGATCATTGTATACCCGAAAGATCTTTATTGGTCACATGACGAATGTCCGTAAAACCCTCCCAAGATATCTGTTATTACTAATCCGTTATTGGCGATATCATCTTCGCATTTGTTACAATGAACAAGATTACAGCAATTTGGGGGGTCATAACCTCCCGCATCCGCCCCATGCCTGGCCACATCGATAAATCAGATTACAGGGCCGTAACGAGTGGCTTGAATAAACAGAAGAAACGGAATTGGTATTTATATTATGATTGAATAGTCGTCCAAATGTTTACGTCCTCTTGTAAATGATTATTTGGCTTTGTGTCCTGGTTTTTGGGTGAAATACGCGGCGTATCTATGTGTGGCGTACCGGCGTATTCGATACGCAGAGAGATACGTGGGTTATGATTGTTATTTTATTCTGTGAGTCAGACGTTGTATCTTATATTTTTCTACGCGTATTATCTTTTGGTAAATAAAAGTGAAAACAACAAAGATTTAAGGTTACTATAATATTCCGGGGACGCCATTGCAGATGTTTAGACTCTAAATTGTCTCATGATATTATCACGGAGCAGACTTTAGTATTTTTTATTTCAATAGGAGATGAGACAGTCAAGTGGTTATTAACAGATCAAGGTATGCAGCCGGACGAAAAATAAAGCCAAATCCTTTCTGCAACATGCTTGAAAAGTGTGTAGCGTCGACCTCACATTAAAGTGGGGTAAGAGCATGTAGAAAGAAGAGATATTGAAATCAAAATTGATAACTTGAGGCCCGGACATGAATAAATTTAAACTTTTATGGCCTGTTGCTATCCACATCAATCTTCTAGGGGATCCAGTCCTGGGTAATCCGTCTTGGGAACACATGGATTCAAACCCAGACTACATTCCATTTTTTAATCTCATCGACTGACAAATGAGCGGGTTACCTGATGGTAAGTGATTCACCGCCCATCGACACCCAAGACACAAATGTATCATGAGTGTGTTGCAAACCGAAAAGGAGGGGAATAGGGATTGAGATTGAGAGGGGGAGTTGGACAACTGGAAATCTGATCCACCGAACGAAACGCAATACCGAGGTGCCACTGTACCTTGGTTTTCTCTGAGACCGTGGTATCAAACCACGGGCCCATTCGTGCTGGAGACATTACTGTCTACACACACATACACATAAGCTCACGCCTGTATCCCCGAAGGGGTAGGCAGAGGCGCACACTAGCGAACTAGAACACCCACATTTCGCCGAGCTTAGTTCCGTCCCTGATGTGATAGGGGGCGTGCCTATCCCCATATCGGGCACAAATTCCAGACTCCGGGCTGATATGGAAAAATCCAATATCACTTTGCCCAACCCGGGGATCGAACCCGAGACCTCAGAACCGTAGTCGTACGAAATACTACCACGCCACCGAGGCAGTCATTCAGACATTACTGTCTACAGCGTGGCAAAACACCTGCCTGCGTCGTCCTCCGAGGAGACGAAGCTTACCTTAATAAACAGAATGACGATAGACTTTCTACATAATTTTCGGTGCTTTAATTTGATAAGGCAGTGAAAACAAAAGTTCACATCGCAAACACTCTTTCCAATTTTCTACGCCGCGTCGTTCATCTTATGTCAAAGATAATTGGCTACTTTACTTCAAAGGATGTTTTCCGAGAACTACTTGTATTGCCTAAGACTCGATCAATTTTACATCCATTTAGTTTTAAATGGAATTTTACACAATATTATTTTACATCCATTTTTAGAAGCAGCGATAGCTCAGTTGGGAGTGCTACGGACTGTCAAGACAAGTGTCGGAGGTTTGAGACCAACCCCAAAATGGAGCATACACCTCTGACTTTTCTATGTCAAGTGTATTTTCATTGAGAAATATGGCTTGCTATAACGGTGAAGGAAAACATCGTGAGGAAACCTGCATACTCGAGAATTTCTTCACAGGAATTTCGAAGGTATGTGAAGTCTACCAACCCGCATTAGGCCAGCGTGGTAGACTAACGCCTAACCCCTCTCATTAGTAGAGGAGGCCCGTGCCTAGCAGCGGGACAGTAATATTACAGGGCTAATATTATTATTTTATTAGTTTTAAAAGTAGAGCTGAATAGAAAATCGTAATGAATCGGCTGGCTCGACTGGTTTGATCATCATCATCAGCCATAGGACGTCCACTACTGAACATAGGCCTCCCTCAAAGATTTCCAGATCGACCTGTTGGACTGGTTTGATAAAGTAAAATAATAGTTTATTGTGATTCGGTGAGTGAGATTTCCGGTGGCCCAAACCCCCTTTTCTTCGCATTTTATAGCAGAGATTGGCAAATGAACAGATAGGTCACCTGATGGTTAGTACCACCGTCCATAAACACCCAAGACACAAAAAGAATCATCATCTTCAATAAAATAAAAATGAAAAAACTTATTGTGGGTGGATTTTTTTATCAATAAAATAAAAAAAATTGGTGCGTTGCCAACCTAAAAGGATGGTAATTTATTGGGAAGGGGGGGGGGGAATCGGGCCATCGGCCACCACAATCCCTATTCCCCCTTAATGTTGGTAACCCATTATCACATCTAGGACAGAACTAACCTCGGCAAAATGTGGGTGTTCTTGTTCGCTAGTGCGCCCCTGCCTACCTCTTTGGGGATACAGACGTGAACTTATGGTATGTCTATGTAATTAATTGGCCCAAAAATCTGTGAAATGAGGACATTGAAGCGTCACAATAGAGAACCGTCCGAAATGAGGGCAATTTGGCACAGTTGAAGCCCTGGCAGTGACCGTACTGGGAAAGTGAGGTTCGGAAGAGTTCATTGAACTTTTTCGAGGATACATAATGTGACGTAATTCATATTCACTGTTATGTCTACACGAATGATCCGGCTCGACTGTTAGACAGCCATTCTCTTTGGTTTTGTGTTTTTGTAGTTCACTGTATTTATTCTTAGTTTGGTACCACTGTCTCACGGAAAACCGATGTAAAGATATAGCAGCTGCTGTTGCATTTTGACAGGCTCCGTGGCGCAGCGGGCGAGTAGCCGGCTGTGAACCGTGAGGTCGCGGATTCGATTCTCGCACCAAGACAAATATCTGTGTGGCCCACAGATATTTGTTTCGGGTCTGGGTGTTGTGAGACCGAAAGTCTCTCGTAGTTTCTGATACCCACGATACAGGTTACACCTAGTGTGGGGTCAGGACTATGTGTGTGACTGTTGGGTGTATTTATTATTGTTTATTTATTTATTATTTGGAGAGTGAAATTTTCGGTGGCACAACTGTGACACCCCCCCCTCCCCTCTCTTTTTTAGTCCGTATTCCCCATCGATATAATAATATAGTATTCCCCTTATTTAAGGTTGGCAACGCACCCATTATTCTTTTGGTATCATGATTGTCTATGGACAGTGATGCTCACTTACCATCAGGTGACCTACCTGCTCGTTTGCCAGTCTAGGCTATAAAAATAGTTTGAGTTAAGTTGGGTGCCAATCGAATTATTGTAATTATAGACTGTCGCCTCCTTGGTCTAGTGGCAGCATATATGGACTGTGGACCGGGAGGTCATGGGTTCGGTTCCCAGGTCGGCCAAAGGAAATTTTCTAATTTAATTTGCCCGGGTCCAGGCCCGAGGTGTCCAGATCCCCCAGAGGGGGTCGGCGTCAGATGGGCAGTCGGTCGTAAAAACTAAGCTAAATCCTTTCTACAACATGCTTGAAAAAGTGTGTTGCACCGACCCTATATAAGGGCAGGTAGAAATAAATAGACTCCCGCTCGAAGACTTTAATTATTACAAACGAAATCCTTCATTATTAGATTACTTACCTCACTTACAACTAGGTACAACAGTCCTCGTATCAACAAATTATCTCCTTGAGTTGGCATGGCAACACTAATAATCACAAGTTTAAAAAGTTAACGGACCGATTTCAAATCCTATCGTGACCAAATTTATATGGGACCATCCTTGAAATAAGCTTTATTGAACCCAAAAAGAATTTTGAAAATCACTCCACATTCGGCGAAGATATATCGCGTAACATAGAAAAAAAATACAGACGAATTGAGGACCTTCTCCTCTTTGGAAGTTGGTCGAAAAAGTAATCACTTAAACACACAGTTCAACGTCTCTTCAATCACTTTCACACGTAGGGTAATCCAAATCACATCACAAGTACATGCGCATAGATAAGCACATATTAGCATTTAGCACAAGTATATACGCGCAAATACGCACAAGCACAGGTACATACGGTGAGCAGTGTAGTGTACAACGAAATTGAGTTAGTTATGCTCAATGGAAGGTGTAGGAATTAGTACAGACGATGACAAAAATGTTACGATTTATATCTATAGATTCGCGTCTTTGTCTTACGGCCGGTTTCAATAAACGATCTCAGTTTATAGTGCAGAAAGATCACGATTATGAACTAATCAAATTAAGACAATTGATGGACTCATGTTCAAACCGTGTTGTTATTAGCTAATTTCTGTAATCTGCATATTCGAACTGAGATTGTTTATTGGTACCAGGCGTTATAGAGGTAGGCAGAGACAACGGTTTCCACTTACTACGATTATTACACACGACTTGTGAATTGTGATGCATTAAAGTTTTCAAAAATCAGAAATCTAATACAAGATAAAAGAGTTAGCTCCGTGAAGGATGCTCAAGACCGAACGAAGAAGAATCGTTTATATTTAAACCGCGGGGTCTGGTTTAAGGCTTTCTTCGTTGTTGGTTTGCCTTTTTATTATTTGAAGCAATAATAATTACATTACTTATCTTAGGTGCCATAATTTTGACTATAATTTTATATATAGCAAAGTTATGTAATATAATATTAGCCCTGTAATATTAATGTCCCACTGCTGGGCACGGGCCTCCTCTGCTAATGAGAGGGGTTAGGTTAGTCTACCACGCTGGCCTAATGCGGGTTGGTAAACTTTACATACCTTCGAAATTCTTGTGAAAAAATTCTCGGGTATGCAGCTTTCTTCACGATGTTTTCCTTTACCGTTATATCAAGCGATATTTCACAATGAAAATACACTTAACATAGAAAAGTCAGAGGTGTATGCTCCATTTTGGGGTTGGACTCGAACCTCCGACACTTGTCTCGGCAGTCCGTACCATTCCCAACTGAGTTATCGCTGCTTGTTATAACAAAACTTTAAATTATGTTTTAGTAAAATTAAGGTCGAATTAACGAAAAATATTATAGCTCTTCAACGTGAACACTTTCTTTAACATAATTATCCAGAAATACTGTAATTTAAACCTTATTAAAATTAGAAAGGCTGAATAAAAATATAAATTCGTTTTCGTTTTACAGTACTCTTTATAACAGTATAAAAAGCTTTATTAGGTTCATTAATTATGATATAAATGGGGGCAGTCCATGAGCTTAGGTAATTTGAATATATTATCTAACACCTGTATTTTCGCCTTCTGGAGGTTCTAGCTAAGTTGTTAATTGAGCTGTTGGAGAAGGATTTGATTCACGGATTAGCTGGTTTCGTGACTTTATAAAGTTTTGAAAAACCCAGATTATTGTTATTTCCACTTGTCTTCGAGGTAAAACAGAATCGATTAAATGATTTTAGAATAAACACTGTGGTGCTTGCTTTGGATATACTAACTTATAGGTCTACATAGATGGATTTGATTAGAATATACTAGAAAATACGCAAAACTCATCTACGATTATGCGTTATAAAATCCTTTCTTTAAAGCGATCTCTTGAATGACATATTTGAGATGTCCGTTCTTTTTTATAGCAGATACTGGTAAACGTGCACATGGGTAACCTGATGCTAAGTGATCTTCACCCAAAACACAAAAATAATCATGGGTGCGTTGGCAACCCAAAAGGAGAGAATAGAAGGGGAGGGAAAAGGGAATGGGAAAGGGAGGGAGAGAAATGAGTCACCGGAAATCACACTCACCGAACGAAACGCGACAGCAAGCTGCCACTTCACGTCGATATTCTATGAGACAGTGGTATCTGTCCGGTCGAGCCGGCCCATTCGTGCTGTAGATGTTACAGTCTACAACGTGGCTTTACCACTCAAGAAATTAATTCTCGTCTCAGTAACACCAAAATATCTAAATTCATATTCAAATCCAAATAATTTATTCTGCAAATGGGATATTATGTATCACTTTTACATGTTAATTATGTGTCTTAAAAAAAAGAAGTCGCCATTTCGTGGCTATCCTTGAGATGAAATGCCTCAATCAAAATAAAGGCTTTACCGCCGAATGTTCATACATTTAACGCAGCCTTATCTGTTAAAACTTACTGTTTAAACTGTTACTCTATGGCGAAAATCCATTGATTTTCGCCATAGAAATTTAACAGATAAGGCTGCGGTAACTAACGAATAAATTTAAGTAGCGTTTGACCATTCGGGCGTTAGAATCCCAATGATGCAAAAATCAGACCAATATGTAAAACAATTGCATTTAGATTGCAAAAAAGCGTCACAAATCGAAATCACAACAGCGCTTCGCCAAGATTAATCTTCGCCACCTCTCAAGTGGAATTTCAAATAGCATTGGATTGTTTTCACAGCGACTGTACTTCAATTGCGACGTCTCAGTGACGGTTATCAATTGTCTATCGTCTGTTCTATGATAGTAATAAAAAGATTTACTGCAGGGCTACCACGACCTTTTATAGCAGTATTATTATAATCGTTCTTCGTTTATTTTGTATGGGAATCGGTACAAGTAAAATTATAATAATACTGCTATAACTGACTGCCTCAGTAGCGTGGTGGTATTTTTGTACAACTACGGTTCTGAGGTCTCGGGTTCGATCCCCGGGTCGGGCTAAGTGATATTAGATTTCTCCATATCAGCCCGGAGTCTGGAATTTGTGCCCGATATGGCGATAGGCTCGCCCCCAATTACATCTGGGCCGGAACTAAGCTTGGCGAAATGTGGGTGTTCTAGTTCGCTAGTGCGCCTCTGCCTACCCCTTCGGGGATACAGGCGTGAGCTTATGTTATGTGTTATGTTACTGCATAAGAGGTGGTGGTAACCCCCCCTGGTCTACTCATTGGTCTAGACATCGTACTTAGGCTGAGAATCGTGGGGGTCAGAGTTCCATTTTTTATTGCAATTTAATGATGAGGCGTGCAGACCCCTCTTCTGATGGTAAACGAAATGACTACACATGACCAGAAGTAACACCATCCGCACTTTGAACTGCTGTGACAGATATACGAAAAAAATCCATCTAATTTAAATCTATTATGCAAATAAGAAATTTTATATTGCTTTTATACTATTTTTTATTATTTTATACCGCTACTATTGCTTGGTTTTCCCTTTCATTTTTTTTCATGTCTCTGGTAGAAAAGAATCATAATGCTCTTCATACTCATTTGCAATAAAAACATATCTTAAATAGCCAAATTATCTTTCACCTGCCAAACCGACCTTTCCACGCGTAAATAAGCTTTCACAGTTCACATGGCAATTACGCGATGTTTCGAGCAAAATTAACCAAATATCGACCGAGCCTGAATAAAACGACATAATGTATAGAAAAGAAAAGAAAAGAAAAGAAAAATAATTTATTATCACAAAAAAAAAAAAATTTGTGACAATTAGGTGGCCAACTCAGCCTAATGCTGTGCTGCGACGGGTGCCACAACACAGCGCTGGTTTTCAGTGGCCACCTAAGTGACGCCATGAACATAAATCAGCCCAAAGGACACGGCAACGCGTAACGAACTCGTATATAGCTATATGACCAGCTTGTTTACAACATTACACCGAGTCCGAGCCACTACTCGCTTGTTATGCAACCGCAATACGGCCGGCGCTCGGGTCCGAGTTAGTCATGCGTCGCGTTGTGTTATCCTGCGATAAAACTATTTGTAAACATTTTTATTTTACTTAATTATTTCTAAAATAATTGTGAATCAGGAATTAAGCTAATAATTCAGCAAGCAAATGTGAAGAAACTTAAAAGATAAATTAAAGAATGAACTAATGAACATAAGTGAATAAGTACATGACAAAAAAAGGTGCAAGATGCTAGTGATTACAAGGCCACCCGCCGCTAACTCCGGAATCAGTACTCCGCTCACCATACGAGCCATAACACAAGGGTTTGTTAAAACTTATATAACACCATTTATTATTGTTGTTTTTGTGTCATTAATAAATACTGCTTAAATAAATATCTAAAACTATACTTATTGCTTTTAGCTCTGCAAGGCGGAGGGATAAAATTCCAACAGCGGGAGGCCCTAAATGAATAACTTCCACGAAACGCCGCAGTTCTATAAGATGGCATCGACAGTGGATTCGTCACGGGACGCGGGGAGTATCTGGCGTAATCTTTCTTAAATTTTAACTTATCATATAAATACCTAGGATTTTGTGACTTTAAAATCCCAAATAATAATGTTGCCATATGCAGTTCTCTTCGGGCAGGCATTTTTAAAATATTGGCATCATTAAGATAAGGTGTGACATGGCTTCGACGTGGAATATTAAAACAAAATCTAGCACAAGCATTTTGTACCCGTTGAATAAGTCGATCCGTACGAGATAATAAACATGGACCATACACAGCGTCACAGTAATTGAATCGCGAGAGCACCAAAATGTCCACCAGTCTCTTCCGTAAGTCTTCATTGAAATATGGCCTAAAACGATAAAGTATTTTTAGCCTGTAAAAACAATTTCTAACAACATTACCAATGTGACACTCAAAGCGGAGTTCAGGGTCCATAATCAACCCAAGGTTGCGAGCCGTTTCTAACCTTTCAATTTTTCATCCTTAATTTTTATCTCAGGTCTGGCCGATACGATAGAACTAACTTGTCTTTTACTACCAAGGACTATAAATTTTGACTTACTCGGATTTAATACCAAGCAGTTGAGTCTGGACCAGGACACCACCTTGCTAAGCTCCGCGTTAATTTTGTGAACAGTGGACGATAGTTGATCAACTCTGACAGACTTGTACAACTGAATGTCATCGGCGTACATATGATAATTACAATCTCTAAAACATTGAGTTACATCAGCACTATAAATAATAAACAGAAGTGGTCCTAAAATTGTATCGTTAAGTTAAACAATATTCCTGGTTCTGAATAATAAATAACTAACATCCAACAGTCACACATTTAGTCCTGGCCATGACCATCCTGAAATTTCTGAATGATATAGCATTCAGACATGACAGCCTCCGTGGCGCAGCGGGCGAGTAGCCGGCTGTGAAGCAAGAGGCCGCGGATTCGATCCCCGCACCGAGACAAATGTTTGTGGGACCCACAAATATAATAGTTTCATATAAATTGCAAGTATTGATGAAAAATATATTTTATCTTAACCAGATTAAGTTTCATATTTGATAATGAACGCTTTTAATTTAACGAGTTAATCCGATATTGCAACTGGAGGCTTATACATAGATTAAAGTCAAAATTAATTTAATTAACAGTGACCTTAGATTATTCTTGTAACACTGGTGGTCACTGAATGGTCAAACGCTACTCAACTTCAACAACTTTTTGCCATACAATTTTGACAAATAAGGCGGCATTAAATGATATAAGGCGACCTTAAGTGTATGAACATTCGGCGGCAAGATTCAAGGTGCACTGAGCAGTTCATTCTTTAGTTCATCTCTACCTACTCCTCCAGGGAACATAATGAATAAACAGATTTAATATATATTATTTGTAATCTAGTCATACAGGGTAAATGTTAAAAGACAAAAACAAAATAATAATTATGTACTTGACAAATGTTTATAACGCAAAAGAAGTTGTGTACTTTGCACTGCTCGGAAAAAATATCTGTGGAAATTATTATTTGGGGTTACACCTGCCGTGGCGTGTTACTTCTGTTCAGCAGGTCGATTCTCTAAGAACCTCCCGCAGCGCACATCGGTGAGATCGACGAAGCGTTCAACGTTGTTGGCTCTTAGAGAATACCATTTTCCATACATTTATGTCAAACGCCTCGCTCGAGAGAGTTAATTCGCATAAGCGCCGTCATCACGCATAGCGCTAGTGCGTGCGCTTTGTACCTTGCTGAATACAAAAATGAAAACATCGTTGCCGCAACGATGCCGCAACGTTGTTTTCACAAATGAAACCTTAGAGAATCGACCTGCAACTTATACTAATAAAGTAGTTTATTAACCATACTTATCTCACGCACGTTTTTTTGAAACAGTCGAAAAAATAGGTTAATGATATAATAATTAGGGTAGTGTGGTAAAGTCACGGACTTCCTTATTTTCGACCGACTTCCAAAAAGGAGGAGGTCCTCAATTCGTCGTGTATTTTTTTTATGTATGTTACGCGATATTTCCGCCAAAGGACCGATTTTCAAAATTATTTTTGTGTTCGACAGAACTTATTTCAAGGGTGGTCCCATATACATTTAGTGAGGATCGGATTTGAAGTCGGTCCGTTAAGTTTTTAAACTTGTGATTATTATTTGTTTTCTTCCAGGATATGTTTGTGTAGGCGCATCTACTGCACCTGTTTTTCTCGAAACGAAACACAAAAACACATACGCAAAACAATGATTTTCCCTGTCTCCTGCTCATAGAACAATGGACCCTAGACATGTGTAGCGAAACCATGTTTTGCGTAGGTGTTTTGTGTAATGTATTAATGTAAGTGACGGAGTTTAATGTCAATTAAAAAATAAGGCGAAAGATGCTCTTGATAAAAGAAACTTTAATCCGGTATAAAACATTCTAAAGTTAAAAATTCATTAAAACTTGTTCTTGTCCAGTCCCTTCTAATTATTAGCACCTGTTACAGTGATAAGTTAAAAGCCAACAAGGTTGAGAAAATGTACAAAATGTTTTTTATGAAACTGGCAACCTCGATAGGAAAAATGCGTTGCACCATCTAGAATTTGAACCCACTATCTCCCGGTCTTTAGCTCAGCCTTATATGCTGGTTCGAGATCAGGCAAGCGATTCTGATATTTACTACAATTGAATACCATTATTTTCTTGAAGCATTTCCTTGCGAAACATTAATATGACAACAATATCCACAGTTATGGATGTAAACAATAATGTTGTTTTCGTACTTCGACAGGGTGAATGTTCTTTATATGATTGCGTAAACTTGAAGTTATATTTACCCCTTTCTTTTTTTAGCAGAGATTGACAAACGAGCAGATGGGTCACCTGATGGTAAGAGATCTCCACCGCCCATAGACACCCAAGGCACAAAAAGAATCAGAGGTGCGTTGCTAACCTAAAAGGAGGGAATGGAAGAGAAGGGACAAGGAATTGGGAAAGGGAGGGGGGGAATGGGCCACCGGAAATCTCGCTCATCGAACGAAACGCGATAGCAAGTTGCCACTTTACGTCGCTTTTTTGTGAGACAGTGGTATCAAACCGGTCGAGCCGGCCCATTCGTGCTGTAGAAGTAAGAGTCTATAGTGTAGCTTAATCATTCAAAGTGATCTTCATCGTCCATAGACACGATGCAAAAGAATCATTGGTGCGTTTTAAATCCTAAAGTATGGGAATAGGGTTTAAGTCTTGGAAATAAAGATTACTGCTATTGGAAATCTGAAGTGGGATAAGTATCGGCTATGTTTGTTTGTCCTTTTCAATCCTACAATCTACATAGATGATCAACAGTCTTATTTCATTGTCATGGGTAATACAAACTACGTCTTAGTCCCAAAGCTCGGCGCAAATATTCGGAGCTCACAGTTCACACAAACATTTGTTATACGGATTTGTTACTGCAGCCCCTCATATTTCAACAGTAAAGTTCAGCAGCTCTGCAGTTCAAATGTGAGATTACACATACATAAGCTCACGCCTGTATCCCTGAGGGTTTAGACAAGTGGGTTATGCTAGTATGCCACATATAGCATAATCTTATGTCATTCCCATATATTTATTCTATTCGACTATTCTATACGACTAACGCACAAGCCACTTGTCTAAACCCGCTGAAGAGGTAGGCAGAGGCGCACTAACGAACTACACCCACATTTCGCCAAACTTAGTTCCGTCCCAAATATGATAGGTGGCACACTATCACCACATCGGGCACAAATTCTACTACGGGCTGACACTGAAAAATCCAGTATCACTTTATCCTGACCTAGGAATCGAACCGGAGACCCCAGGACGATAGCCATACCACGCACGCAATATTAAACTGTCAGTCAGGCAACAACAGGTATTAATGTGAGATTAATAACTGATGTTGGTTAAAGGACCATTTTCAAGTACAAAAAGATGGTCCTAGATTTCTGAATGGCTATTGTTATCATGAAATTTATAGTATAATTTAGTTTCTTGCTTCCAAAAATACATTGTCGATCGGAGACGGTATTGGGCCTGTACTTGATGTGGATAATTTATATTTCCAACTCCTCCCTGTTTCCATTTTTTTAGATCAGTTTTGATCAATTATCTCTTCTCCATTCTATGACGAAAATATCTTTGAAATTCAGTCACATAGCTCCCTAAAATCGGACTATTCATTAATTCTAGCTGCCTTTACCTCACTTTAATGTGGCGTCAGCAGAACACCATTTTCAAGCATGTAAATTTCGGCTTCGCTGTTACGACCTGCTGTTCCGCCCCGGGAAGAATCCAGTCCTGGAAAAATTGTATCCTTCCGCGCTCGGCCTGAGATTCGAATTGAGGAGTCCCTGATCGAAAGCCTATTTACGCAGCCACCAGACCGAGAAGACGGCAAATAGAAAAAGAATATCCTAAAAAACAAACTAAATATATTAAAAGAAAATAACTTCAAGTGCTCCATGGTATACGGTTTACGTTTAAAGTTGGGATACTCTTCGCGGTAATAACAATATAATTGAAGCTCTGACTTACAATGTTGCTGTTTAGGAAGGTATGTGCGTTGGGTTTTGCAACTTTGTTGTTTTGCAACAATTTTGTTGCACAGTAAGTAGATGGAGTAAGAACCCAGTTTGAGGAAGATAATAATATAATATAACTAGATATGGAACACATCATTGTCACACAGTTGTTAACGGGTGCTAAAGATATAATATAAGCAATGTTTATAGAAGATGTGGATCTGGTTAATAATTCTAGCACACGCGCGATACTCGTGAACTGTTGCTGCTTGTACGTACTGGTCTACTTAATCTGATTATTTCAATGTATGTGTGTGTTCAACTAAACTCGCCGTGGATGTATAGAGGATACATTATCAGACAAAACGTGCCAGAACGGAATTTGAATATAGGACCTTCCAGTCCACAGCATTATACGCCGCCATTAAACCTATTATGCTTTTTCCACAAGGACGTAACGTGAGCTTCCATTTTTAGAACATTCAAATAATAATTACTGTGGGCATGAACAGATGATATGCCTACTAATAGTTTAACGAATAAATAACTGAGTTATAGAAATAAAGATAATTTATTTCATCAGCAAAAAATATACCAAGAGAGACATTGACAATACAAAGGGACAATCAAGGAATTCAAAAATAACACATGTTTAAACGAATGACACAGCCTGCCTGTAACAATTAACAAATAGTATAAAAACTCTTTTCAACAATTACAAGTTTAAAAACATAATGAACCGACTTCAAAACTTATTAGATCGTGACCTATATGGGACCATTCTTGGAATAAGCTCTATCGAACACAAACATAATCTTGAAAATTGGTCTACATTTGGCGAAGATTTCGTGTACATACATAATTTAATTGACGAATTGATTATCTTTCTTTTAAATCTTAATCTCTTAGTCTTAATCTTTCTTTCTTTTCCGCTTGAAAATAATGGCCAGTTTAAAGTGGCCAAGAAGATAACCCTGATCACGCAAGCGAAGCAGCGGGCAAAAGGAATAAATTCAATCAGCATAGAATCTGTGCCATAGTCGTGCATTAAAGTGATTGCGGAGCGGCAGAGAGAGGCGATGAAATAGCGCCCTAATGGTTTTATTGCATTTTTTATTAATATTGGAAATTCTTCTCGGAGTAATAACGCCTAAGGTCGGCAGGTATAGATTTCAAAAAGGATTTTTATTGATATTATTATGATTTTAAATGTCAGCACTATGAAGTCGGCGGAATTGTAAGGAACGAGTGATTTTCATATGGGTGTATTTAATGTTTTTGTATCAACTATTTATATTAGAAAAACATTAGCTCGACTTGGAAATCGAATCCAGGACATCCCGATTTTGCCTATATACGTTGCCACTGAACCAAGGAGCCAGAGGAGGTCTACTGCTGGATATGCTGCCCCAAGGAGAGATGACTTGATTTCTAGTATTTTCTAGCTGACATTTAAGTCACGCACAATTACTCTATTTTCAACAAGCTAGGTGCGGACAGATACTTGTCCAATCAGTACTAAAACACCAGTAGTAGACCAAAAAGACGACAATTTAGGAGTACATACCAGTTGAAACTTTAAAATACCTTATTTAAGTATCGACTCGCTTAGGTCACAACGAAAAAAGACACTCGTTAGCACGCAGTAAAGATCTTTAGTACAAGCTTGGCACGATATCTAACCCGATAAGGCAATGTTCAGGGCTACTGGAGCGAACATACCAGTTTAGTACCGGCATTGAAGCGTTTAAATCTACGAAAATATTCACACTATTTTAAACGTTGTAAAATAATTTTTCGAGGTTTTTAGAAAATGTTAGCATAAATGTTAAAAATTTTGAAGAACAGAACATCCTGGAAGGATTGTCAAAGACAAAACTGGTTTGAAGGTTTGTTACACGATTGAAGGAAGGATAAAATATATCGAAATGATGTCATACATATTACGACGTGGTTTAAGGATTAAAAAATATATGAAGAAGAACAAAACAGTTGATATAATTTTATTTTCAATCGCGCGTAAATCTGTAGATTTACGCGCGATTGAAAATAAAATTGAAGTATGAAGACAAGTATGAAGACGAAATCTAAATCCTATCTTTATGAACTTAAAATGCACGATTTCAAGGATTTGCTGTGGAAATCCCGCTAGATACCACGTTTCGCGAGAACTACAATGGCTGTTTATGAGTGTCGACTGCCAACGTTCAAGCAACAGCTTCGCTGTATTATCCCTCGGGAGTAAACTACGAAGTGACTACGAGTGTCCGCCTTTGTTTAATTTGTTTCGGTTCGACTCCCTCAAATATAGAATATTCAACATCATTCCCATCTTGCTATGTTTACGTATAATAAATACGGAATGAAAGCCTAATAATAACGATGTTCCCAACATAATTCGACTTCTTGTATCACCACTAACACCATCACCATCATCATCGTCATTGCCATGATCGTCATCATCGTCATCATCGATGTCATCGACATCATCATCATCATCATGGCTGAGTCGATATAAAAGAAAAGTCGAGGATGACATTTTTTGGGAAATATGTTTTTGGTTATGAAACCCTGTCATTACCTGACTACCGCGAAAGAAGATTAATGTTTTTGTTCATTTGTTTAGAGGTCTGGATATTGTGATCCTCATGTGAACTGGGTGATGTAATTTCTCATACGATACAGGATTTAAATATTACTGTGGACTTAGGACTATGTGTGTGATTGTTGGATGTTACGTATTGGATATGGCGATGACGATCAGCGAGATGTTGTCTTTTAATTCTCTACTTCGCCTATGCTCATCTCTTCGGGGATGCAGGTGTGAGCTATTGTATGTACAAAATCCAACCATTTCATTACTTGCGTCTTCCTAATCATTTTACATCCAATATATGTAAACACGACACACTCGCTTTGAAATTTACAAACCTCGACAGCATAACTTCAGAAACCGTTGTAATTTATTATAGTCATAAGTCTTCGCTGAACATTGCAGCAGAACGGTTGATAAAAGTTTTCCCCCTAATAGGGGCTTTGTGTCGTAATTTGTGCTAATTTTAAAGTGCCACTATATTTCCTCGGGAAAGATGCAAATTAATAAACATTATGCGGTACAAGAGCCGGCTTTCATGTCCGATAAAAATTAACCATGATTTAAAGTGATAAATATGACAGTGATTTAAAGTGATTTACTACTGTGCTTAAGTATTATACGACTGTAGTTTTTAAAGTGACATGATGTATGATTCTGTTTTTTATGATGGCGTTTAAAAATGGCATGTATGATTAATTTCAAGTGTCAAAATGATGGACTTTTTAAACGTGATGTTGCGTGGCTTGGAATGGAAATAACAAGGAAAGTCCAAAAGTCTTTTACCTTCAATAATTAAAAAAATGCCATTAAAATACGTTATGGGACAGCACTTTATTGGTGACAAAGTCAAGGGAATAATATACATACAGCCATAATCTCACACCTGTTGCACCAAAGGAGTATGTAGAGGTGAAGGAGCGAACAAGAGCAACCATCGCTTCATGTATCACACAAAGTGAAACTTCACCTGGGATTTGAACCCAGAACTTTCTATAGTCCGATTGCTAATTAAACGAAGTAAACTGACAGATCGAAATGTCACTTTTCAAAATAATGTTGCTTACTTTCAAAACATAGTGATTGATCTAGTTCAATCTTTATCATTCAAAGAAACAATAACTCAGCACTAGCTTGAAAAATTAGAATTTTATTGCGTATTTTTAGAAATTTCAGCTTAACCCTTCGACTAAATGTCTGTGTAAATAAGTTTGCGTAAATAATTACTACATATACGCGAAATGATAAAAATGAAAATTACAAATATACTTTTATTATTTGAGAAAAATTACGTTCGGCACTTTCATAGCTTTTATACATACATAACATACATAAGCTCACGCCTGTATCCCCGAAGGGGTAGGCAGAGGCGCACTAGCACACTAGAACACCCACATTTCGCCGAGCTTAGATCCGTCCCAGATGTGATAGGGGGCGAGCCTATCGCCATATCGGGCACAAATTCCAGACTCCGGGCTGATATGGAAAAATCCAATATCACTTTGCCCGACCCGGGGATCGAACCCGAGACCTCAGAACCGTAGTCGTACCGAAATACCACCACGCCACGGAGGCAGGCACGGTAGCTTTTATACGTTTTGTTAATAATGAACCATGACTATAATTCCAGTAGACATGCAGTACTAATCACACATTAGGCAGGAATTACGACTTCGAGTTAGACTTTAGAAAATGAAAGAATGAAATGGTTCACTGAAATGAAATGTTTACATAATCTTGATCTTTTTATCGCAGCACTACTTAAATTTCATAAAAAAGTGGCAACATTCGAAATGTCAGTTTACTCCGTTTAATTAGCAATTCTACTATAGTCCACATCTCATATACGTTACCACTAGACCAAACAGGCGACCAAAACATAAACGGTAAAAAATTTAACTGTTCCAAAAATAAAAGCGTAATATTAACCCCTTTAAGGAAAAAGAGAAACACAACTAATAACAAAACACAATTTATTTGTTTGTCCGTGAATGGTAAACTACAGCGAGTGACGAGCGCCACGGAAATAATGGCTTGTTTACAGTTGTCCAATAAACTGGCTTGATTAATATTTTATGGAACGGCTGTGTCCGTGAGTGGCGTTGGCTCTTTATAGGTTAATTGGGAACCAACAAAGTTCACACCGGGATATTTTTAGCCAATATTTTTATAGGAAAATGACAAAATGTGGTTTGAACTCCTATTTTGCGAGGATTTGAATTTCGTTATTTCCTTATAAGGGAAGGAACGGGATGTAGGAAGAAAGGTCAAAAATATAGATAATTGAACGGAATAATACATTTGGCGAAAACTTAACACCGACTTCAAAACTTAATCAAAGTCGCTTTACCCTTTCATCATCATCATCATCATAATCATCAGCCATAGGCCTCCCCCAAAGATTTCCAGATCGACCTGTTGGAAGCGGCCTGCATCCAGCGACCGTTACCCATTATGATTGTTTAAATATTAATAACTATTAGAGATCTCCTTCGTAAAGGGCAAGTTCTGAGTACCCTCAACCGATGGAAATGTATGAAACGATGCATGAATGTGGATGAGGCAAAAGAGGTGTGTCAGGATCGTAGCTTGTGGCGCTCAATTGTCTCTGCCTACCCCCATGGATTACAGGCGTGAGTGTGTATGTAACTATTAATGAAGTCGCATGTAAAGCAGGCGAACAACCAGAGAGAGAAAGAAAAGAAAGAAAAAAAGAGAAAAAGGGAAATTAATGTAAGTTGTATTCAAAATTCTTATACCAGAAATGTAAATAAATATCTATCCGATTTCATAAGTAACATAAGCGCAACCTAGGTATAGTATACAAGCAATTACAAAGATATACATTTTCCAAGTTTTTAAACCGACGCTCACTATCCCAGAGGACTGCGAGTAGTGTTTACATCTAGTAAATAGAAATGGTAATGTTATTTACAGACTGTTCAGTGTTGGCTACTGTTTGTTTAATTTCCCTGATGAGATTTGATTTCCTCGCACTGCTTCCTAGACTCCTTCGTATATTAGGGATTCTGGTGGAATCATTTATTGTAAGCGATATTGCTGAAGTATTAAGTTGTTTGTCACAGTTTAGTATATTTTATATAGAATATAACCAGGGTACATTGACTTATGTTTTTATTAAGTTAAAGAGGAAATAGAACCGGCTTCCTTTTTGACAATTCTCACCTTCTAGCATAGGTTATGTTTATTGAGTAGTAGAGCCACGCTGTAGACAGTACCGTCTACCGCACGAATGGGCTGGCTCGACCGGTTTGATACCACTGTCTCACAGAAAACGGACGTAAAGTGGCAGTTTGCTGTCGTGTTTCGTTAGGTGAGTGAGATTTCCGGAGACCCATTTCCCGCCTTCCTTTCCCAATCCCTTTTTCCCTCCCCGTCCATTTCCTACTTTTAGGTTGGCAACGCACCCATGATTCCTTTTATGGGTTTATATTTATGGGTGTCTATGGGCGGTGGAGACCACTTACCATCAGGTGACCCATCTGCTAGTTTGCCTATATCTGCTATAAAAAAATAGGTAGAAAATCATAACATACATAAAACATTAATAATTATTGTGATAAACTCGCTGATCGCTTATTTGCTGATCATTTAATTCAAGAACCTACTTTTGCCCGAGTAGGAATATTTTTGATAGTCCAATTCGTATCGAGATCGTTGCGCTCTGATGACGTTTGGTTAATATTTTATGCTTTAATAGACGCGAGCTCGATTCGAATTAGATCGTCAAAAATATTCCTATAGTTTGAGCATGAATTTTTTTGACATTTCAAATTAGCGACTCCTTAGGTAGTTTTTTTATGGCATTTGAAATACATTATGCCAATGTCAAGTTAGGGAAATTGTTTTCCTACATCTAAGTTTTCGCAAGTGCAATGAAGTCAGATGTGTTCGATTTCAAGGCCCTGCTGGAGTTTTGGCGTCAATTCCTTCCAGTTTGATGTTTTTTAGATGATTTTCTCGCAACGGAGGAATCGAACATGGTCGACCCATCCACCCGACAAAAAGCATCCAAAATCACTTATTTCAAAGCTTCCACATACTGTCCATCTTCGTTGATGTTTATTGCTTAGATACACATCACATTTAAACCACAAACACAACTTTAGACTAAAATATGAAATGATTACAACAAGCGACCACCCGCACCGTAAGAATTCCCGCCAAAAGCTGTGGTGCGTTAGATAGTTTGTATGTACGCTATCTTCTTACTATAAACTCTTTGTGAAAATGAAAACTATCCTCATTTTTGCTTATCAGGCCCATTGCTTGTTTTTACCGGAACCGTAATGGCACCGTAGTCGTTATTCAATCATAATAAACATTTCATTGTACATTAAAACTATCTCAACATAAAACGGTCGTAAATTTATTTACTTCAAGCATTATAATGTCTCTTGACATTTTCAATTCTACCAAGTTTCTTTACTCGGAAATCGAATTTACTCTTATAAACGTATTCCAGTCGATAATGGAGAAAGTTTGTGAAGTGGCCTCTGTAATTTATCTTTGGAACTACTATTTTGACTGACGAATAACATGAGTTATCGCAGTTGGTCCAACATAGTACTTCCCGAATTTTCTATAGCAATTTAGTACGGACAATCATAATTTGTTTTTGAGCTTTTCTGTTCAAAAATTACATACGCCTAGCTGTAGACGTAACTACAACAGAGACTGGGAAATTAGCAGATGGGTCATCTAATGGTAAAAGAATCAATTATATCTAGAGATAATGTATGAAAATTAACTTTTAATCGTGCATTTCTTCATAGTAGTCTTAACATAACAAAAAAATAAAAAATGCGTCTATCTTAAAAATGTATTTATAAAGTAATCGTGTACCAAAAAACATTACAGATTTAATATAACTGAACGAAATCTTACAATATGAACATGCGGATTCATCCCCTTAATATGAAAGGGATGTTTTTCTCACCCTTTATTGAATATTGGATGTGTTTACGTAGTTCTACTCACATTACGTACAACATTATTATTACAAGGTTATTGACTTTACCACGGAAAGTTTGGCCATTTGTTATACAATGAGTTTCTTGTATATTTGTAATATGACTTCCTCGGTGGCGTGGTTGTATTTCGGTACAACTTCCATCCTGATATCTCGAGTTCTATCCCCGGTTCGGGGAAAGTGATATTGGATTTATCAATATCAGCCCGGAGTCTGGAATTTCTGGAGGCTCGCCCTCTATTACATCTGGGACGGAATTAAGCTCGGCGAAAGGTTCTCTGCCTACCTCTTCCGGGGTACAGGCGTGGGCTTATGGATGTACCCTATAAGGTTGTGTACAGATAAATACACATAACAAACTATTCCTTAAACAACTTTGTAAGTAAAATGACATTGTTTTATCTAAGAGGAAGTTTTATCGGAAAAATATGCTTGTTTTTACCTCCAGATTGAATCTGTCACTGAGATAAGTGGCGCCGAAAGTTTTATTATTTTGAGAGACTCTTTTTACTAAGAAAGTCGTTTGTAAAAATGGTCACTATTTGTGGAAATGGCTACGTATCGTCTCGAGGTCTGAGGTTCGATCTGCGGGTCGGCTTATGAGATATTCAAAAAATAAAAAATAAATTATTAACACCAAACATATTCGCATACATCTTTTAGTAGTACAAATTTGTATTCACGAAAATAATTAATACTTTAAACACTAGCATCTAAACTAGGCCGAGCCTGTATCTTAGATGCTAGTTTCTTCCTGTGACATAATTTTTTACCTATGAATACATATATTGTTTTTTTTTTAATCCAGTATTAGCCCGGAATATAGAATTCCAGTCTATGCTATAACAAAAAATGTATGGCCTCGCTCAAAGAGGCCCTAACCCTTGAGTTTGTTTGGGCATTTCTTCTCAGGGATATCCACGAAATGTCGACGCTATTATTATTTTAATATATACTTGTAATTGACATGTAAAAGTGATATAAAATATCTTATTTGCGCAATAAATGATTTAAATTTAAATTTGTTCTCTACCGCTAGTTCGACTTTACCTACCTCTGGTGATATACAGTCGTGAGCTTATATGTACGTAAATAATTGAATTAACTTTAGCCCTGTAATATTACTGTCCCACTGCTGGGCACGGGCCTCCTCTACTAATGAGAGGGGTTAGGCCTTAGTCTACCACGCTGGCCTAAAGCGGGTTGGTAGACTTCACATACCCTCGAAATTCCTGTGAAGAAATTCTCGAGTATGCAGGTTTCCTCACGATGTTTTCCTTCACCGTTATAGCAAGTGATATTTCACAATGAAAATACACTTAACATAGAAAAGTCAGAAGTGTATGCTCCATTTTGGGGTTGGTCTCGAACCTCCGACACTTGTCTCGGCAGTCCGTACCATTCCCAACTGAGCTATCGCTGCTTAAATAATATGTCGCTGCTTATATAAATGCTTAAATAATTGAATGCTGAACAACAAAATGTAAAGTATGACATCTTACAAACGCTATAAAATAGTATATTTTCTTGCTAAAAATTCTAAGCCTTACCAAAAAATAGATTTATTAAAACAATGTCAAAATCACGGACGTAAAAAAAAGATGGACGGAGCGCTAAGAACATTGAACGTGAAGCAGGGTTTTCGGCCCATTCGATCTATCGACATGTAATGGCTGCGACTCATCGAATGAGTCGAAACCCCTGCTTCACTTTCAATGTTCTTAGCGCTCCGTCCATCTTTTTTTTACGTCCGTGGTCCAAATGTTCCTCACAAAAAATGGGTCAAACCGAAGTGTATAAGTTGAGTTTTCCTCGAGGATTATCACGTAGAGTTTTAGTTGTGATCGAGCAACAAGCAAACAACTTCGAAACTTTATGATTTACTGCTGAACTATGAATGTACTGCTGTTTCCGCTGGCGAAGGGTGAAGATTCTTACAAGCCAAGGCGATGTTAGTTTCTCTTTTAAGGGCGACTTGCAGCGTTCTTATAAATGTAGAGTAAAACCTCGGTTCATGGTACAACCCACTCCTATATTTAAATCAAGATTTGGAGATAAATAGAGATTTATCGCGGAGCTGCAAGTGGCCTTTAGTTCTTATTTATTAATAAACCTTTTGGTATAGGGGGCATTTCACGTCAAGCGGGCAACGAAAAAAAAGTGAAGTTCTGAAATTCGTTCATATTTTGCTTATTTATACTTCTAGAGGGTATGAACGTGTACACAAAATATTTTTTTGTAAAATGTCTAATTGTCAAATTATGGCCTTCTAAAATATTGACCTCACCGGTGTAAGGATTTCTTTGGGAGTTATTTTGCGTATTGAAGTAATGTATAATAAAATAACAAATATAGTGTTTTGGATAGTAAATTTAATGGACTTTTTGATTTTTTGAACCGATTCTAAATTTAAATATTTTATCTTGTGTTAAACCGGAAGTAAAGATTTCAAAACGAAATTTTAATAGTTTGGGCAACAACATTTTTATTTTTTTTTATTCGAAAATAAAGCTTGATATACACAGATTCTACCATATAAATTGTAATATGGGTGCTACATTCGTTTAAGAATTATATCAATACGAATGCGTACATGTCGTACTGGTCGAGGTACCTGACGCTTGCTAAAGTCGGCTATTTTGCGTAAAAAAGAATACACACAGTAAAATTGCTTTGAAGTCACCTTTTTATGCATGATTTTAATATTTACAGTTAATTTTATATTGATAACCGACTGATCCTGAAGGAGGATAATGTTTTTCGAGTATAGGTTTGTGTTTATGTATGTCAATTTCTTTCGCACGCTCTTCAGCCCAAACGGCTTGACGAATTTTAACATATAAGATGTCATTTCATTCGTCTCAGTAGTGGAAGTAAAATAAAATATAAAAAAAAATGATAGTGTTGCTATCTGACAAAAAGTGTTGCGAGTTTACAATAACGATATAATAATAAAAAAGCTTTTTTATTCTCATTTCCCATTTTAATGCGCAGGCGCAACAACTGAATATTACATACTATATTACTCCCATTACTTAGACGAATGAAATGACATCTCATATGTTAAAATTCGTCAAGCCGTTTGGACTGTAGAGCGTGCGAAAGAAATTGACATGCATAAATACGAACCTATACCCGAAAAACTTTATGCTCCTTTAGGATCAATCGGTTATCAATATAAAATTAACTGGAAATATTAGAATCATACATATAAAGGTGATTTCAAAGCAATTTTACTGTGTGTATTCTTTTTTACGCAAAATAGCCGACTTTAGCAAGCGTCAGGTACCTCGACAGTACGACATGTACGTACTCGAATTGATATAATTCCTAAACGAATGTAGCACCCCATTTACAATTTTTATGATAGAATCTGTGTATGTCAAGCTTTATTTTCGAATAAAAAACAATAAAAATGTTGTTGCCCAAACTATTAAAATTTTGTTTTGAAATCTATATTTCCGGTTTAACACAAGATAAAAAATTTAAATTTCGAATCGGTTCAAAAAATCAAAAAGTCCATTAAATTGACTACCCAAAACACTACATTTGTTATTTTATTATAAATTACTTCCATACGCAAAATACCTCCAAAAGGAACCCTTACACCGGTGAGGTCAATATTTTAGAAGGCCATAATTTGACAATTAGACCTTTTATAAAAAAAATATTTTGTGTACACGTTCATACCCTCTAGAAGTATAAATAAGCAAAATATGAGCGAATTTCAGAACCTCACTTTTTTTTCGTTGCCCGCTTGGCGTGAAATGCCCCATAGGTAAGTCGTTAAAATGTTTAATATCCCATATTATGTTATACTTCACTAGGGTTTTGATTTGATCGAATTATAGTCACAAGTTTAAAAACTTAACGCACTGACTTCAAAATTTATCCGATTATGACTAAATTTATATGGGACCATTCTTGAAATAAGTTCTATCGAACACAAAAAGAATCTTGAATTTCGGCCCACATTTGGCGAAGATATCGCGGACATAAAAAAATACAGACGAATTGAGGACATTCTCCTCTTTTGAAGTCGATTGCAAAGAAAGAGTTTTTCAATTCATCTCTATGTTTTTAAATTTGTTACGTGATATCTTTGATAAATATGGACCGCTTTTCAATAGACTTCAAAAAAGGAGTTATACCTTATATAAGTGTCGATGGCTGAAATTCACTCTTTTTGTCTCATTTATTAGACCTTGCGTCGCCTTGCGCATCTTACGAAGTTTTATTCTGATATCAGTGGGAAACTCTTCTGCCAACTTCATGCCTGCATATTATTTTATTCATGAGATGTGGTCGTGAGATGTATGGAATGCTTAGATGGAATTGTGCGGAAATATATCAAGTATATATTTTTGTCACAATTGCAAGAGTTTGTCGCTTTGAATTTGCAATTCTACTGTTGGATAGAAAAATCTATGAAATCGGAAAATAGGTCACAGTATCGCCTTCTTGGCCTAGTGGCAGCATGTAGGCTGTGGAATGGGAGGTCTTGGGCACGAAATCGTATTGAATTTAGTTAGTTTAGATGTAAATTAGCAGGCCGATCTGGAAATTTTTGGCGGAGGCCTATGACAAGCAGTAGACGTCCAGTGGCTGATGAAGATGATGATGATATTAGCAGCTCCGTGAGGACTGGTGGGAGTTTCATGCTGATCACGATCAGTGGAAAGATAAAGGGGAGGCCTTTGCCCAGCAGTGGTATGATATAGGCTAAATAGATAAGATACTAGCTGTTGCCCGTGACTTCGTTTCTATCATCCATTTATACAAAAAAAAAATTATAATAATAGTAAAATTTACAGTTTCGCCTCCAGTGGTCTAGTGGCAGCACATATGGGCTGTGGACCGGGAGGTCGTGGGTTCGATTCCCAGGTTGGGCATAGCGAATTATCAAATTTAATTTGCCCGGGACTGGATCCCTCAGAGGGGGTTGACGTTAGGCTGGTAGCCGGTCGTAAAAACTCAGCCAAATCCTTTCTGCAACATGCTTGAAACAGTGTGTTGCGCCAACCCCACGTTAAGGTGGGATAGGGGCAGGTAGAAAGAAAGAGTAAAATTTACAATTTACTATACAATTTCATATAGTCAACATACATTACTATGGTATACTTATCACTTATTAGCTACCTACAACCAAATTTATAACAAACCCGCATTCAATATGTAGAACTACGATAATACTGGCTGTATAGAATGCATCGGCAGTTGAGAACAACTGTCGTGACGGTGCGTCTCGTACTCGGCAGGCAATAAATATGAAGCACTATCCACGTGCCGCTTCCCTGCTTCCGTACAAATACTTTCAATCTACACATAGCATTGGTTCCCACATATTTCCCGAGGGGCGCCATAGTAAACACCGTCGTGTCTTTTACTTGTTCATGGTTTAAAATTGAATTTTTACGCTCATGCCTTCGTCTAGTGTTAGTGTATATTGGCCAAAGGTCTTAGGTTGGAATCTCGTCGGTTGGTAGAGCCACGCTGTAGACTATTACGTCTAAAACACGCATGAGCCGGCTCGACCGGATTGATACCACACACAGAAAACCAACGTAAAGTGGCAGCTCGCTGTCGCGTTTCGTTCGGTGAGTGCGATTTCCGGTGGTTCAATTCCCTCCCTCCCTTTCCTAATCCCTATTTCCCTCCTTTTAGGTTGGCAACGCACCCATGATTTTGTTATCTTGGGTGTCTATTGGCGATGGAGATCACTTACCATCAGGTGACCCATCTGCTTTGCCAATCTCTGCTATAAAAAATGATCATCCGAGAATGGACCATCCAGAGAAGTTTGGTAAAGAAAGCAGCTGATTGTAAAAACTAAGCCGAATATTTCTGGAACTTACTTGAAGATCTCGGGTTCGATCCCCGCGTCAGGCACAGTGATATTAGGATTTTTTTTTTCAGTATCAGCCCGGAGTTTAAAATTTGTGGCGATAAGCTCGGCCCCTATCACCATCATAATCATCATCATCATCATCATCATCAGCCATAGGACGTCCACTGCTGAACATAGGTCTCCCCCAAAGATTTCCAGATTCCTATCACTAAGCTCGGCGAAAGTTAAGTCTTAGTTCGCTAGTGCGCCTCTGCCTACCCCTTCGGGGATACTGGCATGGATTTATGTATATATGTGTCATATTATTCTAATATTTTTTCAATAACTCTTCTATTGTTTTCTCCGAAGTATAACCTGTGTAAAACCTCTATGAAAAAAGATATAAAGGTCCCGAACAACTGGAGCAGAAGCACTAAATCATTCGGAAAGCCTTCTAAAGAGGCGCAAATAAACTAAATAATAAAATTACTATTTCTAGGGGTCCGTATTTGGTTAAATAACTATTTATATTGTATCAAATTTATATAAAAATATAGTAAAATCTTTTTATAGAATATTAGTCTTATCAAAGCTTTATAAGTGACCAATATTGTGTCCGAAGCAATAATATAATCATCGGGCATCAGTCTTGTCTGAGCTAAATATATTCTGATTTCTACGACACTCAAGCAACTCAAGTATAGAAATACTTAGGAAACCAGAAAATGAGAGAAAAATGTAATTACAAGTCGAATAATTTAGTACGGAATAAACAACAAGAAGGTCCGTGTCGCGGATTATTAAAAGATTTATTCCAACATCTATAAGCTCTAAAATGTACATTTAATACACCATACCCTTTTTCGTGTATTTTTTTTATGGCTCCAGTACTCGCCTTTTGAAGAGGCATCTGGCATTATATTCTGGTATTCAGATTTCTGTTAGTCCACCTAAATATTGAAATACTCTGGCGGAGTCGTAAAATTTTATTAGTATTCAATTTATTTTGTTTGGTATCGTCTTTGAAAAATCCATTTGTACATTACGGCGAACGAAATTACAAAATGCCGATTTGATATTCGCTTTTTTTCTGTGTTTATGTAATGGATAAAGTTTCAATATAAAATTTAGATTGCGACGGCTCGACGTTCTAGATTTCACTTAAGTGAAGAAAAATGCATTATTAGAATAAACACGCTTTTTTATCGCTTTGTTATTTATTAAAAAAAGGATATTGTATTCAAAAAAATCTTTATCTTTAAGAGTGATTTTTAATGTGACCATCATCATCGTATGAGATGTGCTTGTGATCTTCATGCATTTGTCATGCAGGCTTTTGTCGTTTTATGTATATTATGTGTAAATATTTACCAAAATTGCTCAAATACTCTTCTTTCAAATCTACTTATTTTCTTTCTACAGCAGACAGTGACTTAGATATGCCCCATAAGTGGGACATAAGTGTCAATTTAATTTGGACTGGATTCCTTATAGGGGGTTGAAATCAGGCAGGCGGCCGGTCGTAAAAAGTAAGCCAAATCCTCTGTGCAACATGTTTGAAAAATTGTATTGCGCCGACCCTACATTAAGATATGATAGAAAGGGCAGGTAGAAAAAAAAACCTACTTCGGAACCCTGTACTGTGCGTGATCAGATGTAGCATACACTTGCCCGTTTTTTTTAAAGCAATGATTGGCAAACAAGCAGGTGGGTCAGCTGATGATAACTGATCTCCACCGCCCATAGACACCAAGACACAAATCATAGGTGCGTTGCCAACCGAAAAGAAGGAGAATGGGGAGTGTGAAAAGGAAGACGAATTAGGAAAATATACCTTTATAAGTCAATAGAAAATTCGCCTAAATAACGCTTTACACATGAAAATATTCAAAAGGTAACCGTGCTTAATCTACTACTATAATCTTTACAGCAATCTACGGAACCTCAAAGAAATTCAAGAACGCTTCAAGCCACTTCTCGTTGAAAATATGTAATTTAAAAAGGTTGGATGGCGCGCCATTTTTTTGGATCGACGACAGCCCGCAAAAAGGGTTGAAAAATGTCCCTGATTTGACCACTCGTGTTGTATACGAAATACTTTGGTCTCAGTAAAATTACCTACATATTTAGCTGGGAATTTATTTGTGGCTTTGCGGTTAAAACATTACAAATATTTGCTATTCAAATTACTTAAAAAATTGCTTTAAGAATACCTAAGTTACAGCGAGTTTTGAGTTGATATTCAGACTGCCTCCGTGGCGTAGTTCAATTGCGTGTACTGCACGACTGCCATTTGACGTTTCGGGTTCGATACCTAGGTCAGGTAAGATGTTTTTGGGTAATGCTATTCAGCATGAGCTCAAAATTTGGAAACTGTGCCGATTTTTGAGTGGTAGGGCCACGCTGTAGACAGTAATGTCTACACCACGAATGGGCCAGCTCGACCGGTTTGATACCACTGTCTCACAGAAAACCGTTTTCCCCCCTCGTTTTTCCACTCCCCTTTCCCCTCCTTTTCAGTTGATACCCATAATTATTTTTGTATCTTGGGTGTCTATGGGCGGTGGAGATCACTTACCATTAGGTGACCCACGTGCTCGTTTACCAAATACTGCTTTAAAAAAGGTGATAGGATCGCCCCCTATCCCATTTGGGATGCAAATGAGCTCAGCGAAAGGTGGGTGTTCCATTTCTCTAGTTAGCCTCTGCTTACCCCTCGGGGATACAAACGTGAGTCTATGTTTGTATGTTGATATTCAGAATTATTAAAGAGCGGTAAACCTGACTAAAATTTGGAATTATACCGTCGAATACTCAATTACTTAATGATTGGGTATTGTTTCTACTCCGTGGATATTTTGTGATATTAAGGCTTATTAAATTAAGGTATTTGTTTTGTTTTCTTGTACCAGTACTTGTAAAAACATTTAAGCCATTTTCTGGGTTCTTTTGCTTTTCTTTTTTTTAATTCTCACGTTCTTTTGTTAAATTCTCACGTCGATTTTCACAAAAGTCTGTCAAAAAACAGACTCTTTGTTCGCTGTTGCGTTTCGTTTGATGACTAAGATTTATGGTATCTCTTTTTTTATAGCAGAGACTGGCAAACGAAGAGAGGGGTCACCTGATGGTAAGTGATCTCCACCGCCCATAGACACCCAAGACACAATAAGAATCATGGATGCGTTACCAATTTAAAAGGAGGAAATGGAAAGGAAGTGAAAAAGAATTAAGAAAGTGAAAGGGGAAAATGGGCTACCGGAAATCTCACTCACCGAACGAAACGCGACAGCAAGCTGCCACTTTACGTAGGTTTTCTGTGAGACAGTGGTAAACCAGTCGAGCCGACCAATTCGTGCTGTAGACGTAACTGTCTACAGCGTGGTTCTACCACTCCAATCTCTCACCTTCAATGCCTATTCCCGTAGGTACTTGGTATTTTGGTATCATATGCATCTCTGGTCACCCTCCTGCTCATTTGTTAGTCTCTATAAAAATATCGTTAAATATTTGTCTATGAGCATAAGACTTTTACTACTAAATACTAATAATTGACGGAAAACAGCTCAAACTAGCAAATAACGTCAGAATTGTTATGAAAAAGCCATTTCTGAATTCCTCATGCACACATGTACGCCGTTTTTTCGCACAGCAGTGTCGCCTACATTTATACTCGTCACGTTTCACAAATAATATATGAACCAAGCGAGGTGCTGTCCATCTGTTTATCCTGTTTGAGTGACGCGAAAAATAAGGTCGGACGAAGGTGCAGGGTGACATTTAGGAGGCTTTGTGTCTGTAATCTTTAATTCGGGTGTATTTGCTCGGATCTTGTGTTTCGTCGAGGTCCAGTAACTGATTGGTTAAATAGTATTGGGATTGTTTTGTGGTTAGATAATACGAGTGATAAAGTAGAAAATAAAAAAAATGATGAAATATTTATTGTTGATACAATGATTGTTAGTACAATACTAGATACATAAGATAACGTCAATAAGAAAGATAATATAATGAATAGTGCATCAGCAAAGGTAGCTCTTATTCAGCTGCATGTTGCAGTAACACTATACATGCAGTAGGTACCGCAACGATGATTTTCTATGAGAGGCCAGAGTGACGTGCGGATCCTTAGTCGGTACAACAAAGATAGTATGAAGTAGAAACAATAACAAACAAAAAGTAAAACAGATTATGTATATGTCGTCTTCTTGGTCTTGTGGCATCGTATATCCTGGGTCCGAATGCCAAATCAGGTAAAGTGTTTTTTCTAACACGATTGACGTTCTATTACATTATTATACTTTATCGCAAAATAATGGAGAAAACATTTTTCTATTCCACCTTTCTTCTCAAAATTGCCATCGTCAATTGCTGCACAAGCCCGTGCCTTCTTATTATCACTTAGATCAACTTCTGCGTCACTTTTATCTTTCTCTTTGTCTACAGTATTAATCTAATCTTACAGTCAGCTATGTTTATTTGTGACAAGACCTGTTGCGTCTCTACTCTCAGCTTCTTTCCTTGAGATTTCACAAAGTTCACATAAATTAAATGTAACTTTATTTTGTGGTTTAGCACGTAGTTTACTGGCTCTTTTATTTGCTACGTTTTAAAGAAATATGAAGCTGAAGACTTCATATTGTTACATATTATTCTCTATGAAAATCTGTATTATATTTCATAAATATGACTTATAGATAGTGATATTAGTTGCATGTTCCTATGGAAACATGGACTGGAAGGTCCTAAGTTTGATTCCAGATCAGGCAAATTGTTTTTGTTTTTCGAACATGATTGTTCCTGAACTGGATCTTCCAGATAAGATACATAAAACTAAGCCGAATCTTTACTGAAAAATGCTTGTTGTATTGCACCGAATTGTCGCCGTCATTGAAGATAAACAAGAACAGGTAAAAATGTCGCGCTATAAAATATTTGTTCTACAGCACGAATGGATCTACTCGAACTAAGTACTAGCATGTCTCACAGAAAACCATTGTTATTACTTGAGTGTTACTATAAAATATATCAATCTATTAAAGATATGTACAAATTTTCACTTAACCTTATATCTTTGTATCTAGAGGTACAAGACAGAGTAATCAGTGAAGTGGTCCGTAAGAAATAAAATAAATGCTGGCGGTCAGACGTCGTGTCTTTGTAAAAGTTTCTAACTACCGTCCCAAGGAAAGCAATTAGAAAATACAGACTCCATGTGGGTTTAAAAGTTCTTTAAAGGGTGTAATTTTAAAAATGCTAGAATTAAAGTGCAATATTTTAGTAACTTGCTACTTTTAAAATTGTTGTTGTTGATTTAGATACTAAATAAAATATTAATAATAAAGCTGTAGCTGTGTTATCCTGAAGTTAAAAGAGATAAATTACAACCACGGCTTATAATTCTCGATCTTTGGCTTGGAAAAAGTACGGCCATACCGAGAGCAATAGCAAGAAAGAAGAAAGAAAGAAGCATACTACGTATGTATCAGATATTTATAATTTTGACTCTGGTTGTACCTCTGATTTGATCAAACCAAAGACGATGACGATTACTCGCGTGGTCTTGTTATTAAATAATATCAGTGAAATAATTACATGTAAACAATTATATGAATCTTCAGAATGTAACGGTTAAAATATTTCAGATAGTAGAAGCTAGAGAAATCTAGATGCCATACACAGTAACGTTCATAGTAGGAATATACGAAACAAACATCTCTAGAATACACAAAGGGTTCTGATGAGGCTTGTTTGTTGCCTCCCACGCGGAATGTCTCGGGAATTTGAGGAATTATAGGAACTACAAGGATTGATGAATTTGTGTCTTGTCTCATCGTAGCATACTTGTAATGTTATTATAAGTGATACGCTTATAAATTTATAAATAATGATACACTATAACGTATTCTAATTTGACGTATTCTTCGTAATTTTGGAGGGTTATTTAATGTTTAACATTTAAGTTATACAAAAGGTACTAGCTTTTGCCCTTTAGTTCCGTCGTATTTCCCCTGAGGGGGTGCATTTCCAAAAACCCTTTCTTAGTGCTCATGACGTAGTATAAAAGGAAGCCGAGTGTAAAATTGTACGTTCCTAGATTCAATAGTTTCGACTGTACGCTGATACATCAGTTAGTTTCTACTTTTATTTATATAAAATCTATAGAATTAAATGGGGTACCATTATGTGTTTGATTGACGATACCAATTTTCAAGGTAGGATTAAACATCTTAGAAAAAAATTGTGTTGATTTCTTTATTTAGATTGTTTTCGTGAATTAGATTATATTTTAAACATTATTTAATGAAAATGTCATGTCCCTCGAAGTTTTTGGTAATACAGCCGATAAAGTCGATAAAAAACTTGATTCTTTGTTCTATGTTGAATTTCTGACGCTGTTCCACAATAGTACTTCAAAGGAACGAACAATGCTAACCCAGCAAGAACCAAGTTGATTAAAACATAGTCAGCCTCGTGAACCGTCACGAACGGTAGAAATTATTTCAAAGTTAAATCCCGAGTTGAAAGCGATGGAAATACATTTCCCTGAACACTTTATACAAAGCAGTAACGGGATTGCCGTTTAAAAAATGAAAGCTGGTGTTCATAAAAAATAATTATTCCAAGTGCTATATTTTGAATGGTTCTACGAGTGCATAATGTATTTGTAACGACCGCAGCTCTTTGACTAATCTTTTACCGGAGTAAAGCAAAGTAGTCACTTTGCTTTACACAACACCACATGGTAAGAAAGAAAGAAAATAAATTTATTTCCGCTCAAATCACACAACACAAAAAGCTTGACTTACATAAAATAATCGTGATTACAAACATGATTCTCAGACATGATGCTTCCGATGACAAATTACTTGGCAGTATGGTCTCTGACCTTAGCCGACTCCAGTGAAGTAAAAAACAAAAGATAAAACTTATAAACGCAATGCAGTATAAAAACAGCGATCACCGCCAAACAATGATAACAATCGGCGTCGATCACCAGAACAATATTAGCCTACCTAAAAGCTTCTTTTAAATACCCTTTTATAAGTTAATACCATTGCTTTCCAACCTAAAGAGAATATTCTTTATGTCTTAAAACTTGAAAAGCAACTCAAATTGAATATTGTTTTACGTTTGGCATGATGCATTGCAATGCTTGTTCCACAGTTAAATTTCATTAACATTTTTAATCATCGCCGAGCCCGTTTCTTTTTCAATTTCATAAATACCAAAGTTTTTTGTGTTTTGTAATCCCGCGAGATGAGATATATCTCTTTTAGATTATTTTTGGAGTTTCTTTTTCTGTGCTACTGTGAGAGGGCTATATTGTTTTTATATTAGAAATGAAATTATTGTGAGAGTTTTAAGGGATAAGAATTCATTTTAGGCTCATGTAGTCAACGACTATGTTACCCTTAGTTTTGGAATCACCTAATGGCGGATCGGGGTTTAAATCCGGAAAGCTAACTTTATCTATGTCGATCTCCTATATCTAATTTTTTAAAGATTATTTCTAAATACTTACATTTTAGCGATAGCCATTTATTTATCTATTTCTAAAATTAAGATTTTGAAGTCCTACCTCTAAATATTTCTGTATTTCATAAATACTTATTCATTAAGTTGGACATGTTCAAGCATCTTGGCGGTATCCTTTACTTTCACTACAAGATTCTCAAATTAGGGTACACATCAGCCCTATTCTTCAGTATCCACTCTTATTCCACTGTAATATGGATTATGATTATTTTATTCATGCATCATCATCATCCAGTTCCGAGCAATCCGTGTTACCCGTGTATTCGAACCTAAGAGACTTCCAAATTGGCATACCAAGAACAAAACCCATTCATCTATAAACCTGCAAACATACAGTATCTTAAACTATTCACTGGTAAAGTTTTCCATCCGATTTGCACTTTAAACCTCATAAGAGGATGTTTACGGCATCCCGGCGCCCGGATCAAATCAATACGTAGTTAATAACGGTTTATGGGTCTTCAACAGAAGATAAAAGACTGATTCCTGGATGTTAGAGTATTAAATGTGATTCAAGGAGTTTTTATTGCTAATAAGTCTTATTTGAAAGGACTTAAAGTACGTATTAGTGAAAAATATCGTTATTTTAATAAGAGAGAACTGACTGCACTACACTCTGAGACATTGAGACATTCTGCCTCTGACTAACAAGGCGGTAAGAAAAGGCAATAATCACAAGTTTAAAAACTTAACGGACCGACTTCAAATCCGATCGTTACCAAATTATTATGAGACCACCCTTGAAATAAGCTCTATCGAACACAAAAAATTTTGAAGATCGGTCCACATTTGGCGGAGATATCGCGTAACGTACATAAAAAAAATACAGACGAATTAAGGACCTTCTCCTTTTTGGAAGTCGGACGAAAATAACCCACCATGAGATAAGGTAATGATCACATTCGGAAACACTGGACTCTGTTTTTGATTTTAATGTATTTTTATTGTAGGTACTTGGCTTTCAACGAAATTATTCAGCTGTCAGACTTTAAAAAAGTTGATTGTTCCAACGCGATGTTTTACAAATCAACAAAGCCTTTACAAAAACCGTCTCGTTCAGATAGCGTCATATTCAGATTCGCCTAAGCTCGATCGCTCGCTGAAATATAAAATTCTACCATTGTTCAGTACTCTGGAGTAAATGGATAAAACAACAATGAAAGAACAAGCTTTGATATGGTGAAGATAAATATGATTTTTGGAATCTAGATTAACAGTGAATATGTAGAGAAAATTACAGTCAATTTTTCCTATAGCTCAGATGTGTTGGCTTGATTGGATTATGTCCTGTGGTTTAAATTCCCCCCTCCTTTTCCCAATCCCTGTTCCCTTCCCTTAAGGTTGGTAATGGTTGTTTTAGATATTATAGGTAGTAAAGATATTGTTAACTTATAATTTGGCGGCATGGTCTCTGACCTTAGTCGGTTCCTAGTGAAACAAATAAAACTGGTGTTGCTGCTGGCCAGATTTTCATGTCGAATTCTTTATTTAAAAAAATTCAAACATCGAAGCGTCTATGGTGTGTTAAATCTTCTTTGTCATGTGTACAAATAAACTGAAAAATAATTTATTCAAATTGTTATTATTCTTTCATTCATTTTTATAAAAGAAATAATATTATTTACAACCAACAGTCACACGCATAGTCCTGGCTCAGAATAAGATAAGATTCTTATGGGAGCTTTTTCCTACCATATTATTTTACCATATTATATTTTTCATACCTAGCCATAAAAAGATCCAAAATTATTTATCTTAGTATGGAGCCATTTTACCAGTTGCTCGCGTTTCTTCGCAGAGGGTATAAGATTAGTTTACATTTGACCTGACAGATAAATTACGTGTCAGTCAAAAGTTGTAGAGATATTTGTCATAACTCCGGACACAGCGAGTTCCCGGCGTGGAACATTAGACACGGGTCGTAACATTTGCACTTGACACATCGATATAATAATATACCTAGATGCACAGTTGACGCTCAGAAAGTGGGACAGCCAACGAGTGCTTAAAATGTAAGTAAGCACTTGTTGGCTGTCAGTCGGGCGCCGACCGTTCGTCTGTGAAGATGCCTAAATGCTCTGTGAAAGAGTGCAAAAATAACACTCTTACAAAGCGCAAAACACATGGGATTTCATATTTTAAGTAAGTATAATTCCCTTACTTGATTCTTAAAACCTTAATCATGTTAAATTAAGTATTAAACGTTTATAAATAATTAATTTAACGAATTCAGTTAATAAAATATTTCGTCCCTTTTGAAATCATGATTTGGAATAATGAAATATATGGAGTCGTTTTTTTTTTGGAAATATATTATATTTATTGATTTTTTTTATTAATTACAGATTTCCATGAAATGAAATAGTAAGAGATAAATGGCGTAAAATTATTTCCGAAGAAAGGAGAGAAGAAAATTTTAAACCCAATTACTGAAGTGTGGTTTGTTCAGACCATTTTGCCGATTCCGATGGATATTATATAGAAAAAGGGATTAGGAAAATTAAAAAGAATGCTGTAACAAAAATAAAGGTGATAAATTGTCATCAGCTACATTGTCCTTAACTAATGTTTACTATTTAATTTAACAATATGTATGCTGTTGGTGTACCTATAAATAAATAAATAAATAAATATTGCCACATTTATTGACTTTATTTTAGATTGTCGTAACTACAAGTTTAAATGAGGCAGGGTGCAGTACAAGTGTAATAGTTGAAAAATATTTGATACAGAATTCATCAATAGCAAGCATATACTAGGTACATACTGCCATGTAAAATGACTATTTAATAATTTGCGGCTAATTCTAATAAATGTTTTCAATCAAAGTGTGCAGATCATAAAAAATTGCCAACATGAACAAAGTTGAACATTCCGCTGTCAAATAATAATTTTAATGGTTCATTCTCGCGATTTTTCATTTTTTAATTTTTCATTTTTATCTTGGATTATTGGATTGAGATCATTTATTGGAACCGGTCGTTAGGCATAATTACTACAACAGTAATTGTGGCGTCATCGTTTATTGGAAACATATTCATTTCCAGGAACCAGCAATTGAACCAATAAATAATGAAGGATCACCAATACCATCAGAATTTTCATCAATCTTTTACACACCTAAGACGTTATTTTTGAAAGATAATTTGAAAGAACGCAACCAAAAATTTAAACTTAAATCTAATTTAGTGCGAAACTTAAAAAGGCAGAACAAAAGATTAAGAAAACGAAATGATAGTCTAAAAGAAATTATTAAGAATCTAAAGAGCAAAGGACGATCTTAGTGTGGGGCCAGGACTATGTATGTGACTGTTGGGTGTTATTTATTTATTTATGAATCACGCTGAGGCAAAACAGTGCTTATTTCATATTCATAACTCATAAGCTTTGTTATCTTCTAAACATTTATACTCTATCTATCTCTTAATGTAAGTAAAATTATTATAGAGATATCGCCATTCTCATCTACATTGTACGCCACGTGGTCAAAATTTCTCACAGATAAATACAAGAACTATTCGACTCCATTCAATCTTTGTCCAAGTGACTAGAATGTTTCTTTTAATAATGTCAAATTATTGTCAAATTCAAAAACGATTAGAAATTCAAAAAATTCGAATATAGGAACGTTTGAACATTCAATTTAAAAAGCTACTTTATGCCGCGTCTATAAGGTCATATTTGTGTTAATTTAATTAAATTTGTGATGTTTATTTGTTTTGTCTGTCGAGGACACTGTTTACAATGATATTTGTATGGAACTGTGCATCTAGGTATATTATTATATCGATGACTTGACATATCAAAAACATACGTGAGATAGAGTTTCACGACTAACAAATAATAATTTGGAACAAAACCAACAATTAGCAAAGTAATAAAAAGATTAATATTTTACACTTGTAATCAATAATGTAAATAGAATTATATAGTTCAAATGACAGCCTCCGTGGCGATGCGGGCGAGTAGCCGGCTGTGAAGCGAGAGGCCGCGGGTTCGATTCCCGCATTGAGACAAATGTTTGTGTGGCCCACAGATATTTGGTTCAAGACTGGGTGTTGTGAGACCGTGCGTCTCTCATAGTCTCTGACACCCACGATACAGGTTAAACCTAGTGTGGGGTCAGGCCTAGGTGGGTGACTGTTGGGTGTATTTATTTATTATTTAATTATTTATTACACTTGTACTCAATCAAACAAAATCAATGAAACAATAATATAAATCTATAGTTCAAATCTACGGCTCAATATTTAGGTATGTTGCAGAAAGCATTTGGTTTAGTATTTAAATCGGGCTACCTGCATAACCTCAACAACCTTGAAGAATCCGAGTGCTGAGAATAAAAATAAATTATTATGGAATTAATATGAATTTAGACATAAATTATTGGCATGTAAAATAAATCTCTCTCTCTCTTCCAAGCTAGTTATCCCACATGGTGGTGGGGTCAGCTTTCCTTGTTTAAATAAATAAATAATTATTCTAAATTCGAATTCGTTGAATAATATTTCAAATAATGTCTCTAAATTACAAAGTGTAAAACCTCTTTGTTAAAATCTGACTGTATGACCATAGACCATAAACTACCTGCAGCAATAAAAAAGTCTTTATGAACAGTTTTAAATACTTTCAGTGTCGTTTAATTTTTCTTTCTGAGATGTGCAGTGACGAACTTTGATTTGAATTTGTGAGTGTGTATGTTTTTTCGAAAATGTGTTAAGTGGAATTTTGGTGTTGTATTGTTAGTGATTGTGCTTTGTGAGAGTGATGATAAGGCAAAAATTTATGCTGAGGCTACATCTGCGGGTGAGTAGAGATATTTATTTTAAAGTTTGTAATGATGAATGAATCATATTAAATGTATTTTTTTTTTGTTTAATCTTTATTTATTTAGGGGTTTTTATCCATAAGGATATGTCAATCCCATTGTACCTTATTACAAAATTACAAAGAGATGAATGCTACAACCTTAGTTAAGAAAATAAAACTACTACAAAAGGGTTATGCTAAATATTTGACGTTATTACTGGATACAATTTATTAGTTGACATACCGCCGAATGTTCATACATTTAAGGTCACCTTATGTCGTTTGAGGTCGCCTTATCTGTCAAAATTGTATGGCGAAAATCAATGTAAGAAGCCGTTAAAGTTGAGCAGCGTTTGGCCATTCGGGCGTTAATCTTTTAGCTACCTTTGATTTTGGACTTGACAAGATACTTTGTATTAGACCCACGTCCATTAGATTCAGCTTAAATTCATCCAGTAATAAATCTCGTTCATTTTTGTTCCGAACACATTCCATCAGCAAATGTTGAATGTCTTTTGGCTTGTTACACACTGTACAATTTGGAGAGCGACTCTTTCTAAACAAGTATGAAAACTTTGCTGATGGATAATGCCCGGAACGGAGTCTTAAAACTACTTTAATGTCATTTCTACAGAGATAGTCGTCAAACCAAGGCGCCTGAGGAAGCTCATTTTGAATACATTTGTACCATATGCCTTTTGTTTTAGAAATATCCTCAAAATGAGCTTTCCACCTATCATAACAAGTAATTTTATATATATTTATTAGTTCCCAATGATTTGGAATATATTTATATACCGTACCGCCCATTGCACCTAGCTTTGCAATTCGATCAACTTCTTCGTTTCCCTTAATACCACAATGTGCTGGGATCCATTGCAATTTTATCCTTTTACCACTGTTATATATTAAATGTATAAATATGTTAAAACTGTGGAAATCAACCTATACGATATATGCACATATATGCACATTACAGTGTTAAAGTTAGGTATTACTTATTTTATAAGTACAGAACTGTGGGTACCTGGTAGGGCATACGCTATTCTATCGCCCGAATGCTCAAACGCTACTCAACTTTAACGGCTTCTTACATTTATTTTCGCCATACAATTTTGACAGATAACATAAGCTCACACTTGTATCCCCGAGGGGGTAGGCAGAGGCGCACTAGCGAACTAGTACACCCACATTTCGTCGAGCGTAGTTCCGTCCCAGATGTGAAAGAGGGCAAGCCTATCGCCATATCGGGCACAAATTCCAGACTCCGGCCTGATATGGCAAAATCCAATATCACTTTGCCCGATCCGCGGATCGAACTCGAGACCTCAGGACGGTAGTCGTACCGAAATACAACCACGCCACCGAGGCAGTCAATTTTGACATATAAGGCGGCCTTAAACGACATAAGGCGACCTTAAGTGTATGAACATTCGGCGGTATGACATTCTTTCACAACGCGAAATACTAGACGCCGCGTCGCGCGTCCGCTGTGTTCCATTTTCAAAAGTTATGTTACGTTCCCGTACGTTCCAGTTATTTACATGTTCCATTTGTAAATGGAATTCCGATGGCGTTTTGCCGGACATTTAATTTATAAGTGGTGAGGCGCATTTTTTGTTCATATTTTTCTCAAAACCACTACACAAAACATTGTTCCCTACACGTTTTTGTTGTTTTTTCCATGAGCAGTATTTAAAAACCTTTACAGTGTATAGAAGTTATAAAGAGGCGTTTTCTACGCTAGATACTTGTAAATTAAATTAAAAAAAACACCGCCAGATGGCCTGACAGAAATATCCACGCTAAAAGTTTATTTGCTACTTTTTGTTTTCACAATAAAGCTTGCTAAAACAAGTATTGTTTAATGAAATTAATAAGAAAGAAAGAAAAAAGCTAGTTATTGCATGTGGCCCCAAATTGTTAACGGAGTAAGCTCTATCGAACACGAAAATCTTCTAAAATTGTATTGAAGAACTTCTTTTGTGAAAAGGTAAAATGTCCACGTAAATAGAACAAAGCAACAAGCATATTTTTTCTCGGTAAAAACAACGCGTTTGACTTCTGACAATTGATCTCTGTTGGAAATTTTCTAGGGCTGGTGTGCTCGGAATAGTATTTATTATAGCAGACACTGGCAAACGAGCAGATGGGTCACCTGATGGTAAGTGATCTCCACTGCCCATGGACACCCAAGACACAAAAAGAATCATGGGTGCATTGCCAACCTAAAAGGAGGGAATGGAAGAGAAGGGACAAGGTATTGGAAAAGGGAGAGGGGGGAGAATGGGTCACCGGAAATCTCACTCACCGAACGAAACACGACAGCTAGCTGCCACTTTACGTCGGTTTTCTGTGTGAAGGTGGTATCAAACCGATCGAGCCGGCCCATTCGTGCTGTAGACAGTTACGTCTCTTGAATCTACCACTCTTTCTCAAAGCACAATTCCTCAACATATATTTCGCCATAGTATAACCATAGCTTATTTTGCCTTGCTAATGTAAAATATATAAGTACAACTCGACGCCCTTCCTGACAAGTCCGCAAAAAGGTTTAAATCTGACTTAAGTGCCTTTCTAGGGACAATTTTACCGACTCCCGCATTAAACCACTCCTCACTTTTATTACGTTTTCATTCATTTAGATTTATGGGGATTACCGCTCTTGGTGTGAAGAAATGGAATATTTGATAAGTATAAGAATCTGACTGACTGCCTCGGTGGCGTGGTGGTATTTCGGTATGACTACGGTTCTGAGGTCTCGGGTTCGATCCCCGGTTCGGGCAAAGTCATATTGGATTTTTCCATATCAGCCCGGAGTCTGGAATTTGTGCCCGATATGGCGATAGGCTCGCCCCCTATCACATCTGGGATGGAACTAAGCTCGGCGAAATGTGGGTGTTCTAGTTCGTTAGTGCGCCTCTGCCTACCTCTTCGGGGATACAGGCGTGAGCTTATGTTATGTATAATCTTAATGGAAGCTTGCTTTGAAGATTGCACGTGAACGACGTTTGTTTTGTAGTCCTCCCACATACGAACTAAGCACATAAGGCAGTGTAATATTTAGCAAGATCGTTTTTGGATTGCAAAACCTGTTTTTATTCATGAAACATAAGGTTTTCGTTTTAACGTAACTGCCGTCCTCAAGCAAAAATGCCGTTAAGTAAATAAACCAAATTTTGAGATGTCTCCAAAAAACGTGGAAATATTATCCTTAGATGTTTATTAGACTGTGGCTTTTATATTTAAAAGACTAAATAACTTGTTTACTCTAAGATTAAAAATAACTATAAGTCTATGAAATCTACTGGTTTCTTAAGTTTACGCGAATATTATACATTGAAATAAAACTATTTTTACGAATTCTATCACGATTAGGTTTTATTTTTTTTTTTTAATTTTGTTGTCGGTTGTCTGACCCGTGACAACGAAGACTGCAAAGCCTTCGAAACGTCGGGAATAAAAATTAAAACCTAATCGTGATAGAATTCGTAAAAATAGTTTTATTTCTATGAAATCTCTAGGGACCATATTTTCCATGTTTTTGGAGACATCTCAAAATTTGGTTTATTCGCTTAACGGCATTTTAGTTTCAGGACGGCAGATAAGGTAACATTTCTGATTAATGTACCACGCCTGTACTCAGAAAGGAGTATGTACTAGTGAACTAGAGCACCCACCCACATCTCAAGTTAATTTCCATGCTCTCAAGTGATATGAGGCGACCCTGTCATCTTACTCCGTAAAATGCGTATTAAAATTCAAATCAATTGTAATTTCATTATCTTGGATTTGAACTTAGGCCCTTGAACCTTGAACGACATTTGAACCACAAAATGATAGAAGTTACACTAGTAAAAAAAGTTTTTTTAGGGCTTTTTAGGGCTCTGGAGCAAAATTCAAATACACTTATAATTTCGTCATGCGTCTTTTTGTATGTTACAGCCATTTCTATTAGTCCTCGTGTACAGATAATTTGACACCCTTGACGTCAAAATAATCATGGATGACATGCCGAACCTTGAAGGAGAGTAATAGGGATTGGAAAAGGCAGGGGGAACTGGGCCACCTGAAATTTCAGTCACAATCAACAGCGATTTGCCACTTTATGTCGGTTTTCTGTGAGACAGTGGTATCAAAACACTCGGTCCGGCCCGTGTTGTAGACGGTACTGTCCGCGTTGCTCAACTAATAACACGACAGTTCCGCGACACCCCTACATTTCTAAAGGTATTATTACATGCTGGGCCTCGCGTCGTGTCGCACAAACTTGATTCTCTCGTACACCGAGCTGCTAATGTTTCCAACACTTTTGTTTCACACTCCACGGCTTGGTGTGAATAAAAATAGGTTACAATGTTCTCTATCAGGAAGGCACCGTGTACTTTCAGTGACGTGCACAGGTATTCCAATCAGGGTATTGGGCCTTACGAAATTTTGAACTTTAACGCTAGAATGCTAGCCATGTCCTCTTTAAACGTAGTTATTATTGATAGCAACTTTATGAAACACCCTGTACATACATAACATAAGCTCACGCCTGTATCCCCGAAGGGGTAGGCAGAGGCGCACTAGCGAACTAGAACACCCACATTTCGCCGAGCTTAGTTCCGTCCCAGATGTGATAGGGGGCGAGCCTATCGCCATATCGGGCACAAATTCCAGACTCCGGGCTGATATGGAAAAATCCAATATCACATTGCCCGACCCGGGAATCGAACCCGAGACCTCAGAATCACAGTCGTACCGAAATACCACCACGCCACCGAGGCAGTCACACACCAGTCAGTCAGCATGAAACACCCTGTACATATGTGTACTGTATAAATATGCGACTATTTCAATACACGTTCTCACAACGTTTACGATACTCCCACGTGCTGTACAAGCCATAAAGGTGGTTGCACACGTAACGAACTTCGCCAATATCTGTGTACATTTTACATGCATTCACTCTGCAAGTTTGCATAATCATGAACGATTAAGGCAAAATATAAAAGCAATGTGTTTCTATTTATGGAATCCTGTTTTGGTATTTAGATATTGTAGCTGTGTGTGACGTCATAAAAATAATGGAGGTTATAAGTGAATTCCTATGTATAGTAAAAGAAAATAATTTTTTGGCACCTCTTTTAATTTTACCTACGAGTTACAAAAAAAAATTATAGTATCTAAGCTTAAAGACTACTTTCAAAGAGAGCTGCTGGGTAACTTTGGACACTATTCGATTGGGATTACAATTCAATTTCATTTATTGACTTAAAATTCCACCGAAATCGAGGTAAAAAGTGGCTTAATGTCACGTTAAATTACCAAATGACAGGTTCTTGAATCTAATGCGATATCACACTTTTAACTCTGTTTTAGTGGAATTTTAATTCAATGGAATCGAATGCCAAAAGTTACCTTACTACTTTGAATAAGATGTGTTGAGTAGTTTTGAGAAGGGGATGACGTCAGGCAGGCACCAGCAGCCCTTTTTTTTTTTTTTTTTTTTTTTGTTGTCGCGGGGAAAGCGTTTTACCGCTACCGCCACGTCTGGGGGGAGACGTGTCGGTTATGTCGGGTTCGCCGGTCTTACGACCCAACGTTGAGCCGCCCGGGAGAGATGGAAATCATCCGAGCGACCGTTGGGCCGAGTCCCTAACACTATGTACACCCTACACCGACAATACCGACTAAAACCCCGCGGTGGCCCTCTTCGGCGCATTGGAACGGCCCCGGGTTTCCCTAGGCGAGAAGCGCCCAGGCTTCAACCGGGACCGTCCCTGCGCGGTGCCGCCATGCGGCCCGTCTCCATTGTGGGGGGGCTCATAAGCCCCCGCCGCCGAAGGACGCCCTCGGCGTCAACGACAACACGAGGCCAACCACCCGTGCTGCCGTCCATCTCGGGGTCGCATGTACAAAAGTACTAAACGGGGCGCTACAACAGCCCCCCGCTGCGCGCCCGCGACCCCCGATGGCCCCTATAAGTCGCCTCTTACGACAGGCAGGGGATACCGTGGTGGAATTCTCCAAACGCCCCCGACCACAGGGCGGAGGCACCAGCAGCCCGAGCAGGAAAATTTCTGACAACCGTAAATGTATTCGTGCTCGATGCGCGTCTATGAAAGTATGAAATACTAATCAAATATAATAGTAAGACATATAAAAAACTAAATAGTTACTACAATGTAAATAAATTTGAAGATCTGTACAAACCTGATAAAAATAAGCATTTAAGAGCTTAAAGCTATGTCGAACACGGTCAAAGCTAAACCCCTTGAAGCACTTTTTGCCAAACCGTGTTGTTGCAGAGTGGAATAGATTACCTGAAGACGTTGTTATGGCACCAACTTTGAATAGTTTCAAAAATAGACTCGATATTATAATCTTCAAATCACAAGATACACACGCATCAGCTCAAAAGCTGCTAGTGTGACTCATATTTAATAATAATAAATTAGTTTTTCGTGCTCGGGCTACAGGTCGTAAAAACTAAGCCAAATATTTTTTGCAACATGCTTCAAAATGTGTATATCGCCGACCCCACATCAAGTTGGGATAAGAGCAGGTAGAAAGAAAGAAATAATCATTATCCACCGATATTTATACTGACCTCGATGGCGTAGTGATATCGCGTGCGCGGTAAGACTATCGTCTTAAGATCTTGAGTTCGATCCCCGGGTCATGCAAAGGTATTGAAGTTCAGTATCAGCCTGGAGTCTAGAATTTGTTCCCGATGTGGCGATAGGCTCGCCCAACTAAGCTCGGCGAAATGTGGGTGTTCTAGTTAGCTTCGGGGATACAGGCGCGAGCTTATGTTTGTACATACATAAGCTCACGCCTGTATCCCCGAAGGGGTAGGCAGAGGCGAACTAGCGAATTAGAACGCCCACATTTCGCCGAGCTTAGTTCCGTCCCAGATGTGATAGGGGGCGAGCCTATCGCCATATCGGGCACAAATATGTTTGTAATGATACTGGTAATGTTGCCATCAACAAGTTTCAAATTGCCCCAATAAAATTCCTTTTAAATCGAAATTTCAAGTAACTTGGCGAACAATGAACGTAATCGGAACAAGGAAACTGCACAATTAGGCCCAATTCAATTATATTGTCTGAGCAGACCCCTTGTGGTTAAGGGCTATAAACGAAAACTTTTATGGTGGGCCACTAAAGACAGGCAGGGGTGGACTCAAGGTAGCACTTCGGGTCCTTTAATAGTGGCCGTGACGCTTATGTAAAATATAGAGGTATATGTGCCGCCTCCTTTCTACCTGCCCTTATCCCACCGTAATGTGGGGTTGGTGTAACACACTTTTCTAGCATATTGCGGAGAGGATTTGGCTTAGTTTTTACGATCGGCCGTCTACCTGACGTCAACCCCCTATGAGGGATCTAGTCACGAGAAAATTAAATTAGAAAATTTTCTTTGCCCGACCTGGGAATTGAATCCAGAACCTCCCAGTCGACAGCCCATACATGCTGCCACTAGACCAAGGACCAATGTAACATTTATATGTGCCACCTGCAACGGGTTAAATAAAATGTTCATACGGTATGTCATTAAAGCGAAACCCACCCTACTTGATTTTTTAAAGTGAGAATCATCGATATATTATTTACCTAGATGCACAGTTGACGCTCAGAAAATGGGACAGCAAAGAAGTGCTTAAGCACTCGTTTTGCCTACAGTCGGACGTTGATAGAATTCTAAATTTCAAAATTCAAATTAAAGAACGCTTGCTCATTTCGTTTAAAAACCTACTTTATAACACGTGCTTAGGGTTATATTTGTGTTGATTTAATTACAACTTGTGATCGTTTTCTTTGTTTTATTTCTGAGACCACATTTTAGGAGGATATTTGCAAAGAACTGTGCATCTAGGGTATATTATATTGATGGTGAGAATAGTTAATGTTTCAAACCACTGAAACGACTGAGATATGAGAATATGAAACTTACAACGAACGGACGATCGTAGTCTCTCCATTGAAATACTATTTTGAATTGAGTCATCAATGCTTTTTAGTGTCCAAAAGAACTCAAATGCTTCAAATGTTTTTATGATCAATAAATTTTTATAAAATCCTGTTGTCTACGACACAAGACTCGCATCTTAGTGTGGGACATTACTTTTGTGTGTTATTTATTTATAATAATATTAGCCCTGTAATATTACTGTCCCACTGCTGGGCACGGGCCTCCTCTATTACTGGGAAGGGGTTAGGCCTTAGTCTACCACGCTGGCGCGGGTTGGTAGACTTCACATACCTTTGAAATTCCTGTGGAAAAATTCTCGGGTATACAGGTTTCCTCACGATGATTTCCTTCACCGTTATAGCTACTTATTTATTTAACTAAATCCGGCCCTGTAGGTCAACTCGACGAAGCATAATTGTTGAGAGACTGTGCACCTCAATCACTTAATTAAACACACCGTGAGGATTTATTTGTTTGTTTTTATGACTTTTTACAGTTCAAGGATGAGCCTGTCTTGTTTATTTAGGTCAACCGGGAGTGTTTGGTCTGAAGCAAAGAATAATGTTTATTTTATTAATTCTGCAAAAGTCTTGCGTAAGACTTTGATTTTTTTTTAATAGCAGTGACTGGCAAACGAACAGATGGGTCACCTGATGGTAAGTGATCGCCACCGCCATAGATACCCAAGACACAATAAGAATCATGGGTGCGTCGCCAACCTAAAAAGAAGAAATTGAAGGGGAGGGAAAGGGGATTGGAAAAGAGAGGGGGGGATGGGCCACCGGAAATCTCACTCACCGAACGAAACGCGATAGCAAGCTGCCACTTTACGTCGGTTTTCTGTGAGACAGTGTTATCCAACCGGTCGAGCCGGCCCATTCGTGCTGTAGACGTTACTGTCTACAGCGTGGCTAGTTAATTATTATGAAAATATTTTATTCTGATAAATTATTTTTTTACGGTTCCGTACCTTACCGTACCTTAGTGGTGGTAGGATACTCGTATCCGCCCGGGTGGCGACCACCGTACACATGGTGTTAAAACCTGCCATAGTGACCCACACTCTTTGTGTGGTTCGCGTTCCAGGATCAGCCAGTGTATTCCCGGTTCTCTCGAGGGACTTGCGGCATGACCTAACGGTTGGTCGGAACGGGTGCATATGTCGGACGAAGATGAATTGACCTGCCGGCCAGGGAGACCCGTAGAAACGGTTGTTCCGCTGGCCGCCCGCGGTATAGTACAGGGGCCCAATCGCGACTAACCATCGCGAGAGGCTGCCCCACCATGCCGCGCATAATCTTGGGTGGGTCCGTCGTGCCGGTTGGTGACCGGTTGTGGGGACCCGGCGGCCCATCCCGGGAGGGTACGGGGGCCCTTCCGTCCGGCGGGTCAGTTTATCTTCCTTCGGCTACCTTATGGTTCGGTACCCAGAATGATCAGCCCACGGGTCCTGGCGCAAGCCCCTCGATATGCTTCTTCCCTCTTCTTTCTATCCTTCTCCTTATACCCATGAAAGTGCGCAATAAGAAAATAGGCCTTACAGCGGTACACACCCCCACTACCGCCTTCACAATGGAGTTCACAAACATACGTGGACTCCATTCTAACCTCAATGCTGTACACCACCACCTCGAAACAGCACGGCCTGCAATGCTATTTCTGACGGAGACACAGATTTGTTGTCCGGCCGACGCGACTTACCTGCACTATCCTGGCTATGCGCTTGAAGAAAACTTCAGACGTAGGGCTGGGGTTTGCTTGTATGTTCGGTCGGATGTCTGTTGTCGCCGTATGCGCTGCATGGAGGACCCTTCCTTCTCCACACTGTGGGTACACGTGGATCTCGGCACGCAGAGCCGGATCTACGTGTGTCTTTACAGGTCCCATGACGGGGATGACGAGACGACTCGGCTGTTTAGCTATATCAGTCAGGCGACAGACGACGCGCAGGAGCGGTACCCGACAGCAGAGTTGGTGGTCTTGGGGGATTTCAATGCGCACCACGAGTCGTGGTTGGGTTCCTCCAAGACAGACCATGCTGGACGTACTGCTCACGCATACGCTCTGACTCACGGCTTGTCCCAACTGGTGAATAAACCCACTAGAATCCCAGATGTTGCGGGCCATGCGCCTTCCATGTTGGACCTTCTGTTGACGAGTCATCCAGCCGGATACAATGTGTCAGTAGGTGCCCCGTTGGGTACCTCTGATCATTGTTTGGTCGGAACTACGGTGCCTCGTTCTTCGCCTCCACGCACCATTAAAATCAGGCGTAGAATATGGCACTACTCGTCAGCAGATTGGGATGGCATGCGTGACTATTTCGCATCCATCCCTTGGAGGCAGCGCTGTTTTGAGGGCAAGGATTCCTCTGCGAGTGCCGATGCTATTGCCGACGAGATCAGATTGGGAATGGAATATTACATTCCCTACTCTGAGGTTGTCGGCAGTGGCCGTGGACGCCCTTGGTTTAACCGTGAATGCGCAGATGCTGTAAGTAAGAAACAGGCTGCGTATCGCGAGTGGATCAGGGGTCGCGCTACGAGGGATCCCAACATAATCGCTCTCAAAACAGCTTATAACCAAGCCTCCAAGGCCTGCAAGAAGGCGTACGTCAGGGCGGATGCCCAGCGCGTCAACCGGATTGGATGTGCTTTGTCAGATCAGCCGACAAACAGCCGAGCTTATTGGAGCCTGGCTAAAGCTGTGCAATCCAATTTCTGTCGCCCTTCACTGCCACCGCTGAGGTATTCGGATGGGTCGCTGGCTCACGGGCCGCAGGAGAAAGCCACTTTATTGGCAAATCTCTTTGCGGCTAACTCGCGGATCGATGACCGCAACGCGCTGCCGCCCACACTGCCTGACTGCGGACATACTATGCCCGATGTCCGTATTAGGCAGTGTGATGTGCGGCGGGTATTGCGGTCTCTTGATGTCCGCAAAGCCAGTGGCCCGGACGGTATCCCAGCTGTAGTCCTACAAAGGTGTGCAGCTGAGTTGTCTCCTGTGCTGACGCGCCTTTACCGAGCTTCCTTTCTCTCGGGTACTGTGCCGCAATCTTGGAGGGATGCTAACGTGCAACCGATCCCAAAAAAGGGTGATCGATCGGACCCTGCCAACTACCGTCCAATCGCCATAACCTCAGTGATAGGTAAGGCAATGGAGCGGATCATCAACATGCACCTGATCCGCTACCTGGAGGATCACTCGTTGATCAATGACCGGCAGTATGGCTTTCGGTCGAAACGATCGACGGGTGATCTTCTGGCCTTCCTATTGCACCGCTGGGGGGAGGCGGTTGATAAGCATGGAGAGGCCCTCGCCGTAAGCCTTGACATCGCTAAGGCTTTTGACAGGGTCTGGCACCGTGGCCTTCTCTCCAAGCTTTCGGCATATGGACTTCCCGACAACCTGTGTAAGTGGATCGCCGGCTTTCTGCGTGGGCGTAGAATTCGTGTCCTTGTTGAAGGACACTCTTCTCGGCTCATGTCAGTTAGTGCCGGGGTTCCACAAGGTTCTGTGCTCTCGCCCACCTTGTTTATTCTGCATATCAATGACATGCTGCCACTTGGCAGCATTCATTGCTATGCAGATGACAGCACTGTACATGGGCGTTATTGCAGCAAGCCTCCTGGTAGTCGGGAGGTCACTGAGAGGCAGAGAGGGGATCTTGTCGTTGAGCTGAATCAGACCTTAGACCTCATTGCGGCGTGGGGCACCGAAAATCTGGTTGAGTTTAACGCCAAGAAAACCCAGGTGTGCGCGTTCACGTGCAAAAAGTCCCCGTTTTCTCCTCTCCCCAACCTCGGGGGCAGTCCGCTCGCAATGCGGAACGGCCTAAATATCCTGGGTATGGATATACGCTGCGACCTGAACCCAAGGCATCATATCGAGGATGTAATATCCGCAACATCTCGCAGAGTCGGAATCCTGAACAGGGTGCGGAGATTCTTCTCGCCCGGTCAGCTTTGTCGTCTTTATAAAACACAGGTACGGCCGGGTGCGGAGTACTGTTCGCACCTCTGGGATGGTTCCGCCAAATATCTGCTTGATGCCTTGGACGGATTGCAGCGTCGGGCTGTCCGCATTGTGAATGATGCAGACGTTACAAGCGCCTTAGAGCCGCTGCAACTGCGTAGAAACATTGCAGCGCTCAGCGTGTTCTATCGTCTGTATCATGGTGAGTGCTCCGAAGAGTTGTTTGACCTGATCCCAGCTTCTCCTTTCCTAGCCAGAACCACGCGGGCCGGCTTACGAAACCACAGCTTGGTGGTCTCGTCCATCGCGGCACGAACCAAAAGGTTCTCTTCTTCCTACTTTTGCCGAACCGTTAAGCTGTGGAATAGTCTGCCGTCTCACGTGTTCCCTCCCTCCTATGACATTGGGTCCTTTAAGCGAAGCGTGAAGAAGCATTTATGCAGGCCGGCATGACTCTGGCGACCATTCATAAACTATGTTTATCGATGGTCGTTGGTTTTTTTTGGACTGCACTACGCTTACCATCAGGTGTAGTGTAGTCACTTTGCCGTGCTCGGATAAAAAAAAAAAAAAAAAAAAAAACCTCAAAAGGAAAAATCGGAACCTTATGGGATCACTTTGTTGTCCGCCCGTCTGTCTGTCAAGACCTTTTTTCTCAGGAACGCGTTGAGGTATCAAGCTGAAATTCATATCAAATACTCAGGTCTACTGTAAAAAAAACAAAATTCTGAGCCAACGCAATTAAAATATACAGCCGTTTATGCCGCAAATTTTCGACACTCGCAAGGGAATCAAACCTATTTCCCGTGAACTCTAGAAGGTTAATGCCTTCAATGGTAAAAAATATGCTAAGTCAGCAAAATACAAATTCTACGTAGTACATAAAATGTGTCCTTACAATCCTAAATACGTTTAGTTTAAAATTATTATGCATGTACAGTATAATGTTATAATTTTTTTTAATAACACCCAACAGCACATACATAGTCGTGACCCCATACTAAAATTGAGTCTTGTGTCGTGGGTATCAGGAACTACGAGAGACGCACGGTCTCACAACACCCAGACCCGAAACAAATATCTGTAGGCCATACAAAAATTTGTCTCGGTGCGGGGATCGAACCCGTGGCCTCTCGCTTCACAGTGGGATACTCGCCCGCTGTGCCAGGGAGGCTGTCGATTCTATTATATATGGATTATGTGTGTTGTATTTTTGTATTTCAGTTGTAAAATCGTAGTGCTAATCATTACCTTCAGCACTTGGATAAATCTTGATATATCTTTAATTTCGAATTAAATATACGAATGATAAGTAAGTTAAATCAAGTTAAGGACTAATTCTTGATTAGTATACTGCAAGTTGCTTAAGTAATAAAATTAATCCTAACACAGAAATCGAACTTGCTATCCCACGTCTTTGAAATAGCACGATTCATTCTCATCTCCCGTTAACGTTTCTTTAGAGTAAATATTAGTCTCTTTAACCGCACACGTAAGAGAGCGCTTTTTCATTAACGTTCGCCGCTTTGTACTGTCGGCACAATCAATTTCATTAAAAAATATTCCCGCCGAAAGTCCATGCAACTATGTGAAAATTAACAAAGTTTTGTAATATACGATTTTGGTAATAAAATAATTTATTTTATCTACATTCGCTAGGGATCCGTCGTTGTTATGGACATTGCAAAATATTGTGAGTGAAAATCGTATATTTAGGTTTAAATGGTTTTGGTGGAACCAAGGGAGTTTGAATTTATCGTTTCAATTAAATGTTTGAATGAATCTCCCTTGAGCAATTGAAAAAGCTGTGCTACGTCACGACCAAATTATGACTGACAAATCCCTTTAGGTCTCTAAAATTTATTTTAATGTTGGTGTCAATATAAGTAAACTAAAATCATTAAAGAGAAAAAGAATGAAGCGAAAGAGGTGTGTTTGAACTGAGGCAATTGGCGCTCCTTAGTCTCTGCCTACCCCAACGGGAAACAGGCGTGAGTTTATGTATGTATGTAAAATCATTAACTTCAAATGAGTTGTACACCGCTTGTACGGTTGCCTTTACAACTTTGAATAACATGAGTTGGAGGATTTTGACGGGAAGTCTGGCAGGGTGGGCGTCGCTTATTAAAATTATTTCATATTATTGTCTGAAGTTGTGTTTGTTGTTTAATGTGATATGGTTTTATGCTCAAAAATTCAGCGAAGATTGACAGTATAATATGGAAACTTTTTAATCGGTGATCATTGAATAGTTTTGCTTGGTGCGTTAGCTGGCTTTGTCCGGGGTCGATTCGCTGAGTGAAGGTTATCTGAGGGGCATCGCGCTGGAAGGAGTTGCCGTCATAATCCTAGCAGGGCCTTGACATCATCCACATCTGGGTCTCATGGTCATTGTGAAAACTTTATTATTGCTATACCCACCTTAACATTACCTAAATCATCGCAAATGCGTGAAAGGCATTACTTAAAAAGCAAAACTCACCAAAGATCACCGATTAAACATTTTCCACATTTTATTATAAATTTTCGCTGAATTTTGGTGCATAAAACCATATTACATTAAAACAACAAACACAACTCCAGACAATAATATCAAAATAATTTTAACAAGCGACGCCCACCCTGTCAAACTTCCGTCGAAATCTCTTTTTTTCCTATCTCTACCTCATTTTTATCTCCAGACCATAAGGTACGCGCATGGCCGCAGTGCAACGGAACTTTTCCACCTCTCTAACTCCAATATTGAATTCAGCTTACACCGGCGGATTAGTTTGCAAAGCACTGATGGATTCACGCTCCGAGTCCTCTTTAGACATTCAACGATTTTAGTACGACACTGATTCAGTGTACTAAATGGTTGCGGTGGGAATGAACGGATATTTTCTGTTAAAAGCTGCAGGTTTAAGACCGCGGACACGAACTCAGCTGGGAGCGACGGGTGCGGGTGTGTGGGCGGGACAGACCGATCGTACGCCGCACCGCTGCCTTCGAGGCCAGTTCCATTTCAATCTATGCATTGAAACGCGCCGCTCCTCGCGCCGCTGCCGCCGTCGCCGCCGCCACCGCCGTTCTGTGCCCGCTGAGTTCGTGACCTCGGCCTAAGTTTTTGAGTAGTAGAGTCAAGCTATAGACTTGTCTATAGTACTAGTAGGCCAACTCGACCAGTTCGATTCGTTCAAAAAATCGAATGCAAATTCCCTTCTTTTAAATGTGGTAACGAGATTCGAGAGGTTCGAGACCAACCCCTAAAAGAGTATACACCTCTGACTTTTCTATGTTAAGTGCATTTTCATTGTGAATTATCGCTTGCTATAACGGTGAAAGAAAACATCGTGAGGTAACCTGCATACCTGAGAATTTCTACACAAGATTTTCAAAGGTGTGTGCCGTCTACCAACCCGCATTAGGCCAGCGTGGTAGACTAAGGGCTAACCCCTCATTAGTAGAGGAGGCCCGTGTCCAGCAATGGGTCAGTATTATTACAGGGCTAATATTAAGTGTGGTAACGCATCCATGATTATTTTGATCAATTACAATCAGGTGACCTACCTGCTCGTTTGCCAGTCCCTCATAAAGAAAACCGCTCTGTTGTCCCTCTACATATGATTCGGTGCGGGGATCGAACCCGTATCCTGTCGATTCACAATCTACTCGCCCACTACCCCATGAAGTAGGTCAAAATATAATAGTTATTGACATAGTATTCAAAATACTCTGGTTTGAGTTTGTCTCCTATAATTCCATTCACTATGAAGCCACTCAATCATCGCCCTTTTGATAGCTTAGCTTTGAACTCTATGATGGCGATATTCCAGCGAAGCAAGTTTAATTTTGGCTAAATTCGGCTATAGATTCAATGAATTTTGATTGGGGTTGGCTTTGTTCCGGAATATTATCGATATTATGTTATAATGAAGTTGGAGACAATAAACACTTAATAACTTAATTATTATAATTAGTTTATAATTAATATTCGGTCTTTGGTCTAACCGCAGCAGTATAGGCTGCGGACCGAGAGGTCCTTGGTTCGAATCCCAGGTCGGGCAAAGCAAATTTTCTTATTTAATTTGCCCAGGACGGGATCCCTCATACGGGGTTAACGTCAGGCCGGCGGCTGGTCGTAAAAACTAAGCCAAATCCTCTCTGTAACTTACTTGAAAAAGTTGGTGCACCGACCCCACTTTAAGGTGGAATAAGGGCAGGTGGAAAGAAAAGAAGTAATGAAATAATACTGTTTCATAAAAAAGTATGACGTAAAGCAAACATAAACGACGATAAAGTAAACATTTATTCCATCTGACAGAAAAGCTAATCCAAATTCTTTCTGCATCATCTTGAGAAAAATGTCGCCAACCCCACACTAGAGTCGGGTAAAGTAAATATATGTAGAAATAAAGTAAATATATTCATAACAATCTCTCTTAGGTTTAGATTACATACTCCCGAGAGTATTTTTTATTTCCATAACAATTTATGTACGTCACTACAAAGAAGTGTATTATTATTTCTACCTGTACTTAATAAACCCTCTAAGGCCGCAGACAGACTCAACGAGAGCGGAGCGGCGGCGGCACGGCGCGGTAGCGGCGCGTTTCAATGCATGGATATATTTTAATGGAACTGGCTTCGAATGCAGCGGCGCGACGACTGGTCTAGCGGTACGTTGCCGCGTCGCACCCCTCGCCATCACCGCCGCTCCGCTTCCGCTGAGTTCGTGTCCGCAGCCTAAGGCTGAGATCTATAGAGCGAACTTCGACTAAGTCTAAGTCAAAATCACGAACTCAGTGGGGATTTGGAATTGTTAAATCGCACTTTGACTTAGTCCGGGTCATTTTTTACAAGAAAAACAGACTGACAGACAGACTAAGCAAAGATTTTATTGTAAAAAATGACTCGGACTTAGTAAAAATCCTCACTGAGTTCGTGACTTTGACTTAGACCTAGTCGAAGTTCTCTATATAGATCTTAGCCTCAGTATTAGAGTTTCCCCAGGACACCTGTACATGAGCGAAGTTAATTTTGTTGTGTTGAAAAATGATCGCCTCGCAGAGTCGCAAGTTTCGCAGCGGTTCTTAAACTTTCACAACAGACTCTCAATAAATCATTTTTACTTTACGGAACCCAATTTTTTTCTTGCGTTATTCTAACCTACTACTAGGGTCCGCCTTCCTACTTACACGCTTCCACTCCGGTCTAAAGCATCCTTCACAGGGAGACCTTTGGTTCTTATATAATCTAATAATCTAAAGTTCCACTACGTGCCTGTTGAGATTTCCTTTATTTGGACTTACATTATAAGTTATGTATTAGTGTTTAGATTAAGCAAAATTTTGTATTAATGTTATGTCTTCTGGAAAACCTAAATAAATAATAAAACGTGTAGACAGCAGTTTTTGGGCCGTCCACGGAGACACATCCCTAATACAATCTGCTCCGGCAGAGCAGGAAAATTTCTGACAATCGTAAATGTATTCGAGCTCGCTGCGCACTGATGACATTTGGTTAATATTTTAAACAAATTTCATAGACGCGCATCGAGCTCCAATACATTTACGATTGTCACAAATTTTCCTACTCGACCAGCTGGTTCAGACACTTACAATCTTATTAAATCATCTCATCTCATTATTAAATCATGCGGCTGATTTGATGACATTTGATTTTGGTATGAAGAAAACTTGGAATTAATTGTGGGATGAAAGTTAATGCGAGCGCCTGACAATTTTTTATGAGCAATTACATAAATCTGCAAATTATAATGACATAAAACAGAGACCTCATAAAAATCTATTATACCTAAACTAAAACTTTCTCTCACTTAAATCAAGTTTAGTACTTTAGTTAGTACACAATAATACTTCAAAAGCAAGTCTTTAATTTCCTTTCGCGTGAAGGAACAATCGCTTAATAATTCTATAAGGGTGTTAACAAAAAGTCGTTAAGTTCATTGGACAATTAAGGCGTCGGATTGCGATTAAAAGTTACTTCATTAAACTGTCACACTTAGCTGAATCGGCGGGAAACGATTTTATCGCTTCTATAGATTTTGGATTGATTACTTTTGAAAATATTGAGATGTAACTTGTTCCATAGCAGCGATAGCTCAGTTGGGAATGATACGGACTGCCACGACGGACGGTTCAAGACCAACCGCAAAAAGGAGCACACATCTCTGACTTTTCTATGTTAAGTGTGTTTTCATTGTGAAATATCGCTTGCTGTAACGGTGAAGGAAAACATCGTGAGGAAACCTGCATACCCGAGGATTTCTCCACAAGAAATTCGAAGGTATGTGAAGTTTACCAACCCACATTAAGCCAGCGTGGTAGACTAAGGCCTAACCCCTCTCATTACTAGAGGAGGCCCGTGCTCATCAGTGGGACAGTAATATTACAGGGCTAATATTATTAACTTGTTTCATTGTTGCATGTTCCTTGCATAAAATATTATTGATTGGGTGCCAGGGTGTCTATTCTATAAAACGTTATCGGATGAACGATATCGGACCGATACTCTACCCTACAGACTAATATAGATGCACGTCGATCAAATACATGTCTAACACCGAAGAGTGGTCTGTCAAACGGTTTACAGCATAGCATTCTCCGAAACGAAACTTATAGCACCGATATCGGTCGGACACGTGAGTCACATAGAATAGCAAAACGTCCGAAACAAAGTCCGCAACTGCGCAACCTGTTATTTAATACGGAGACGGACTATAATAATCACAAGTTTAAAAACTTAACTGTCTGACTTCCAAATTACCGATCGTAACCAAATTTATATGGGACCACATTGAAATAAGCTCTATCGAACACAAAAAGAATTTTGAAAATCGGTCCACATTTGGCGGAGATATCGAGTTACATCATCATCATCGTCATCATCAGCCATAGGACGTCCACTGCTGGACATAGGCGTCCCCTAAAGATTTCCAGATTGACCTGTTGGAAGCGGCCTGCATCTAGTATGCATCGAGTAACATACATAAACAAAAAAAATAAAGACAAATTGAGGACCTCCTCCTTTTGTGGAAGTCGGTCGGAAAATGTAAGCGATGCGAACTATTTATTATAAGTATGAATGAACAATTTACTGCAAAAGTCGTAAAAGTTAAATCAATACCCGGAAAAACCTTTTTAGATTTTTACAAACTTTGTGTTTGTTTAATGGAAATCTTGTTCGGGATCGCAGAAAAACAGCGTTTGGCCAAGTTTATTCTTTTAATTTTGAATACGAAAACACTTGTCAAGATTCATTTGCAAATTAAAATATATGAAAACACGTTTAAGGCGTGTACCACACAAAGCGATCAGATCGATCGAGCGATCAGTTTTATGTTGCACAAATCACATTTTATTTAACACACATTATCATGTAGTAGGATGTAAAGTTTTAAAAGGGAAGGTAATGCTATTTTCTATTCTATATATTACCTAGAAAATACTTAAATTACATAAGAGTAGGTATCAAATTTTATCATTTTTTTAAGGTTCTCAAGTAGATAAAACAAAGAAAGTTTTAGCTCCTTTAGAATTGTATGAGAGGTGCCTACGCTACACTCTTTCTAACCCTCTCTTTCTTATGTGACGTAAAAAGAGATTGAATATTACAAACTATAGATGGGCTATAAAGCAAGTATCCATTAAAAAAAATTGATCTCAAACTTCAGTACCACCATCAACCACTTATTACAATGTGAGGGCGATTATTACAATTTACATCCTATAATGCTTTGTGAATAGTTAAGAACGTAAGATAAGTTTATTCTCTCAATATTATTACGCCGGCCGATGTAGCGCGCGTATATTTCAAATAGACTAAGCGACTTATGACCACTAGGTTATAACTTTTGGATCACAAGTTTTGTGCTGTTGACCCGTCTATGGTGACGTAGATGAAGTTTCAGGCCAGCTATTTAAAATAATAAAAAAATGCTTCACAAAACCGTTGCGCCACCGTTTTAACAACAATAAATCTCCCAATTGCAAATCTCTTCTGTTTGTTTACCACATTGCTTTTAATAAACAACCTTAATAAAGTTTGGAGACAAAATACGTTTCAAATTTGCAGCTGATGAGTTTTCTGTGAGCGGCTGTCTTAGAAATGTTTGTAGAGAGTCGTATTACAGAATACAGGGCCCGAGTATCAAAGTGATATAAGGCGTATATTTGAAATTTTGAGTGATTTCATTTTGTCGCCTCCTTGGTCTATTAGCGTGTATGGGCTATTGACCGGGAGGTCCTGGGTTCAATTCCCAGGTCGGGCGGAGTGATCTGTCTAATAAGACTCACCGAGCACTAGATCCCCAAAAGGGGGTTGACATACATTCTAAGTTTGATTTAGAAGTAAGACAAATGAGATCTTATGCCATAGTATTAGTGGGCCCTATTTTTAAAATGTTTTTGCTTATCTTATCTTTAAGAATATTTTGTCACTTTTATCTTTGCGTCACATTGTATGAAAATGAAAGGGACAAACTATATAAGCTCTTAAATATTTTGATAACTAAAGGGTATTGTGTTTATAATGCTATATGGTAAAGACCAATGCAACTTTAATTTTTTAAATATTGTAATTAAAGTCTTGACTTTTTTTATTCCTACAACAGTTACAGCACTTTGGTTATCAGGCCTCAATTGAATTGGTTTTTCAGATCTCTAAGAAATATTTAATGGGCCTTTTGAGAGCTTATTTCGTTTGAGTAGAAGGATATTATAAATTAGTTTGGATAATTCATTCGTTTCGGCGTTGCTTGTTTTTGCAGAAAAATTGGATTTTTATACAGAGCCCAGATCTCCGAATGTGGTAAGTCTAGAGAAAAATAAATTACAAATGTATATTGGGCAATAAAATGGCCATTTAAAGCAATTGGTTAGTTGCCTATGTTTGTTTACAATATTTTTACATCTTCATAAGCTCACGCCTGTATTCCCGAAGGGGTAGGCAGAGGCGCACTAGCGAACTAGAACACCCACATTTCGCCAAGCCAGAGTTGGGCAAATATCAATTGTAGAGACAATTAACAACTAACAAATAAATTGCGGCTTTTTAATTGCGATTAACAATTAAAAAAATAACTGTAATTGCAAGTGATCGCAATTAACAATTAATTAATTGTAATTGTGAGCACTGCAATTACGAATAATCAATTGTTAATCGTAATTATCGTAAAATAATTAACAATTAATATCGATATAATAAAGGTTGTCTGGAGACTGGAAGAGATTGCTATTAGGGATAAGACTTCCCATTGTATCACTAACGCCCGAATGGTCAAACGCAACTTTAACGGCTTCTTACATTGATTTTCGCCATACAATTTTGACGGCTAAGGCGGCCTTAAACGACATAAGGCGACCTTAAGTGTATGAACATTCGGCGGTATATCACGAGTGTGTAGTCTACAGGTATTATTATGTTGAGGAACGCAATTCATCCAGGTGGTGGGAATGAAACTTCAGCTTGTAGCGTGTGGTACGATAGTGGAATTCACCAGTGAACGATAGTGAACCACCTTTATTTTTATTTTTTTCATATACACCCACCTTAGATCATCTATACTAATATTATAAAGCTGAAGAATTTGTTTGTTTGTTTGTTTTTTTGTTTGTTTGTTTGATTGAACGCGCTAATCTCAGGAACTACTGGTTCGATTTGAAAAATTGTTTTTGTGTTGGATAACCCAATTATCGACGGTGGCTATAGGCTATATATCATCACGCTATGACCAATAGGAGCGGAGCAGAAATGAAAAATGTTTAAAACCGGGAAAGGCGATATCTCAGAAACTACTGGTTCGAATTGAAAAAATATTTTTGTGTTGGATAGCCTATTTATTTATCGAAGATGGCTATATGCTATATAACATCACGCTTTGACCAATAGGAGCGGAGCAGAAATGAAAAATGTTGCAAAATCGGGAAAATTTATATCTCGGACAGAAACTACTGGTTCGAATTGAACAATTCTTTTTGTGTTGGATAGCCCAATTATCGAGGGTGGCTATAGGCTATATAACATCACGCTATGACCAATAGGAGCGGAGCAGAAATGAAAAATGTTGAAAAGACTATATTTCAGAAACTACTGGTTCGAATTGAATGTTTTTTTTTTGTGTTGGATAGCCTATATAACGAGGATGGCTATAGGTTATATAGCATCACGCTATGACCAATAGGAGCAGAGCAGAAATGAAAAATGTTACCAAATCGGGAAAATTTATATCTCAGACAGAAACTACTGGTTCGAATTGAAAAATTCTTTTTGTGTTGGATAGCCCAATTATCGAGGGTGGCTATAGGCTATATAACATAACGCTATGACCAATAGAAGCGGAGCAGAAATGAAAAATGCTGCTAGCGGGGAATTTTATATCTCAGAAACTACTGGTTCGATTTGAAAAAATATTTTTGTGTTGACCAAGGGGATGTATGGTAGGGTGACTAAGGGGTGACTGACGGGGTGATTGATGGGGTGACTAATGGGATGACTGACGGGGTGACCGACGTGAGGAATGACAGGGTGACTGACAGGCTGACTGATGGGGTGGCGGACGAAGTGACTGACGAGGTGAATGACGGGGTAACAGACGGGGTGACAAATGGGGTGACCGACTGGGTGACAGCCGGGGTGACAGATGGGGTGACCGACTGGGTGACAGACGGGGTGACCGACTGGGTGACAGACGGGGTGACAGACGGGTGACAGAAGGGTGACAGACGGGGTGACAGACGGGGTGACAGACGGGGTGACAGAAGGGGTGACAGACGGGGTGACGGACGTGGTGACAGGCGGGGTGATAGACTGGGTGACAGACGGGATGACCGACTGGGTGACAGACGGGGTGACCGACTGGGTGACAGACGCGGTGACAGACGGGGTGACAGGCGGGTGACCGACTGGGTGACAGACGGGGTGACAGACGGGGTGACAGAAGGGGTGACAGACGGGGTGACAGACGGGGTGACAGACGGGTGACAGAAGGGTGACAGACGGGGTGACAGACGGGGTGACAGAAGGGGTGACAGACGGGGTGACGGACGTGGTGACAGGCGGGGTGATAGACTGGGTGACAGACGGGATGACCGACTGGGTGACAGACGGGGTGACAGACGGGTGACAGACGAGGTGACAGACGGGGTGACAGATGGGTGACGGACGTGGTGACAGACGGAGTGATAGACTGGGTGACAGACGGGGTGACTAACTGGGTGACCGACTGGGTGACAGACTGGGTGACCGACTGGGTGACAGACGAGGTGACAGACGGGGTGACAGGTGAGTGACCGACTGGGTGACAGACAAGGCGTCAGACGGGGTGACAGGCGGTGTGACTGACGGTGTGAGAGACGGGGTGACTGACGGCCGAAGTAGATCATCCCATTACCTCTTTGAGAATTATTGTGCTATAGGTGCCTACGACTCACTCTTTCAACCCTCTCTCTTATACGCAGACGAAGTTGCGCGGGTCAGCTTGTAAATAATAAAGTCATAGATACCTAATCCACGCGTAAAAATCATGACATTCATGTAGACCTACTTTATCCACCTTTAGTCGCTGGTTCCACAGTTGTCATAGAAACCAGTGTTGCAAAAGTGTAAAATTAAAAATCGGTAGATTTGGCACCTGAAAATCGGGAGAAATCGGGAGATTTTTATTCGGAGTAAAAAAAAAGTATTTTATGTTAATATATTGCGTTCATTTGTTTAATTATAATCAATAATTTACATAAAATGATTTATTGTTTGATATATTGTATATTGATTAATCATTTTCGTCTTACCACCTCTTATTAGCTATTTTCGTGAACATTTTCTCATCTATATTAAAATTGTAAAAACATTGATTAGTGTCTCATATATACATATATCTTTTTGGGTGTAGAAGACATGCCATTGACTTAATGGAAAGATTATTTCTTTGTTTTTGTGCGAGCTCTTCATACTAAGTTTTGACCTTGAACAATGACATGCCGCGCCGTGCGACGTAATGAGACAATAATGTCTTATTTAGAAAGCCTTCACGCCGCTCCGCAGCCGTGTACTGTCGTTCTATATGTTATATTTCTATGATAAGTGCATGCAATTCTATGAACGGACTATAATGAACGACTTAGGCAAGTATAAGTTTGTCTGTGCCTTTTCATTTTGACCATTGAACCTGGCACTGACTCCAAAGACAGAATTTAATTTTCAATTTGATGTGGTCGGTTTTTGTAAACTTTAAATTTTCAAATTTTAATTTGAAATGAATTCTGAAGAATCATCCAAAAACCTCTTAATTTGAAAACGACTGAAAATAATTGTCAAAATAGGTCTAAAGGAGACGGAAACGCTTCCATACAATCTTGGGCCTAGATTGTAAACGGATGAAAGTGGTGTCAATTAATATATAGTGTATTACAACATCATTACTGAAAATTTGGCGATTTTTTGTAATCTGAGAACAGAGTTTTCACTTCACTTCACTTTGACTTAAATAAAAGTGAGGTTATGGAGCAAACTATACGCAAACAACCGATGTTTATAAGTACAAATCTTACCTATCGATATGTTTAATTGTAGATAACATAAGTTCATGCCTATATCCCCGAAGGGGTCGAACTCGAACACCCACATTCGATAACTAAATTTTGGTCAAAAAGACGATTATTCTCAGGAACAAAATATTTTTATAGCTGAGTACATTGTTCTAGTAGAAAATTATTAAAACGATGGAAAACACCCAAAACGCATACGCACAAAACAATAAAAAACGAAGCAAATGAAAACTATGATTAAAATGTCAATTCATAGTTTTTGTTCCATATGGAACCAGCTAAGGTGAATGCATGCCGTCAAGCTATTCAGTTACTATTTTATTTTTTAGAACTGCTTATTATGTTAGTTCCAATGTGTTAAATTACTTTTACTTGAATTAATCATCCGGATCTAGTATTATATTTTTTTAACTCTTTCAGCTTAACCGATTAAGTATTCGATTCTATTTAGTATCCTTTACTTATTTTTCAGATATCTCATTTTCTAGATTGTGAATTGGGCTGATTTTTTATATCTTGAAATAGAAAAAAAAATGTCAATTTTTTAAGCCATATCTCAACTCATTACATTTTGGCCCAAAGTTCCCCATATCCTTTGTCAGAAATATCGTGTACTTAAAAATACGAATGAGTAAAGAACCGTCTTCTTAATTTCCGAAATGGTTAAAAAGTAATCTCCCTGTTTATTGTGAAAATTTTATTTTTATAAAAGAAAGAAAATTACCCATATTTAGGAAAATGGAGTGAAACCTGGTATCGCTGTCACGCACACTACGATATGCAAAATTGCCTCATCTCACATTGACATTTTGTTTGACGCTATCCTTCTAGGCGTTTAAATTCTTTGACACCCACCTTGTCTTTTCTCTGTGCCACCCAAAGGTTGACTGGTAGCGAATGCCGCTGGCATTAAGTTCGTTCGTCTGAACAAAATTTGTGTTTATAGTGTTTGAAATAAAAAGGAGACGGAAACGTTTCCATACAATCTTGGGCCTAGATTGTAAAACGATGAAAGTGGTGTCAATTAATAGATAGTATATTATGAGATCATTACTGTAAATTTGGCGACTTTTTGTAATCTGGGAACAGAGTTATGAGCCTCACTTTAACTTAAAGAAAAGTTAGGTTATGGAACAAACTATACGATACGCAAACAACTGACGTTTATAAGTTTATATACATACATACATAGACTCATGCCTTTTTCCCATAGGGATAGGCAGACAACGGATTTCCACTTGCTACGATCCTTACATACCTGTACCTGTAAGGACCCGTTACATACCTGTAAGGATCGTAGCAAGTGGAAATCCGTTGTCTCTGCCTATCCCTATGGGAAAAAGGCGTGAGTCTATGTATGTATATATATTTATACTTATTTATTACTTTGAGGTATCAAAGTAATAAATAAGTATAAATATATATATTAATAAGTATAAATATTACCTATTTATATATTTAATGTAGATAACATAAGCTCACGCCTATATGCGCGAAAGGATGGCAGAAGCAAACTCGAACACCCAAATGGGCATTGTCCATATTTTTTAACCCCTGGTTTTTATATTTTTTTCTAAAAATATAGACCAAATTAAGATACTAATTTGAATATTTTTGTTTTTAGGGCTGTAATTATTTTGTAATATTTTTTTGAAAATATCTTGACGATTCTACGTGATGACGTCATTAATGGCGCGAAAAGTATTATTTCATTGCCTATATTTTCTGCTATCTGTGATGTCAGCTGACGGATAAAATGACACTTCACACTGCTGTTAAGTAGAGATGCGCGATCATAAATGATGTACTATTCGAGATGTATCTAAATATCTTAATCGATTATGAAATTAGTAAATAATTTACTTTCAAAATGGGCTAGTATTTTTAATTTTACTTATTTGTACTATTAATCTTACATCATTATGAAGGTCTTAAATTCTGTTGGTCAAATCGTAAAATGTGTGTGCAGAACGTGGCTTATATGATACATGATAAGGCAATGTGCATTATCCTACGTACGGATAAAGATGTCAGCTTAAGTATGTATGTGACTAAAAAAGTTATTAATTAAATAAAGGTTATAATCGATATATCTCACTGCAGTTTTAAAATCGAATGATTTGATTCGAAATTATATTTCAGTCCAGGATCGTCCACCTCTATCGGCCATTGTGTACATGTGTCGATCGATTGTAAACAACAATATTAAATTCTATAATATAATATTGAAAAATCTAGTGTTCGACAGTTTTTCAGACCAATAAGATATTGTTATTTAATTACAGTCGTGTTTACGATACAAATATAATAGATATCATAATAATATCTATCAATAAGACTACATTCATTATAAAACTGATTCAAGGATCTTTCCCAAAGCACTTACCGTAATAATATTTCATATTGGAATACATCGCTATTAATAGCCTCCACAATAAGATTTATGTAAGTTAACTTCATAATTTACCTATTTACATGGTTTATTTCATGTAAGTAGTGTGTGTATTCAACATTTATTTATTTATGCTTGTTTCAGGTCACATATTGTTGCCAGAATAGAACAGTCGTTGAAAACCTAAGTTGCATCAATATGACTACATTAATTATAAAACTGACTCAAGGATCTTTCCCAATGCAGTCACCGTAATGTTATTGGAATACATCGCTATTAATAGCCTCTAAAATAAGATTTATGTAGGTTAACTTCATAATTTACCCATAACATAACACACACATAACATAAGCTCACGCCTGTATCCCCGAAGGGGTAGGCAGAGGCGCACTAGCGAACTAGAACACCCACATTTCGCCGAGCTTAGTTCCGTCCCAGATGTGATAGGGGGCGAGCCTATCGCCATATCGGGCACAAATTCCATACTCCGGGCTAATATGGAAAAATCCAATATCACTTTGCCCGACCCGGGAATCGAACCCGAGACCTCAGAACCGTAGTCGTACCGAAATACAACCACGCCACCGAGGCAGTCAATTTACCCATTTAGATGGTTTATTTAAAGTAAGTAGTGTGTGTATTCCACATTTATTTATTTGTGCTTGTTTCAGATCACATATTGTTGCCAGAAATGCCAGAATAGAACAGTTGTTGCAAACCTAAGTTGCATACATGTATCTAATGTCAAATTGATGAACAGAATAATGTCATCAGCTCAGATTGTGATGACTGGGCTGTTTCATGCTTCACAATAATAATGGTGTATTGATGCAGTGACAAGTGTTGTTGTAGTGACAAAAAGTTTATATATTTACTAATACTTACCTAATAGGCTATATAGTAGTACAACTACATAGCATTGTAACAAACAAACAAGCAATAACTATGAGAAAAAATACAGGTATACATTAATCCGTTGGAGGTGGCATTATATATATTACATAAGTCACAATTTAAGAGATTTTATGGATCCAATATTGCTTTTTATTATTGTATTTAAAATGACTGGTGCTACCAAATAAATCATGTATTGTTATATTTTCTCATATTCATTGTTTGTGTTTTAATATATGTATTTCAATAAAAAAAAATTTGAAAATTTTAAGCTTTATTATTTATGATGAGGACATCTGCATTCACACAGACAGGTGATCAGCTCACCTATTAGAATGTTGTCACCCTTAATCCCAGTCTGGTTGGTATTCCACTTTGGCTTCGAAGATGACCAAGGTACACAGCAGCTCCCAAGAGGTGCTTCACCATTTGAGATTTTCTGTAGCTCTCAGATTAGCCTTTGAGCACTTAGAGGTTCTTCAGGTTTACATCTTTCAGATCCACCCACGGCTGCCCAAACACGCCCTGCCAAGCCAGTTGGTTAGGACCCCCGGGGTAGGGCCGGAGCATTGATTTTACTGGTGATCCTGCAGTATGCCTCCTACAAACCTTCCGAACCTTTTTGTGGGCCTTTTTATTATTTGAGCTCATATAATAATCATCCACAGAACAGAGAAACCAGTAATCATCCCACAAACTATGATGGCAATTTTATCTAAATGTAGCACATATTTATAATCACAGCACAAGGTTTCAATAATACAAAATTCCCAAGTACATGTTTAATTACATGTTCAAAACAAAATAACTCTTAAACTATCGTATCACTTTTAAGTGCTTCTGTGAGGCTTTGAAAATTTGCTTGATTCTTGAATGCACACTTGATGGCCTTGAAAGTCCAAAATTATGTGAATAAGTAGATTATCAGTTTCCTTAAAACCTCTGTCCGTTAGTCCAATAGGATTTGGTTGTAAGATATACCGCAGATTACTTTTTTACACGCTTTATTCCACTGAAGTTATATTTGTATGCCATGTCGTGTCTTCAAGCTGAAAGTTATTTTTTCATGTTCGATTGAAACACTTCTTATAATATAACTTGTTATATGTATCTTTTGTTCTTGCGTGGTTCTATAATACGATGATTTACTAGAAAAGTATTTATTATTTACTCGTAAAGGAAGAGGTTATGTTGTGTAGGTACTAGTTTTGTGTAGTTCTCGAACGAACTAGTTCGGTAGACCGCTCCCACTGACAAAATGAACGAACTAGTTTCCAGATTTCTCGCTCTTTAGTTCGATTGATATGTTAGATTCTAAATTGTATGATTATATGTAATAGTGAACGTGAGCGAGAGCGCGGCGCTATCTGATGTCTTTCTTTCTGCCTGGCGTTATCCCGCCCTAATGCCTAATCCACCTTCCTATTTAAACGCTTCCACTTAGCCTCGTCTTAAGCATCCTCCACAGTAAGACCATTGGTTCTCATATCATTTTCCAACACGTTCAGCCAGCGCTTTTGGGGCCATCTGGATTTCCTTAATATAACAGACTACTTATCGCACCCATACAGAAGGACTGACTAAATGATGGTCTATGAGACCTTAAAGTCTTAGGTAGTCTAAAGTCTAGTCTAAAGTCTTAGGTTTTCGTCACGTAGTCAATGTCTTCTAAGGAAATCTCGTGCTTTTTAGAGCTATATTCAAATATATAGCCTGCAGCACTTTTTGACTCACAGATATTTTTTCTAATCTCTTTAGCAACACATATTTTTTCTAATCTCATGGATAAAAAAAATAAAACATATTTATAAATTACTACGAAAAACTAGAGTGGGATGGGGTCTTGGCATATACTACGGGTTTACTGCGAGGGGGGGTATAAAAATTAAAGCAAGTAGCCCATGCTGCGCCACTTCAAACCCTGACGTCGAAGTTGATGTTGCTAGGTACTTAAACTTGTCTGTTTTCACGTAAAGCTCGTCTGGATACTATTCGGCGGCGGAAACGAACATAACAGTTAAAAGAGTCTGCAGATCCAGAAAAGCGATATGCAGAGGCTTTTTTCCGCCCTGCATGCCTCGCGCAAACAATCTAATGACGTACACTGGGTACATGGTGCTGTCTGTCCTCCACAACCTGCAAGGCAGGAACCCAGGTTTCGCCAGCGCTTAGTCCGTTACTCAGAAGAGTGTACCACTTGCAGATGAGATTGGCTTAAACCTAAAGGTGTTGATGGCCTACCGTGTAAGTAGGCCACCGTCGTCGTCGTCGTCGTCGTCTAAGGACGTCGGTCGTCTTCGACGACGTCACTACTCCCCAAGTATGTACAAGTAAAAAAATAACAGCATATTATTAAAGAAAAAAATGCGTGCGTGAGCCTTTCTTTGGTTCGAGTCGAGAACTAAAATAATGAACTAGTTCGGTGAGGAGCCACGAACTAAAGTGACCGCTCCTTGTCGCGAACTATTAAGCGCACGTCTATAATGTGTACTTGACAAATGACAACTGACATATAAACAGTCGTCAGATTCTAAAAAGAAATCAGGCAATGAAATAATACAAACGAATCCAATTAATGACGTCATTAGAGGTCAAACAAAGGGCAAATATATTTTGTTAAAAATCTTGGTAAATCACGATACTTTTTCATTAAAAATCAATTTTCTGCAACAAGCTAAAGAAATTCTCCAAATGGTTTTTCATTTACACGTAATTAAAAAAAATGGACAATGCCCATTCGATAAATAAATGTTCACAAAGACGATTGTTCTCAGGAACAATATATACAGACTGAGCAACGTTGTTCTAGTAGAAAATTATTGAAACGATGGAAAACGATTATTAAAATGTCAATTCATAGTTTTTTGTTCCACAAGGAACCAGCTAAGGTCTGAATGCATGCCGCCAAGCAATTCATTAACTATTTTATTTAATATAACTGTTGATTATGTTAGTTCTAATTTTTCAACTATTTTACTTGAATTAATCATCCGGATCTAGCATTATATATATTTATATGTTTTTAACTCATTCGTCTTAATCGATTAAGTAATCGGTTCTATTTAGTGCCCTTTACTTATTTTTTAGATATCTCATTTTCTAGATTGTGAATTGAACAGATTTTTTTATATTTTGAAATAAAAAACATATCAATGTTTAAGCTATTAAAGAGAAAATATCTCATTACACAGACATTTAGTCGAAGGGTTAAGCTGAAATATCTAAAAATACGCAATAAAACTCGAATTTTGCAAGCTAGTGCCGAGTTATTGTTTCTTTGAATCATAACAATTGAACTAGATCAATCACTATGTTTTGAAAGTAAGCAACATTATTCTGGAAAGTGACATTTCGATCTGTCAGTTTACTCCTTTTAATTAGCAATCTGACTATAGAATTATGATTTTTAAATAATAACTGAATTGAATACTCTAGTTAAAACGCAAATCTATATTCATATTAAATTAAATAACTCTGCGATAATAACTCTGTTTGTGCAGTGGCGTGCACTCCTTATAGACAAAGAGACACTGCCTATCCTGACAATTTGCTACTAACACAAATAATTAGCAAAATCAAATTACACAGCCTGGCTTTTGTTTGATATCAAAATGGGGATTATGATGATAGTAATTGGTGATGTAAGAGTTAAAGAAAAAAAAAACAACTTTTATGCGTACTCTGATCGGAAAGTGTGTTTTTGGTGTTTTCACGGTTATATCACTGAACCGATTTTGATGTCATTTGATATAATTAAACCTAAAGGATTTTCTGTTTTTTGATCTTTTTAACCAACAAATAAAAACCAAAAGGAGATGGGGATCTTTGGACCAAAATGTAATGAGTTGAGATATGGCTCAAAAAATTGTCATATTTCTCTATTTCAAAATATAAAAAAATCAGCCCAATTCACAATCTAGAAAATGAGATATCTGAAAAATAAGTAAAGGACACTATTAAAATAGAATCGATTACTTTATCGACTAAGATGAATGAGTTAAATATATAGCCTCTTACTTATAAAAATATTTGAGCGCTGCTTATCTTTATACCATACGTTGTCCCTTTCATTTTTAAACGATGTAACGCAAGGAAAAAAGTGACAGGCTATTCTAAGCAAAAGGTTAAGCGAAAATGTTTTTATAAGTAAGGCCCATAATGCTAGATCCGGATGATTAATTCAAGTAAAAATAATTGAAAACATAAGAACTAACATAATAAACAGTTCTAAAAAATAAAACAGTTACTGAATAGCTTCGCGGCATGTATTCAGATCAGCGGAGCTATTCGCTATTTTTGACACTTCGAGTGAGCAACAAAGTTTAGTTGGCAACTGAACTTTGATGTCAACTGAGATTTAAGATAAATCGGTATTGCGTATCTCATTGTTTATATATGCACCATGAGTGCCTATTAAGTTCCTTTCAACGATCACTTGACATCTCTATTTTTCTATCGACACTGTGTGACAGAGATAAATATACGCGTTGAATTAATAAATGAAAGGGATAGTAGATCGCCTTTATACTTGAACAAAATGTTTGAAATTGACGAAAAAATAATTTATGCGAGAATTATAAAAATCGTATTGTGATAATTCAGGATTTATGTTTATAAATTTATCGTGAAATAATTACTTCGACTGGCATGAGGAAAGTAGCTAAAACCATTTGATCTAGGTACATCTTTGTTGTGTGTTATAATCTATATTTTTGTATGATTTTAACCACTTTTGCCATGCTCTAAAATAATATTTAAGATTAGTTTTGTTACGAGTTTATTGTGTTTTATTTTACAATAAGTATCTATTACTAATTACATGTACTTTCGTGCTACAAATACTATCAACAAACTTCACAATGTGATCTAAGTATTCATTACATGCTTAAAGTATCCACTTATATTATACTTATTTATTACTGTTGAAGGTGGGGTTATTAAAATAGTAAATGCTATAAGTTTGTGAAACCCCTCCGTCGTGTCACAATCTTGCCTGGCGGACGTTGAGCACTGTCTTTGAACACCTTGCCGGAATCCAGCGTTATTTATGTGCAATAAAGTCTCAAGTGATCACTTGCATGATTGCGACGGCGGCACTCATATATAGGTACTAATAATATATTATATAGTCTTTCTATTCCAAAATCCTTCTTTTTCTCTCTTCATAAAGCCTCAACAAAATCAACCCGAACACATGTCGGAACATAATTTGGAAACAATCACACTGCTTACAGCACACAATCACGCGATTATGATTGTTTATAATATGGAATCATAATATTATTATCATATTATGTGTTGATTATATAATTTTTTTAAATAACACAAATCTAATAAAGCACACACTCGCGCAGTCTCACAAAAAAGAGTTTTGTAATAACTAAAATCCTAACAAATTCAAAATCTGAAATATTTCAATGTTACAATCCACAAAACTGACTACTTTATCTAGCCGGATTATAGTGGTAATCACTTTGCATCTCAAAAACACTGCTCCGAGGTTGTGTCTTTCAAAACTCTTTTGATTGGCACAGTTACTTTCGATTTGATATCCACTTTGCTTAGCCAATACCGATTTATCTTTTTCGATATACACTCACACGCTACGAAAGTCACCGTGACGTCACGGGTGCCAATCAATGTTCAAAGGCACTCGTGACGTCATTCTAGTTGATAACCGACGTTAGCCGATACCAAATTAGCAATTTGACAGTTGTTTGTTGTACACTTTGAAGAGTGGATATCATTTTCAGTTGCCAACTAAGATACATAATCGCCCTGCTGGAACAAGCCCGTCGATAAAAGCGACTTGCACGGGCCATTAGACCGCGGAGGCGGTTGTGGCGCCCATTTTTAAAACTTTTGAGTTCACATGCAATAGCACGGTATAACTTAATTGTCAATTGTCACACGGTAATCAATTGACAAATAAATTATTTGATTACTTTTTCAATCGCAATTAAATCAATTGTAAACCGCAATTAATGGTTTTAATTGCAATTAATTTTAATTGTAGCATACAATTGAAGATCAATCGCAATTAAATCAATTGCAATTGATTTAATTGCGATTGAAAATTTAATTGTTTGCTGCTACAATTAAAAAATTAATTGATTAATGCCCAACTCTGCGCCAAGCTTAGTTCCGTCCCAGATGTGATAGCGGGCGAGCCTATCACCATATCGGGCACAAATTCCAGACTCCGAGCTGATATGGAAAAATCCAATATCACTTTGCCCGACCCGGGGATCGAATCCGAGACCTCAGCACCGTAGTCGTACCGAAATACCACCACGCCACCGAGGCAGTCTTCGTTAATAATGTAAATGCATCGAAATTGTTTGATAAATGGGACAGTAATTACTAATTTTAAATGTTGATAACAATGAAAAAGATTGGGCGGATCCTGCTATCCCTTTCCAATATGCGCACCATTATGGCCGTGATTATACTGATGCATCTCTTATTTGAAGGTTAAACCCCTTCCACCAGACATTGTGATCTACCTGCTCGTTTGCTAGTCTCTGCAATAAAAAAACGATACACCCGAAAACGTAAGTACCATAATATTCCTCCTGACATCGAACGATACGCGGATTAAACCTTAAATTGGCCAAAACGCCAACAAATTTGACGCCACCGCCCAACAGTTTGAATAAATCGACGAAATTTAAATAGGTTTTAGGTGCCGGCAAGTTATAATTGGTCTGGATTATTGGAGCACCTTTTGCATCGATATATTATAATACCTAGATGCACAGTTGACACTCGGAAAATGGGACAGCAAAGAAGTGCTTAAGCACTCGTTTTGCCTACGGTCGGACGTCGATAGAATTCTAAATTTCAAAATTAAAATTATAGAACGCTTGCTCATTTCGTTTAAAAACCTACTTTATAACACGTGCTTAAGGTTATATTTGTGTTGATTTAATTACAACTTGTGATCGTTTTCTTTGTTTTATTTCTGAGACCACTTTTTAGGAGGATATTTGCATACAACTGTGCATCTAGGGTATACTATATTGATGACCTTTTGCTTTAACTTTATTCTGTTTTTTACGGTGACTTTAATTTTCGCTCGTGAATTTTGGGCTGTCATTGCGTTTGTTTAATTTGATTTTCGTTTGTTTGTTCTTTGGACACTGGATTAGAATTGATTAATGTTTACATTTAATTTGTAAAAGAAACAATTTTGTGAAAATTGACACTGTGTAAGCGATAGGCTCATGTGAACGAAAATGCCTCTATAACATGAAAGGGCTAGGCGAGATGTGAGTATTCTTGTTAACTATTTCACTTCTGTATACCTCTTAGGGTATAGGCGTGATGTTAACTATAAAACATAATATTTTGTCTCAGTGGCATAGTAGTACTGCGTGTGTGATGCGACTATCCTCCTGAGGTCTCGGGTTCAATCCCGGGTCGGGCAAGGTGTTATTGGATTTTTCAGTATCAACCCGGAGTCTGCAATTTGTGCCCTATATGGAAATAGGCTCGCCTTCTATTACATCTAGGACTGAATAAGATTGATGAAATGTGGGCGTTCTGGTTCTCTCGTTCGCCTCTGCCTACCCCTCTGGGGATACAGGCGTGGGTCTATGTATGTATGTAATGAGAATAAATGAAAGAAAGAAAAAGAAAGAAATAAACTTTATTTAGCCAATGTCTCAGGCAACAATGACTAGGAATAAAAATCAAAAAGAATAAAATCAAAATATGTACTCCTCAGAGATAACAAGTTGAGTTTAATTTCTAAGTACAATGTTTAATATTAATAATACAGTGACCTCTGAGCATACAAAACATCTATCTGTATCCTAAGCCTTCCGTGCTCGAGATATGGCTAAAATGGCCACAGGCTCAGTATTTCTCAGGTAGAAGAATCTACCTGACACTGGTATTTTTTTATAGCAGAGACTGGCAAACTAACAGATGGGTCACCTGATGGTAAGTGATCTCCACCGCCCATAACACCCAAGACACAAAAAGAATCATGGGTGCGCTGTCAACCTAAAAGGAGGATTTGGAAGGGGAGGGAAAAGGGAATGGGAAAGGGAGGGGCGGAAAGGGGCCACCGGAAATCTCACTCACGGATCGAACGCGACAGCAAGCTGCCACTTTACGTCGGTTTTCTGTGAGACAGTGGTATAACACCGGTCGAGCTGGCCCATTCGTACTGTAGACGTAATTGTTTACAGTGTGGCTCTACCATTCAAAATTATTCTGCCAGGGCAAAAATGATGTTAACAGGACGTCCCTTAAATACAAAATAGCGTTGCAAAATCAATTTCTAAGTTAGCAACCCGAAGTTAATTTAACCTGAAATTAAGTTAAGGTTATGATGAAACACCTGCAGAAGGTTATATTATAAAGTTGACCTTGGCTAACTATACCTCACGGGAGATGTCGAGCACCACAGAAAAAGCTTTTATAGATTTTTTCTATTCATAAAACGTTACTAGAAATTCGAGACTCCATCGAGACAATATTCGGCAGTATTTTAACAAAGCTTCAATACATTTTCTTGTCACGTACGTTATTTTTTTTGATACTTTCGACCAAAAGTTGAATCAGCACGTTCTACAAATATATTTCCATTCTGTTCCACTACGTTTGTTAGACGAATGTCTGTAGTAAAGGAAAAATCACGGGTTTCAATATTATGCTTGATAGGCTCCATGGCACAGCGGACGAGGAGCTGGCTGTGAAACGAGAGGCCGCGGGTTCGAGTTCCGCACCGAGATAAATGTTTGTGTGGCCCACAGATATTTGTTTCGGGTCTGGGTGTTGTGAGACCGAAAGTCTCTCTTGGTTTCTGATACCCACGACACAAGACTTGATCTTAGTGTGGGATCAGGACTATGTGTGTGACTGTTGGGTGTATTTATTTATTATTTGTTTCAGGTCTGGGTGTTGAGACCGAGTCTCTCGTGGTTTCTGATAACCACGGTAAAGGTTATACCTAGTGTGGGGTCAGGATTATTAATGTGGCCGTTTAGGTTTTTTTACTTATATTATTTATCTTAGCTAGTTGTAAAAACTAAGCCAAATCATTTCCGCAACATGCTTGAAAAAGTGTGTTGTGCCGACCCCATATTGTAGCATAAGGGCAGGTAGAAAGAAAAATATCATTTATCTTGTGTACGGAAAATTAATATTACTTTAAAATCAGCTACTCGTCTTAATTAATTCTACTGTGATGAGTAATTATCACATAAGCTGGACTCACTGGGCTTTTTACCCGCCTTTTCTGTGAGTTGTAGAGCCACGCTAACGTCTACAGTACGAATCACAGAACTGTCTCACAGAAAACCAACGAAAATTGACAGCTTGCTGTTTTGATTTACTCCGTAAGTGAGATTTCCAGTGGCCACACCCAATCCCTCGTCTCTCTTTTAAGGTTGGCAACTGAACTATAATTCCTTGGTGTTTATAGGAACTGGAAATTACCACGACGTGAGCCAACTACTCGTCTCTGATAAAACACATAACTTTCCATTCTTATAAAACTCAATGTTCAAAGTCAGTCATTTAAGAACAACGCAACGCTACAAATAGCCAGTATGCCTGTTATTACATATGTATAAACCATAATCCTTGAGCGAGTAATTGCAATGTACCGGACTTTGAGCCTTATCACAAGGTAATGGGTGAAGGAGAATCCGCCGTAATTATAATGGCTGGAAGACACGATCGAGCTCTTGCAGACTTGTTTTGGACACTCGACTTTAAGTCTTGGGTATTTGTCTTTAAGTATTTTTTTTAGAAAAACGAGCTTTGGTTGCAGTTCATAGTCACCATGTTTATAGATAATTTGAATAAAATTGCTACGCTGCGGACCAACTGCGTAGCATCCATGTAGCACCCGCGTAGAACTCGCGTAGACGTCGCGTAGCAATTGTTTACTACGGTAAAGCCGATGAGATTTATATAACTCAAATTACATAATATCATCAATATAATATACTCTAGATGCACAGTTCTTTGCAAATACCCTCTTATAATTTGTTGGAATAAAACAAAGAAAAAGATCGCAAGTTCTAACACAAATATAACCCTATGCATGTGTAATAAAGTAGCTTTTTAAACGAAATGAGCAAGCGTTCTTAAATTTGAATTTTGAAATTTAGAATTCCATCGGGGTCGGACTGTATGCAAAACGAGTGCTTAAGCATTCCTTTGCTGCCCCATTTTCCGAGCGTCAACTGTGTATCTAGGTAAATAATATATCGATGCATAATATGTATATTTATTGTAAGGAAAGTGTTGTTTTGTAAAAACTGCTAAAATAAAGAATCTATTACAATAATGTTGTGAAACTGAAACCGTAGCACCACGCCAGTTAAGCCATCTATGCTACAAACAAACATACATAAGCAATATTAATCGCAAATATATCGGTGCGACAAAAAGTCGATAGTCTACCTAGTACTTAGCTCGAGGCTAAGAAAAACTAAGGTAAGTCGGGTGTCCGCTTACGTTTTAATTAAGTTTATTTGATGTGGGTAGTTCATTGTTACGGGGCGACCGTAACGAGAGGGTTTCAGCTTTTTTACCCTCTTTTATAATATAGGTTGGAAATTATGAGCGGTTATTCTAAAAAGGGTAGGGACTTATGTTTTATAGAGGTACACAAATAGAAAATACGTCTCATGAATTACATATATTAGCTTTGTTTTCTCCAAAGACATTCAATAGTACATAGACGGGACAATAGCATGAAATTTGTGATCCAAAAGTTATGAACTCGTGGTCATAAGTCACTAAGTCATTTTTGAAACATACGCGCGTAAGGTCGTGCCAGCGTAATAATATTAAGAGAATAAAATTGTCTAACGTGTTTCTTGAATATTCACAGAACAATCTACTGGATAAATTGTAAAAAGCGCCCTCACATTGTAATAAGTGGTAGATGGTGTTACTGACGTTTGATATAATTTTTTGTATGGAAATTTGCTTGATGGTTCCTCTATAGTGAGTAATATTAAACTCTTTGGTTTACACATACATAAACATAGTCCTGACCCCAATCTTAGATCGAATTTTAGACGTGGATATCACGAACTACCACCGTATCGGTCTCACAACGCCCAGACCCGAAACAAATATTTGTGGGTCACACAAACATTTGTATTGATGCGGGAGTCGTACCCGTGGGCTCCCGCTTCACAGTCGACTATTTGCCCGCTGCGCCACGAAGGCTTTCATAATATTTATTTTTTATAGCAGAGACTGGCAAACGAGCAGATGGGTCACCTGATAGTAAGTGATCTCCACTGCCCAAAGATAGATACCCAAAAACACAAAAAGAATTATGAGTGCGTTACCAACATAAAAGGAGGGAAATAGGGATTGGGAAAGGGAGGGGGGGAATTGGGCCATCAGAAATCTCACTCACCGAACGAAACGCGACAGCAAGCTGCCACTTCTCGTCGGTTTTCTGTGAGACAGTGGTATCAAACCGGTCGAGCCGGCCCATTAGTGCTGTAGACATAACTACCTACAGCATGGCTCTACCACGTTAAAATCTATCTGTAAACCTTTTGCTAACGAACTAAGCCCTTCAAAACGTTATTTAACATCCAAAGACTTTAATCTCCAAATGCTTCAAAATTTTCATCAACGTTAAAACGTCAATTATACAACAATTACAGTCTCGCGTAAACAATAAACTAAGGCTTTCAACCGAGTTAAGGGTTCCATCAAACGTCTCTGTTTGCCAGATGCTGGTGCTAAGAAACTGCCTATATTGCCTTATAATTTGGTTACAAGCCTCTTTTCACTTGGTAATAATGTTCAAATGCGATTAACTGAAGTGAAATGGATGGCTGGTATCGACGCGTGGGTTCAGAGTTAGGCGGTTGCGGTACATTGTGCAAGGATATGTTAGAGCTCCCGCAAACCGCAGACTTTTTATCGGCTGATAGTTTTAATCGGGCTGTTAATCAGTACGAACATGTATGAAAGTACGTACATTATCATCTGTATCAGCCGTGTGCGCGCTTGAAGCCCAACCCGATCACACTATCCGCAGATAAAAAGTTTGTAGTTTGCGGGGGTTCTTATAGTTTATACCAGTGTCATTTACGCTTCCTTGGTGTAGTAGAAGCATATATGAAATGTGGATGGGGTCCAGCCCGTCTAGCATGCGCACCACGAGATATCTCGATAGTCGACTGTCGAGATGTTGTCTACATGTTGTCTACAATAATGTATGAAAATAAACGAGAACGCATGTTAGTGTCCGTAGACAAATAGGGAAAACCGATTATAACAGGACAAAAAGCGTAGACAATATGTCTCGTGGCGCGCATGCTAGGCAGGTAGGGTTCACATCCCAGGTTGGACTACGTGTGGCTTATGAGACGATTTGCTTGGAATTATATTCAGCAGAAGAGCGAGACAATAATTGCGCGCCGAAAGCCTTCTACAACATGCATAAAAAGGATGTTGCGATGACCCCACGATGTGTGGGATAAGCGCTGCTTTAACGAGTAATTTTGGTGAAGAACCTAACATTTTTGTTTTTAATTAGTAAACATCTGATTTCTTTGGTGTCGTAGTGGTATTGCGTAAGCAGTACAACTACCGTCTTGAGGTCTCGGGTTTGATCCCTGTGTCGGCCAAAGTGATGTTGGTTTTTCGACCGACTTCAAAAGAAGATTAGGTCCTTAATTCTTCTGTATTTTTTTATGTATGTTACGCGATATCTCCGCCGAATGTGGAATGTGGACCAATCTTCAAAATTATTTTTGTGTTCGATAGAGCTTCTTTCAAGGGTTCCATATAAATTTGGTCACGGTTGGATTTGAAGTCTGTCCGTTAAGTTTTTAAGCTTGTGATTATTTCATTCAAATTCATTCATTTTTCAAACACATTCGGCGAAATGTGAATGTTCATATTTCATATTTCATCGAAGTGCCAATATTGAAAACATTATTTTAAGTCATGAATCAGAAATATGGAAAATATAAAAGAGCATTAAATATGCAAAAAACAATAAACTCTTTCAATAGCTATGAAATATTTAAAATCCTCAGTAAAGTTTTACCTCAGCAGAAGCTGAGAGCAAAGTTTCACAATATAAGCGGAAAGAAGCCGTAATCACATTGAAATCCAACTAACAATGTATCAAAAGCAACAATATCTCTGGAAATGCAGTCACTAACTAAAATGTTTGAGGAATTTTCATTGGAAATGCATTTTCCTTTGAAAGAAGCCCCAAGAGCTGCAAACCTAAGGGCACGTTTAGACTGGAAAACGTACTTCAAACACTAGGAAGTGTTACAGGTGTACACGTGTTCAGAATTCATATATTAATGTAATATATTGGTGCAAAGATTAATAATAATCGACTGCCTGGTGGCGTGGCATTTCACTACGACTACCGTCATGAGGTCTCAGGCTCGATTCCCGAGTCGGGCAAAGTTATATTAGATTTTCCATATCAGCCCGGGGTCTGGAATTTGTGTCCGATATGGCGATAGGCTCGCCTTCTATCACATCTGGGACGGTACTACACTCGAAATGTGGGTGTCTAGTTCGCTAGTGCGCCTCTGCCTATCTCTACGGAGATACAGGCGTGAACTTATGTTACTTATTTTTAATAATAATCTTGAGAGTCGTCATTTTGTAGACAGTTATGTGACGTGAATTGGCCAGCACGGCAGATCCGATACCAGTCTCGCAGAAAATCGACGTTAAATAACGTTTAAACGTTTTTAACGTTAAATTTACGTTTGTGTTGTCTGTAAGGTATCCTCTGTATTTTTTAATCTATTCCATGGAAATGAACTAGCTTTTCCTTTCCATGGAAAAGCTTAGCTGTGCTTTTTTTGTTGTCGATGTTTACTGTTTATGCGAGACGCTTAAGATGGTGACCACTTATTTTAAAGTTGGGCCTTCTGTTCTTCTGCCTTCTTAAGTCAATAAAAAAGAGATGCGATCCAATTGACAGCCTCCGTGGCGCAGCAGGCGAGTAGCCAGTTGTGAAGCGAGAGTCCGCGGGCCGATTCCCGCATTGAGACAAATGTTTGTGTCGCCCACAGATATTTTTTTCCAGTCTGGGTGTTGTGAGACCGAAACTCTCTCATAGTCTGACACCCACGATACAGGTTATATCTAGTGTGGGGTCAGGACTAGGTGTGTGACTGTTGGGTGTATTTATTTAATTTCGGATAAAATCCATCTAATTAGTTGTAATTTTTGTTTGAATGTTACATTTTTATTATTTTTACTATTTATTTATTCATTAGTTGTCATCATTTCATTTCACTTGCAGTACAATTTATTCGAGTCACCAATCTGAACTTACCCTAAGCATAAACGGAAAACCCGTAAAGAAAGTTCCAATGCTTCATAGTGTTAATAAAATCAACGGTTGTATAGAATTTAAAGGTATTTCCGGAGAGAGGTGTTCGGAGTTGTGGTCGTTGGGATTATTTCGCACTGCGGAATTTTAAAATTATTTTGTAGAATATTGGGTGCTCGAATTCGAGAAATCAGGAGGGGTACTTAATTGTATTGGTTTGGGTTCCTTTTCTTCGAAACCAACTCCGTAAAAGTTCAAGACATTATCATTAAAGTTTGGGCTGCCTAACTCCAACTAGAAGTGCAAGAGCAAATCCTATGGATTGAAAGTCAATCCATCCAAAACCCAAGTCATTGTTGTTGGTAGCCCCAGAATGGTATCGAAAGTAGAATTGGCTCATCTTCCATGTACTTCTTGTGATGGTATCACCATCCCATACAGTAATACGGTGAAAAATCTCGGCCTACAAATTGATAAATCTTTTACCTGGGGTCCGCAGCTTCGTGAATTGAGTCGAAGGCTGTTTGCTTCAGCCAGGTCCTTGCGGAGGTTACACAGTTTTCTTCCCATTACCACGAAAATCTCGCTAGCGCAAACCCTCCTACTCCCCATCCTTGACTATGCTGATGTCAGCTATCTTGATCTCACCGAAGACCAACTTAATAAACTTGAGCGTCTCCAAAATTTCTGTATCAGATTCATATTTGGCTTACGCAAATATGATCATGTTTCCTTGTTTCGTGCTAAGCTCAAGTGGTTACCCATACGGCTTCGTCGGAATACTCACATTCTTTCTCTTCTATACAATATCTTATTCAATCCTCTCAGCCCCTCTTATCTTAAAGGTCGCTTTTCATTTCTCCATGAATCACACTCCAGATCTCTGAGGTCGTTGGAGAGCCTGAGCTTGAGAATGCCTGCGCATACCACTACGTTTATGGACAAATCGTTCACCGTCCAAGCTGTTCGATTGTGGAATGCACTTCCAGTTGTGATAAGACGAGCGCAAACACTGACATCTTTCAAAAAACTTGTCAAAGATCACTATCTTTCTTTGAGTACACCACACTGACACTACTTGTAATCTATAGTATTTATATATTGGTATGTATTGTATCTGTGTATGTATGTAGTATACCCCTATTTATCTTTATGTATGTATAAGTATATTAGCATGTATTTACTATTATTACATAAATAATATATATTATGCATATTTTTTTATTTTTGCTTTTTTTTTTATTTTAAGGAATTTCCTCTTGCTCTCTTCCTGTACACTTCTGACTGCCCTTTCTTTCTCTTTTTCGCTTATATCCATCCCATGGTTGTCTGTAAGAAATTGCCTAGTGCGATAAGACCGCCATTTGTACTGAATTTGTTTGTGCATATTCCTTGTATTTTGTCCTAAGTGTACAATAAAGAATAAATAAATAAATAATAAATAAATAAATAATAAATAAATAAATAGAAGTGCAACATTGTCCTGTAGCCCGAGCACGAAAAACTAATGTAAATGTAAATGTATTCGAGTTCGCTGCGCACTGATGACGTTTGGTTAATATTCATACAAATTTCATAGACGCGCATCGAGTTCGAATACATTTACGGTTGTCAGAAATTTTCCTGCTCAGGCCGCTGGTGTCGATAAGGGGACTTTTCGACCGAATACAAAAAAGGAGGAGGTCCTCAATTCGTCTGTAATTTTTTTATGTATGTTATATCTCCGTCAAATGTGGACCGATTTACAAAATTATTTTTGTGTTCGATAGACTTGTTACTTCAGGGTTGGTCCCATATAAATTTGGTCACGATCGGATCAATTTGGAAGTCGGACAGTTAAGTTTTTATACTTGTGATTATTTAAGTTTTTTCGTCATTTGTCCGACGTGGTCGGGTACTGAAGTCATAGGTAATCTTAATACCAGTGTTATTCACTGATATCATTTAAGTTGTATTAACATAACATAAGCTCACACCTGTATCACCGAAGGGGTATGCAGAGGTGCACTAAGTAACTAGAACACCTACATTTCGCCGAGCTTAGTTCCGTCCCAGATGTGATAGAGGGCGAGCCTATCGCCATATCGGGCACAAATTCCAGACTCCGGGCTGATATGGAAAAATCTAATATCACTTTGCCCGACCCGGGAATCCAACCGGAGACCTCAGGACGGTAGTCATACCGAAATACAACTACGCCAGCGAGGCAGTCGGAGAGGGTAGAGGCAGTAAGTTATATTATAATAATTAAATTACCTATTCTATTCTGTAGGACATATTCAAATATAGCAATAGCATTAAAGGCTATTCCAAACTGAAATAATGTCACGAGGAAAAAAACTGTTTTATGTTTGTTTTTGATAAACTTGTGTGAATGGGTGCCAAGTTGTGTTCCAAAAGAAATATATGCCTCCCATAGAATTTATGGTGTTCGCAGGCCGAAATCTCCATGAATCACCCTTAGTGATTTTCTTTATGTGAACTTCCATTATATTTAGGATATATAATAGGCCTTGTACATAATACGCCTTTTACATCAGGCTTTGGTACTCTTTGTAGCTGTTAAATAAGAGGGCGTGTGTTGGATTTCCGTATACACAAATGTTTGTATTGTCCAAAATTGTTTCGGGTCTATCAAATGTATCCAAATATCAGCCCGGAGTCTGGAATTTGTGCCCGATACGGCGATAAGTTCGCCCCCTATCATTTCTGGGTCGGAAATAAGCTCGGCGAAATGTGGGGGTTTTCGATCACTAGTTCGCCTCTGCCTATCCCTTTGGGGATACAGACGTGAGTGTGAATATGTAGGTATGTTTTGGGTCTGTTTATATTGAGATTGACACACTTTTTAAAGCAAGTTGCAGAAAGGATTTGGCTCAGTTATTACGACCGGCTGTCTGACGTCAACCTTTCTGGAGGATCCAGTCCCGGTAAAATAGTTTTAGAAAGCCACTCCGCCTAAGGAATCGAACCCAGGACCTCTCGGTTCACAGCCAATATACGCTACCAAGGAGAAAATGTGGTGTAGACTTAAGACAAATCATCTCTTTTTGAAAATAAACCATATATCCACGACTTAAAACTCATATTTTGAAGTACAAACTTTTGTCTTAATTACCGGACTTTCTTCATCTTCTCAAGATTAACACAATTTTCCTTTTATCTAAGCTCATATATTGTCATTATGTGGTAAGCTTGGTCTTATATTAAAAGGGAAAGCAAAATGCACCTTACATATGTTAATTTTAAAAGGGTTAACATACAACATTAGCAGGACCCTTTTGCAGATAAGGATATGAAAGAAGCGCTTATGTAATAAAGGCAACATTTAAAGAATAGTTATAGATTTTGTTCGTTTACTTTACCCTATATAATAATAATAATAATATTAGCCCTGTAATATTACTGTCCCACTGCTGGGCACGGGCCTCCTCTACTAATGAGAGGGGTTAAGCCTTAGTCTACCACGCTGGCCTAATGCGAGTTGGTAGACTTCACATACCTTCGAAATTCTTGTGGAGAAAATCTCGGGTATGCAGGTTTCCTCACGAAGTTTTCCTTCACCGTTATAGCAAGCGATATTTCACAATGAAAATACACTTAACATAGAAAAGTCAGAGGTGTATGCTCCATTTTGGGGTTGCTCTCGAACCTCCGACACTTGTCTCGGCAGTCCATTCCCAACTGAGCTATTGCCACTTTACCCTAATAAATAAAAACGAATAATATATATCTCAATTTTTATCTATCTTCAATAAACATAAAGGCGGACTTAATGCCTAAGTCATTTTCTACCAGTCTATCTGAGGGTGATACAGAGATGAGAAAATGTGGGTGTATATAAATGAAAAAAAAAAAGATAAAAATACATATAACATAACATAAGCTCACGCCTGTATCCCCGAAGGGGTAGGCAGAGGCGCACTAGCGTACTAGAATACCCACATTTCGCCGAGCTTAGTTCGGTCCCAGATGTGATAGGGGGCGAGCTTATCGCCATATCAGGCACAAATTCCAGACTCCGGGCTGATATGGAAAAATCCAATATCACTTTGCCCGACCCGGGGATCGAACCCAAGACCTCAGGACAGTAGTCATACCGAAATACCACTACGCCACCGAGGTAGTCTATCTTTTATATCCAGGAGTAAACTTAAAAATCAGTCTCTATTTTCCGGAGATACCGCGTAACATATTAACAAAATCCGGTGGTTCCGTGTGCTTTCTTTATTCTGTCTTATTTCTTTCACCGGCTAAATCCTATATAACTGTTAGTCTCTTTGTCGTGACTTCCATTTCATCGAGTTTCAAATCACAACGCTTCTAAAGAAACATTCATTTCATTCACAAGTCATTAAAAAATACAAAGTATTCCTACAGAACAAAGTTTAATTTCAAATGCTTCATCAAGTAGTCCCGACACATACTAGGCGTCGCAAAACTTCTTACAACTGCTCAGCATACGTAGCCGGGTTGTGTGCGGGCGACCTAATTTCAGTAGTAGCACATGCTCATTTGTGTCACACGCCTAGTTAATAGATGCTTTGTCGGATCGTGAGGAGGTTTCGGAATAAAACTTGCTCTCTGCCACGGAGGTAAAAAAAATGGACGGAGCACTAGGGACACTGAAAGTGTAGCAGGGTTTTCGGCCATTTCGATCTAGCGACACGTAATGGCGGCAACTGATGGAATAGGCCGAAAAGCCTGCTTCATTTTCAATGTTCTTGGCGCTCCGTCCATTCTTTTTTACGTCCATGCTCTCTGCCTTGTTTTTTGATGACTAGTTAGATTGAAGAACTATGTGAGAAAGATGTATTCATGTCCTAATGCCATTCTACTAGATGGTTATTCTTTTCCACCGATTTCAAAAAAGGAAATACGCGATATCTCCGCCAAATGTAGACCGATTTTCAAAATTCTTTGTGTTTGATAGAGCTTATTTCAAGGGTGGTCCCAATTTGGTCACGATCGGATAAATTTTGAAGTGGGTCCGTTAAGTTTTTAATCTTGTGATTATTTTCTAACTGATAGGCGAACACGTATGTCACATGTAGTTTAACCATGTTATTTTTGGGAATTTCTAGCTGATCTTAGTCGCGTAAATTGTCACGACTACCGTCTTGAGGTCCCATATTCGAACCTCAGGTCGGGCAAAGTGACATTGGATTTTTTATTCAGTAATTTCAGTGTCAGCCTCTGGAATCTGAGTAAGAGTCTGGAATTCGTCTCGATAAGGCGATGACGACTCGCCCCCTATCACATCTAGGACGCAAATGAGCTCGGCGAAATGTGAGTGTTCCGGTTTTCTAGTTCGCCTCTGCCTACATTTTTTTTAAACACCCAACAGTCACACACATAGTTTTGACCCCACACTAGGTGTAACCTGTATCGTGGGTATCACAAACTATGAAAGACTTCGGTCTCACAACACCCAGACCCGAAACAAATATTTATGGGCCACACAGACATTTGTCTCGGTGCGGGAATCGAACCCGCCACCTCACGTTTTACAACCGGCTACTCGCCCGTTGCGCCACGGAGGCTGTCAATCAATTACATCCTAATTTTATAATAGTTTATAATTAATAATACCTGCTTGATCAATTAATTAATCAACGATTGTTCTACAAAATACTCTACTATTAGGGACAACTTAACTAACGCAAAATTAATTAGTATTTTGTGAACTCAACAAAGGCCATTGTTCTCGTAATTGAATTTATATTTGGCCACATTATTAGCATTCGAATGTTCGCATTCGAAAACAAAATGTTTTGTTGTAGGCGATAGGTCGATACGAGCATCTCTCGCTACGGTAATTGAATTAAATCATTAATTAACGCTAAAACGCTTTCAGTTGTAGAAAATACGATATACTATGTACTGTAGGTTGGTAAAGTAATTTTGATTGATTAGAAGTTGTCATTTGTTGCTATGGGGTTTTAAGAGTATTATTTATTGAATCCCCTCTTTGGTCTAGTGGCAGTGTATATGAGCTGTGGGCCGGGAAGTCTTTGGTTCGATTCCCAGGTCGGGCGTACTGTTATTCTAACATTATGTGCCCGGGATTGGATGACTGGATGACCCCGGGACTGATAAGCCCAGATGGGGATTTGCAAACGGTCTTAAAAACAAAGCCAAATCCTTTCTGCAACATGCTTGAGAAGGTGTTTTGCACCGATCCCACATTAAGGTGTGATAAGGGCAGGTAGAATTAATACCGAAATTGACATTATCAAAATATCTGCCTCGGTGGCGTAGCTGTATTGCGTGTGCGGTACGACTATCGTTCTGAGGTCTCGGGTTTGATTCCCGGGTCGAGCAAAGTGATATAGGATTTTTCGGTATCAACCCCGAGCCTGGAATTTGTGCCCCATATGGCGATGGGCTCGCCCCCTATCACATCTGGGACGGAACTAAGTTCGGCAAAATACGAGTGATCTAGTTCGTTACTTCGCCTCTGCCTACCCCTTCGGGTATACAGGCGTGAACCTATGTTATGTGTTAAAATAACTGCATATATTTTTGGTAACAAAATGAATATCAAAAATGTTACATCAATAATAATAATAAATACACCCAACAGTCACACACCTAGTCCGGACGCCACACTAGGTATAACCTGTATCGTGGGTTCAGAGACTATGAGAGACTTTCGGTCTCACAACACCCAGACTTGAAACAAATATCTGTGGGCTCCACAAACATTTGTCTCAATGCGGGAATCGAACCCGCGGCCTCTCGCTTCACAGCCGGCTATCCACCCGCTGCGCCACGGAGGCTGCATTGCATACATTGAGCATACCAAAAGTTAGTTGTATTTTATATTCTACAACAATATCTTGACTTCATGACCAAAGTTTTGTCTAAAGCTCTCACAGTGTTAGTACCGTATTGTTTGTGAAGTATCGCCTTCACGTTCGCTGTGATCCCTATTGTGATAGGCACTTGCCTTTCGCAGCTCGCTCCCGTCCGGGGAAGTCCTTGGAACTTTCCCTACACTTTATCTCACCCGTTTATTTAACGGTTATTTGCTATTCAACACATATTTCAGGTCATTGTGACAGTTAATCTAGTGCTACTTGTAGCATTATTACTAATCTAACAGCTTACCTCGATTTGTCCTACAGTTCACTCCTATCGTTAAATCAAGATTTGGGATAAATAGAGATATATCGCGAAGCTGCAAGTGGCCCCAGGTGAACTATATTTAAAACAAGTTTTGTGTGGATTTTTGAGTGTCTTGAGTCAGTTTCTCGTGTTGCTTAAGTTTATTTTTCTTTTTCTGAATTTGCTCACGTTTAGTGTTGTTTACCTGCCTCGGTGGCGTGGTGGTATTTCGGTACGACTACGGTTCTGAGGTCTCGGGTTCGATCCCCGGGTCGGGCAAAGTGATATTGGATTTTTCCATATCAGCCCGGAGTCTGGAATTTGTGCCCGATATGGCGATAGGCTCGCCCCCTATCACATCTGGGACGGAACTAAGCTCGGCGAAATGTGGGTGTTCTAGTTCGCTAGTGCGCCTCTGCCTACCCCTTCGGGGATACAGGCGTGAGCTTATGTTATGTATGTTAGTGTTGTTTAAAGATTAAATAATTCCTTCTGCACCGACTACGTCACAATTGTAAATTACGAATAGTTGTAATTGACTCAAAAATGTTATATAAGAAAATGTGTAATTCACATTAGGTGGAGATATCGGGCAACATACATAAAAAATACAGACGAATTGAGGACCTTCTCATTTTTAAAGTCGATCGAAAATGTGTTGTTTTAACTCTATTTCAAAAGGAGTATCTCTATTTAGTTATAATCATCATTGTTACCGAATTTAAGATGTCTAAATACTTTGAAAAATTGTTAACCGGTGACCATGTACTAATTTTACAACTTTGTGCTGATGTCCTAACCAGGATCATAAAAAATTACGTCTATTCTTTCTATCTTCCCTTATCCCACCTTAATGTGGGGCGGCGCAACACATTTTTCAAGTGTGGTGCAGAAAGGATTTCGCTTAGTTTTTACGACCGGATGCCTGCCATACGTCAACCCTCTGTGGGATGGATACAGTCCCAGGCAAATAAAGTTTGAAAATTATCTTCGCCCGACCTGGGAATTGATCCCAGGAACTCTCGATGGAAGAAGTAAGAAAAGGCAACAAAATGACGTCTATTGTCGCACATAATTATACACAAAATCGAGTCTTCTTACTTAGTTTAAATTATAGTTCAAAAATTCACGTGACATGAACGTATTTTGTTTCACCTCTGTCTACATCTTCTGGCATAGGCGTGAGCTTACGTAAGTACTGAATTGATTAAGCGGCGAGCAGCATTCGGTAAATCAGGTCACGAGTACATGCAGCATCACATAACTTGTTGCATTCCTATAGAGAGAAACACTGTACCAAAATAGAATGAAACCGCGGTACATTGTGGCCGCATTCAGTTGAAAGCTGCGGTTTTGTTCGCGACTGTCCAACGCACTCAGACATAATTAAACAGTTATAGGTACATACACGCCCGTACCAAAGGGGTAGGTAGAAAGTTTAAACAGTAAGTTAAAGTGACAGCCTCCGTGGCGCAGCGGACGAGTAGCCGGCTGTGAAGCGAGAGGCCGCGGGTTCGATAGCATTGAGACAAATGTTTGTGTGGCCCACAGATTTGTTTCAAGTCTGGGTGTTGTGAGACCGAAAGTCTCTCATAGTCTCTGGCAGCCACGATACAGGTTATACCTAGTGTGGGGTCAGGACTAGGTGGGTGACTATTGGGTGTATTATTATTATTATTATTAAACAGACACAAAAATTCAAATCGCAAAGTATGCTATTTGTTAAGGAGCATACGGTTTTTGAAAAAGAAAACATATTGCCGAATATATATTGTAACTTTATTTCTAGCTTTGAGTGGTAGAGCCACGCTGTAGACAATTGCGTCTACAGCACGAATTGGGCGGCTCGACCGGTTTACTACCACTGGCTCTCAGAAAACCGTCATAAAGTGGCAACTCGATGTCGCGTTTCGTTCGGTGAGAGATTTCCGGTGGCCCCATGCCCTCATTTTAGTTTGTAACGCACCCATTATTTTTTTTGTATCTTGTTTGTCTATGGTGGAGTTCACTTACCATCAGGTGACCCATCTGTTCGTTTGCCAGTCTCTGCAATAAAAAGCAGTGGACGTCCTGTAGCTGATGATGATGATAGATCTAGACCATCTAATAATAAGTAACACTGCTTTACCACTTGTTTCATTTCCCACACCGCATTATCACGTTTCGTAATACGGAGGGCAAAATTACGTAGGAGCACACAAATTGGACGCCTGTAATAATAGTTCTCAATCAAGATGTCGGGGAAATCGTCGAGGGCTCGAATTTGACCTTTTAGGACATTTGTATTTTTGGTAATGCTTGGTTAAAAATAAATCGTAATGAAGTGGATGGTAATGTCAAGATAAATGTCAAAAAATAATGAACACTTAAAACAAAGAATACTTAAAAGTACAAAAATACAATTTCTTACTATCTTTGGAGCCGACTCCAAACCAGTGGCAGCACACACGACAACACCGATGCTGTGCTCGAAGAAGATTAAATGAAATGGCACCGACTCCAAAGAGAGTAAGAAATTAATGTAATTTTTTACTTTTATGTATTCATTTTTGAAGTCGCTTTTCAGTTTTTGTTAAAGTTTTATTATTATTTATTTATTTTCAGTGTTCGTTAGTATCTAGTAGCATAAAATTGAGACACCGGTGCAATAACGGAAATAGTTGTCTATCCGGGGCTTTAAGAATTATTTCCTAACTCCTAACTAACAAGGAGTTCTACCTTCCATCATCAGCTCACCTGAATAGCTCAATGGAATTAAGTAGTATAAGAAGCGGTCTTTGCGAGCCTGTAATATTGAAAGAATTATCCACCAGGTCCTTAAAGTTAAGGAGTTATGATTTCCATCACCAGTTTAGCAACATGATATGATGAGTACTAGACTCAATGAGTGACCTGAATAGTTTTAAAAATATCATTAAACACCCTACGGGTCCCAATAAAATTTGTTGGTTGCCCTCGATTTTTTGGGATCCCATCATCAGACCCTGACTTGATGTCAATGGAACCACCTAGGAAGTATACCCTTTTTAACAAAAAAGAATTTCTCGAATCGGTCCTGCCCGCCTAGCATGCACGCCACGAGTTTTCCCGATAATCGAGAGTCGAGATGTTGTCTACGTGTTGTCTACAATATTGTATGAAAATAAACGAGGACGCATGTTGATGTACGTCGACAAATAGAGAAAACCGGTTATAACTGGACAAAAGCGTAGACAAAATGTTCTCGTGGCGCGCATGCTAGGCGGGCAGGTGTTTTCGAGTAATCGGGGAACGTACATAAAAAAAAGATTCCGACGAATTGTTAACCTCCTCTTTTTTTTAAGAAGCTCTTTACGTGTTTGTCAGATTGTAAAGATGGAACCGTAATATTAAACTAGGTCTAAATATAACCTTACCATATACCATATACCGTATCACCTTGAATATCTTAACCTTTGCAAGGTCATTTGTTCATAATAAGGGTTCGAGGCTGTAGTACTTCGTTATCCGGTGCTTGACGCCGCTTGATGTTTAGGCCTCATTATTTTATTGTATCCTTTCTTTTCTTCGTCACGTAGACATATTTATTGTATTTTTTCTGGTGTATATTTGATGTATATTTGTAGTTAAACATATGCTAGGCACAGTAACGAACTAGAACATCCACATTTTGCCGAGCTTAGTTCCGTCCCATATGTTAAAGGGGCGCGCCTATCGCCATATTGGGGACAAATTCCAGACTGCGGGCTGATATAAAAAAACAATATCACTTTGCCCGACACGGGGATCGAACCCGAGACCTCAGGACGGTAGTCGTACCAAAAAAAACTACGCCACTGAAGCAGTTATTAAGCTCAGTGGGGTTACCACTTTGTCTTATAGCAATATTATATTAGAAGCAGCGATAGCTCAGTTGGGAATGGTACGGAATGCCGAGACAAGTGTCGGAGGTTCGAGACCAACCCCCAAAATGGAGCATACACCTCTGACTTCTTTGTTGAGTGTATTTTCATTGTGAATTATTGCTTGCTATAACGGTAAAGCATACACACAGTAGTATACACTTGCTAAAACATCGTGAGGAAACCTGCATACCCGAGAATTTTTTCACAAGAATTTCAAAGGTATGTGAAGTCTACAAACCCGCATTAAGCCAGCGTGGTAGACTAAGGCCTAACCCCTCTCATTAGTAGAGGAGGCCCATGCCCATCAGTGGGACAGTAACAGGGCTAATATAATTATTATTAATATTATAAAAATACTGCTATAAAACGTGGTGATAATCTCACAGTTAATTACCAGTGAATGGCTATTGGCTACTCGCAGTGAATTATTAGTTTTTTTTAATCCGAGCACCGCAAAGTGACACTAAGTGTAGTATTATCTATTATCTCAGCCTATCGCCGTCCACTGCTGAACGTAGGCCTCCCCAAGTGAGCGCCAACCATCCCGGTCTTGCGCAGCCCGCATCCATCCGCTGCCCGCCACCTTTCTCAAGTCGTCGGTCCATCGTGCAGCAGGGCGTCCCACACTACATCTGCCTAAACGCGGTCTCCACTCCAGCACATGTCTGCTCCACCGGCCATCTGTCCGTCTGCAGACATGACCGGCCCACTTCCACTTCAACGTGCTAATTCTGCGAGCAATATCAATCACTTTGGTTCTCTGGCGGATGACTTCATTTTGAATTCTGTCCACCAGAGAAATGCCAAGCATTGCTCGCTCCATAGCACGCTGAGCGATTTTGAATTTGCGGACCAGTCCGCTGGTGACTAAGTGTAGTGCAGTTCAAAAAAACTAGCGATCACCTACAAACAATGGGTTTATCAGTCGTCGCCAGAATTATGCTGACCTATTTATGCTCCTTCACACTCCGAATCCGAAGAGGGAAGAAGCAAATCGAGGGGCCTGCGACAAGACAGGCGGATGACCGATGCACATACAGGAATACAGAATACGCCCATACCCGTCTCAACCAAGCCCCTCGAGAGAACCGGAAGTACACTGGCTGATCCTTTAACGCGAACCACACACGGAGTGTGGTTCACTATGGCAGGTTTTAGCATCATGTGTACGGCGGTCGCCATCTGTTCGGATACGAATATCCTACCACCAATTGTTTCTGTGACGCTCAAGGATACTTTCGATTGTGACAATAATTGTGAATGATGGGTTTCCTCAGTCGAACCCGCTATTGTGTATTGACTAGACCAGTAAATACACGGGTTAAAGGCTATAAATATCTTTCTATAAGAATGGAAGTTTGTTGAAGGTCACTTGTGAGGAAAATAGGGAAGTAATTCTAGGTGACAAATGGTGTTGATCCTCTGGATTATAAGTAAGGAATAACTATTAAGCTTGTAACTTTCTTTCTTTATACCACGTTAATGTGGGGTCGGCGCGACAAACTTTTTTAAGCATGCTGCAGAAATTATTTGGCTTAGTTTTTACGACCGGCCGCCTGCCTGACGCCAACCCTTTCTAATAGAATCCAGTCCCGTGCAAATTAAATTAGAAAATTTTCTTTGCCAGACCTGGGAATCGATCCCAGGACCTCCCGAGCCACAGCCCATACATACTGCCACCAAGGAGGCGACTTACTATTAAGCTTGTAACTATTTTTTCATATTATTGCATGTATTAGTCGTTAAAGTTATAAATACATATATAAACCCCACGGTAGATAGCACATATAAAGCGTTAATTTTAGAAAGTATGAGAGACTTACCGTCCCACAAACCAATAAATAATTTAAGAAGAAAATATCATCGAAAACGATTAGAGCTTAAACTGCTGAATTGAATACCTTGAAGATTATGAACACGAATTCATAAATACGTAGTTATTCAGATCATTATGTTAAATTTATTCTATTTTCAAGCTTTATTTTTTAAATAAATGATCATTATCATTATGGCATGAGTCATGACATTCTCGTGACTACACCGCCCACACAATCGCTGCTGTATCTAATCTAAGCCAGGATCAACAATGGTATGTATTATACACCGAATACTGAACTTCGACGACGCGAACATAAATAATCACTTGTTTAAAAACTTAACAGACCGACTTCAAATCCGATCGTGACCAAATTTATACGAGACCAGCCTTGAAATAAGCTCTATCAAACACAAAAAGAATTTTGAAGATCGGTCCACATTCGGCGGAGATATCGCGTTACATACATAAAAAATACAGACGAATTGAGGACCTTCTCCTTTTTGGAAATCGGTCGAAAATTATCTTACCTGATTCTTGAACATTCACAGAACATTCTAGGATGTAAATTGTAATAAGCTCTTTCGCATTATCATAAGTAGTTGATTGCGTTACTGATAGATTATTGTTTTTCGGCCGACTTCCACAAAAGGAGGAGGTCCTCAATTCGTCGTTTTTTTATGTATGTTACTCGATATCTCCGTCAAATGTGAACCGATTTTCAAAATTCTTTTTTTGTTCGATAGAGCTTATTTCAAGGTTGGTCCCATATAAATTTGGTCACGATCGGTAAATTAGAAGTCGGTCAGTTAAGTTTTTAAACAAGTGATTATTTTATGGAAACTTGCTCGATAGCCCCTCTATAGTTGGTTATATTAAATCTCTTTGATAATACCCAACGGCCAACAGTCACTAAGATAAGAGTCTTGTCATTGATATTAGGAAGTACGAGAGACATTCGGTCTTACAACACCTGCCCACCTAGCATGCGCACCACGAGAACATTTTGTCTACGCTTTTTGTCCTGTTATAACCGGTTTTCTCTATTTGTCTACGGATACTAACATGCGTCCTCGTTTACTTTCATACAATATTGTAGACAACACGTAGACAACATCTCGATAGTCGATTATTGGGATATCTCGTGGCGCGCATGCTAGGCGGGCTGGGTAACACTCGCCCGCTGCGACTGATATTGTTAACGCGTTCCTACGATTCCGCGTGGATTCATCATCCATAATACAACCCCTTGTCCTTGAACCACAACTGGCAATCCGAGCTGTCTCATTTCTTTCTTTATCACACAATAATCTGAAATAATGAGATAAATCTGCGATGAACAGCAAAGCTGGGAGTGTAATGCGCACAGCCTCTTAGTTGCGGGCCGTCTAATATTTTCTCTGGAGTGCTTTTTGCCCCCACCATATTATTTATGTGCTAGACGTTTTTACAGCCACTATTACGGTTTAGTTTATCTCACAGTATTAGGTGTTTTTGGTAAAAGCTTATTTTACTTTGAAAGACGGTGTGCGCATTTATGAATTGTTGATGATATTGCTTTGGTTGGTTCGTTTTCGTTTTTCAAGGTAAATGAGGTTTATTATTTAAGTGTTTGAATTTGATATTTCTTGTACAGAGAGACACTTTAAATGACTTTCTTTATTATCCGACAATATGTCTGACGATAAGTGGAAATTCATTGTCTCTGCCTACCCCTATGGGAAGAAGGCGTGAGTCTATGTATATATGTATGTATGTCTGACAATAACTATAATTCATATTATTTTAATTAAAACATACCTGCGGGAAAATTTCGATTGGCACCTTGGCAAAAATAGATTCCCCCATTTATAATTAGTAATAAGCAGCGATAGCTCAGTTGGGAATGGTACGGACTGGCGAGACGAGTGGCGGAGATTCAAGACCAACCCCAAAAATGGAGTAATCGTCGCCTGTTGCTTTCGCAAAAACATACTTTGGCTGTTGTGGAATGAAACAGGCATATATCCGCGAACATTCGTTCGGTTGGTGTGTACACTTTACACGCCTTTAGCAAATGTCAGTTCAAAGGTGAGAGTCAAAAGTAACGGTAAAAGCAACAGCTTTTTTCATAAAGTGTCCCATATTTTATTTTATACAGATCTTCTACTTTTTGTCTCCGATGAACAACTAACTGTAAAGCTAAAGCCTAAAACTCAGGTTTAAGGTCCTTTGAATTTGTGCCCGATATGGCGATAGGCTCGCCCCCTATCACATCTGGGACCGAACTAAGCTCGGCGAAATGTGGGTGTTCTAGTTATCTAGTACGCCTCTGCCTACCCCTTCGGGGATACAGGCGTGAGCTTATGTATGTATGTAAGATCCTTTGTACGGAATTTAGGCTTGTTTACACCGCATCTCCATTTCACGGATAAATAATACGACGCGAGTAAAACTGACTCTTTCAAAGCCACTAAACCTTGACGTAAGAGTCTATAATTCAAGATAACGTCTCCATTTTCCATTTCGTTTTCCGAGTGAAATGTTTTCTGTGAAGTATCGCTTAATTGCCGAAGTTTTGACTGAGGTAAATAAGTAAGATAAATTACAATACCTAAAGGGTGGCAAGGATAGGCTGTTGTAATTTCGACTTCAAAAAGAGAGAAGCTCCTCAGTTAGTCAGATTTTTAACTGACTTCAAAAAAGGAGGAGGTCCTCAATTCGTCTGTATTTTTTTCGACCGACTTCCAAAAAGGAGAAGGTCCTCAATTCGTCTGTATTTTTTTATGTATGTCTCGCGATATCTCCGCCAAATGTGGAGCGATTTTCAAAATTCTTTTTGTGTTCGATATTCTATTCATGTTTGAACATTTCATGGATTCAATAAATATTTTGATTTGATTTGATTTGATATATTTATTTATAATCAAAAGTTACCCACACAAACACAGAAGTGCATAAATCAACCGATCTGTGGGGCTTGCTCAAACTTGCTTTTTCATTTAAAAAAGCGTAGCTAAAAATATTTGTCCTTTTTACTGTCGAAAATTCGTCGCATATCTTTTTGAGTGCTTTCACTAAAAGTGTACGGCGCCAATTACGTGTCTTATAAAAACCCTTTTTCTCATTGTCCTACGAATTTTCGGGACATGCTAACCTTATTTCGCAAAATGTCAACGTTATATTCGGGTAACTCATAAATTATTACAGTTCCATTACCCATAACAGCAATCAAACTTCTATATAATGTAATAGGTTAAGACCTGAGACCGGGAGATCCTGGGTTCAGTCCGCAGCCTATGTATGCTGACACGACCGTTCTTATTTGTTCTTTCTTTCTACCTGTCCTTATCCTACCTTAATACACAACACTTTTTCAAGCATGTTGCACAATATGATTTGGCTAAGTTTTTATGACCGGCTGCCTGCCTGACGTCAACCCCTCTGGGGGATCTAATCCCAGGAAAACATAACATAACACAACATAAGTTCACCCCTGTATCCCCGAAGGGGTAGGCAGAGGCGCACTAGCGAACTAGAACACCCACATTTCGCCGAGCTTAGTTCCGTCCCAGATGTGATAAGGGGCGAGCCTATCGCCATATCGGGCACAAATTCCAGACTGCGGATTGATATGGAAAAATCCAATATCACTTTGCCCGACACGGGAATCGAACCCGAGACCTCAGAACTGTAGTCGTACCGAAATACCACCACGCCACCAAGGCAGTCAGGAAATAGAAAGTCCCAGGAAAATTAAATCAGAAAATTCGCTTGTCCCGACCTGGGAATCGAACCCATGACCCCCCGGTCCACAGCCCATATATGTTGCAACTAGACCAAGAAGGCGACTCATAGAACATCGATCATTGAACTTTGCCACTACACTTTAAATTAGAACTTGAATTTTTATTGGTATCACTTTTCTGCATCCGGTATAACTTATTTTTAACCGACTTCGAAAAAAGGGTGAGGTTAACCTAATTGGATAGCGGATGAATAGCCGGCTGTGAAGCGAGAGGCCGCGGGTTCGATCCCCGCACCGAGACAAATGTTTGTATGGCCTACAGATATTTGTTTCGGGTCTGGGTGTTGTGAGACCGAAAGTCTCGTCGTAGTTTCTGATACTCACGACACAAGACTCGATCTTAGTGTGGGGTCAGGACTATGTATGTGACTGTTGGGTGTTAATAATAATAAAAATAATAATTGTTAAAATTGTTAAAGTTCGAATCTTTTTTACACAAACAAACATCAGAAGCACGATTTAAATAACGACGTTGTTCACGTAAATCTCTAGGTTTTATAACATTTTGTTTTTCATCTGACGTTGAATGGAAGCGAAAAAGCATAGCCAAAAAACGGTGTACAAGAAAAACTATTTCGCTAATGTCCGCTATTCTTTTATAGTAGCAATAGAGCCACGTCGCAATGGAGCTAGTTTCAGCCGGGCTAGCGTAATTATTTTAGAAAAATTCGGCGTAAAATATCTACGGTACTTTGTGTGAGTTCTTCTTAGAGTTTACGCAACCGAAATTTATATGGCATCGAATTTAAACATCGACTTCGAAAAATCAAAAACTATTTCTTACTTTTCCTTTTCTAAAAGGAAACTTTATCATACATTCAATAATAATCATAAGTTTAAAAACTTAACGGGCCGACTTCAAAACTTATCTGACCGTGACCAATTTTTTTTAGAGCAGAGACTAGCAAACGAGCAGATGGGTCACCTGATGGTAAGTGATCTCCACCGCCCATAGACACCTAAGGCACAAACAGAATCATGAGTGCGTTGCCAACCTAAAAGGACAGAATGGACGAGGAGGGAAAAGGGATTGGGAAAGGGAGGGAGGGTAATGGGCTACCGAAAATCTCACTTACCAAACGAAATGGGACAGCGAGCTGTCACTTTACGTCGGTTTTCTGTGAGACAGTGGTATGAAACCGGTCCAGCCCGGCCCATTCGTGCTATAGAGGCTACTATCTACAGCGTGGCTCTACCACTTAATTTATATGGTACCACCTTTGGAATAAGCTCTATTGAACATAAAAAGATGATTTTGAAAATCGGTCTACATTTGGCGGAGATATCGCGTAACATACATATAAAATACAGACGAATTGAGTACCTTCTGCTTTTTTTGAAGTCGGCCGAAAAATAATCTTGAAAGCCAGTCTATATTTACCAGATATAAAAAAACACCAACGAATTAGGAACCTCTCCCTATTGAGGTTGGTTGCAATCAAATTGTTAAAGTTGGAAACACTGAAAACCATTATTTCTTTCTACCTGACCCTATCCTACATAAGGACTACAACACACCTTTTAAAGCATGTTGCAGAAAGAATTTGGCTTAATTTTTACTATCGGCTGCCTGACTAACGTCAACCCCCTCTGGAATAAAAATATGAGAAGTTCAATATTACATCAGGATAGCATACAAGTCGAAAGAATCAGAGTAAATTAGGAGTAATTTCCTTTGAAATATCTTGTCGGGCTTCGAATTTAACTAAAACTGTACAATGTCCTTTTCATCATTGCCTCAGAAAACCTTTATCTAAGGGGTCTTTGGGTCTATGTAACAGATAATAATAATAATAAATAATAAATACACCCAACAGTCACACACCTAGTCCTGACCCCACACTGGGTATAACCTGTATCGTGGGTGTTAGATACTATGAGAGACTTTCGGTCTCACAACACCCAGACTGGAAACAAATATCTGTGGGCCACACAAACATTTATTATTTTTTATTATACATATATTTTAAGAACGTTGCAGAAACGATTCGGCTTAATTTATAAGGTTGGTTGCCAGCCTGACGTCAATCGCTACTGGGAGAATCAAACAATGATAAAAACTTTGCGTTGTTCGACGCGGGATTCAAACATACGGCATCTCAGTCCACTAGAGCAAGAAGGCGACTGTGAGTAAATGTTTCATTCATTCGGAAGAGACACTTTATATTCCGAATCTTTCAACCTATATTTATGTTACAGATCGAAACCCAAATGTTATACTAACAATAAATAACGAAGTAATAGCACATTCCACATAAGAAAATATTAATATATCTGCTCACGTAACACTTGCGAGAGACGTAGCAAAACAAGAACATATCCATCAATTATATTGATGCTACTAATATCCTTGTTACAGTTTCCTTATGGGACGACATACATATTTATATGTAGTAATTTGTATGTTATAATATTGATTGATGGTATAGGATAAAGAGATGGAAGATATTCCATTACTAGATGATAATTTCTTCTACTGAGATGATCAGAATAAGGTTTAGGTAAAATATCTAAAAAAAATATTTATTGATCACATAGGCATGTAAAAAAGCACTTATGACAAGTCAATACAAGTAAATTTTGAATTAAGATTAATATAATTTACATTATCTCGCTATAAATTTGACGACAGGCAGGCAAGTAAAAACCCGTTGTTATTTTCACGTTATTAATTCATTTTACAATTGTTAAACTGCTGAATCGTTAAAAGATTCTAAAAAGTTAAAATAATCGTTATAATTATTTCTTTGACATTCGATATTCGGTATCGAGTAGGTAGTTGCAAATATTGCACCCTATAAAAGGAGTGTTCAGAGCAAATTCGACACAGTCGTGCTCCGGCACTTGGACTGTCCACATCCCTGACTAGACGGTGCTCTTGAGCACCGTTAATAAAGGGAGTTAGTGAATTTCAGTGTTCACAGTTGATAAATAAGATGATGAGTCTTATTGTCAAAAGTGACGTCAGCCATGCTGACGTCACCGTTTTTAAAAACAGCGTTAGCGTTGGCCCTTCGACATGTATTATAGCATTATCTACGTAAGCCGAAAACTTTGTACCCTTTTTAAGAAAATTGCATAAACAGATGAACGTGAAATTTGACACAGTTAAAGTTTATATCGAGAAGAAGTGCATGAAGCCATTTTTTTATGAATTATAGTCTAATTTCGACCACGGGGCGACCACTATAATGGTAAAAAGTTGACTAGAAGTTTGGAATCATGTTAAAGTAATAATTTAATCTACTGGTTTCAACAGTTCTTCGAAAAAAAAACTAATAAGACGGGTGTGTTCTACAACAAGCACAGACAGAGATACAGAGAGAAGACAGACGAAAAGTGAATCCTGATTTTATTAAAATAAACAACAATTTTGACTTATAATAAAAATGTAATAGAGTAAATTCCAAGAGACAAGTGTCGGAGGTTCGAAACCAACCCCAAAATGGAGCATACACCTCTGACTTCTATGTTAAGTGTATTTTCATTGTGAAATATTGCTTGCTATAACGGTGAAGGAAAACATCGTGATGAAACCTGCATACCCGAGACTTTCTTCACAGGAATTTCGAAGGTATGTGAAGTCTGCCAACCCGCATTAGGCCAGCGTGGTAGACTAAGGCCTAACCCCTCTCATTAGTAGAGGAGGCCCGTGCCCAGCAGTGGGACAGTAATATTACAGGGCTAATATTATTATTATTTAGAGTAAATTCAGATAAAACTGAATCAGTATTGTGTATTGATACGTCAATACAATCCTAAAGCGCTTCACTCCACTATCGTTGAGCTGTAAAGCGCTTTGTGCCTGTCAAGATACATTTTTCAACGCTCGAGCTACGTTTACAAAGGGGTTGTGTCGGCCCTTGTGGCCACGACAAGCATGTTTAGAGCTAACTCTTTTGTTAGATGATATCCTGGTACTCAGGAATTTTAATATTCTTTTTGTATGGGGATTTTCTTTGTGTGTAGCCCTGGTTGGTTATTGGGTTTGTTAGGGCCTGCTGAAGCGAAGGTGTGGGGTTCAATCCTAGGATCGCAACGACAGACTTTATCAAAACTTACGTGTATTATAATATCCTTCAATATTATTTTTGTGTTAAGGCTTTTTATTGGTAGTGCTAAAGGTACAGCCAAGTCGTTGTCTATTATGAGAAGTAAATGAAAAGGGGTTGTGACTAGGAAGGAGTGTTGATAATAATAATTTGGTGGTTTGGAAATCACACTCACAACAAGCTGTCACTTCACAGCTCATTAGCGGTTGAAGAGCCTGATGTCAATTAGCAGTCCTTTTTATTCGGGGCCAGTACTAAAATTCCATTTTCGACAGATTTCCAAAAAGGAGAAGGACCTCAATTCGTCTTTATTTTTTTATGTATATTACGCGGTATCTCCGCCAAATGTGGACCGATTTTCAAATTTTTTGTTGTGTTCGATAGAGCTTATTTCAAGGGTGGTCCCATATAAATTTGGTCACAATCGGATTTGAAGTCGGTCCATTAAGTTTTTAAACTTGTGTTTATGTAAGGACAAGATTCTATTTTGTGCCGTCACTGACTTGATTTGAGGAACGAATATTATTTTTGTTCAAGAGACATCGACCGCAATTTTTTGCGTGTTCAAGTCTGACTTTCTAGATAAGAACTTGACTGATAATAGTGCTAGTTGATAAATGGGATATTTTATACCAGAGGACCGACAAACGAACAAGTAGGTCACTTGATAGCAAATATCCTACTGTGATGTAGTTTTTCGAGCAGTCGTCTACCTTCGAACTAGATCAGAATGATGACAGGCATAAATGCAGGCTTACAAATCCGTAATTCCTTTTTGGGCGGTAATGACTAATTACTCTATAAAATAATTAGTGCTTTCTAAATAGAACTGCCTCGGTGGCGTAGTTGTATTTATGTATGACTTTTGTTCTGAGGCTTCGGGTTCGATCCCCGGGTCGTGCACATTATATTGGATTTTTCAATATCAGCCCGGAGTTTGGAATTTATGTCCGATACGGCGATAGGCTGGGACGGAACTAAGCTCGGCGAAATGTGGGTATTCTAGTTCGCTAGCTTGTCTCTGCCTACCCCTGTATACAGGCGTGAGCTTATGTTACGTTATGCTTTCTAAACATATAATGGTGCTTACAAACAGCTGCTTTACGATAGAAATAATTAACATTGTATATTTTACTATATCTAGCTTTTTTTAACCTCTATTTAACAGTCACATTTTATTTCTTTTGCACCTACTTCATTAATTTCTGCACCACCTTAAGGTCGACAGGTAGAGAATGCCTTAGGCATTATGTCCGCCTTTATACATATTGTATAAAAGTGTAAATAAATAAATAAAATAATGGAATCCATTACAGTCCTATGCCAGAGACCTAGGGATTCCTACGTAGTGACTGGCCACCTTACTCATAACGAAATTCTGGTCTTATCGAAAGTATAACCCTACTTTTGCCTACTTTAGCTAAAAGATAACTAAAATATGTTTATCGAATACAATGTTGTTGGTTACAGAAAAACATTATTTTTATCTCTGGCAAGCTTTGAAACAAATAGGAAGTCTTGGCTAGAAACAATCAATAAAAAATATATTTCAATCTTAGATGGGGTCCTAGACATTAACCCGTCGGAGGCATTATATATGTTACATAACCGTATGGGCCACTGGAGGCCGAGGCACCCGTGACTATTTAAACAAAATTAATGTCATTAAGAAAGAACTTCAAACTTGAAACACCTGATCGGAATCGGCCATGATTTCACTATCGAACGTTGGAACGTTTCAACGCTATTGAATAATTATGAATACAATTTTTATGAAACGTACTATTGCGGTCTTATTACGCTCTACTAAGTTATTATGAATAAGGGGATTAGAAACTAAGCCTATTAAGGCTCTTTCGGGGAAAAGGTTCATCTACAAAACAGAAAATTTATGTGTCCCACATCTTCAAATTGAGTGGCGTGATAGATTTATTAAGTGAAATACTCGCGTGTCACGTACTGCGGTGACATGCTGCGTCTGGGCTTTTGTGTTTTCCCTCAGAGAACTCGTTAAAGTGGTATTGTCGACCTTCTACTTGGTATGCTTATTGTTCGAGGAAACCTGTTAGATTTTGTTTCGTGGTAAGTTTTTTTGGTAGTTTTAGATTAAATAAATTTTATTAGCTACAGAAGAATGGGAAATGATAGATGTTTAGGTCAGTGATAGAGCCACGCTGTTGACATATTTGTACCAATGAGCTGGCTCGCCCAGTCTACTACTATCTTATAGAAAACCGACGTAAAGTAGTTCGCTTTTGCATTTTCGACTGACTTTAAAAATGGAGAAGGTCCTCAATTTGTCTGTTTATGTATGTTCGCGATATCTCCGCCAAATGTGGTCCGATTTTCAAATTTCAAATTTCATTTCATTTTGTGTTCAATTTATATGGGACCATGTTCTCTATTTCAATTTGGGCACGATCTGATTTGAAGTTGGTCCGTTCAGTTTTAAAGTCTTGATTATGCTCGGCAAGTTACATGAGTCCTATAAAATTGCCTCAAGATCTGATGACAAGGGTGATGATGAAGAGTACGAGGTGTTTTTTATTTATCGAGTGTCAGTTATTTATCACGGCAAAGACTACACTACACCTAATGGTAAGCGCAGAACAATCCAGAAAATCAGCTACCACCGACACCGGCATGCAATGGGTTCATCGGTGGTGATGGCGTATTTATTCGCTTCTTCACACTTCGAAGTGGGAAGAAACAAGGGGTTTGCGTCACGACAGATGGATGGCCGATGCAGACAGAATAATATACCTCCATACCCGCCCAAATCAACCATCAAGCCATGCTGCAAGCCCCTCGAAACAACCGGTCACTCTTCTCACTTTATTACGGAGAACGTGTCGGTTTATATAGGTGTCGTCCTTGGAAAGAACTTCATTGTTCTTTACCAAGATAGTATTATGATTTCTTAGGTTAACGCGAATGTTATTCATTGAATTTAAACTAGTTTTTACTCATTTTATCGCGATTTGTTTGACATTTATTTTATTTTTAAAAGGTATAAAAGCTGTAATGATTTCGAAACATCCTTACTAAATAATAAAAGCGAAAGTAACTCTGTCTGTCTGTCTGTCTGTCTGTCTGTGGCGTTTTCACGTCTAAACCGCTGAACCGATTTTGATGAAATTTGGTATGTGAGTACCTTGAACCCCAAGGACGGACATAGGGTACTTTATTTTTTTTAATTCAACCCCTAAAGGGATGAAATAGGGGATGGGAGTTTGTATGGGAATTTTGGAACCGCTTAATGGATTTTGATGAAATTTGGTATGAGGATACTTTTGACCCTAAGGACACAAATGGGGTATTTCATTTTTTTTTATCAACCCCTAAAGGGATGAAATAAGGGTTGAACGTTTTATATGGGGATTTTAGGTCTAATTAATGGATTTTTATGAAATTTGGCATGGGATAGTGGACATCTTTGAGTTCAAAGACACAAATGAGCTACTTTTTTAAAATCAACCCCTAATGGGATGGGGAAAATGATGAATAGGGGATGAAAGTTTTTATGGGAATCCAGAAACCGCTGAACGGATTTTTAAGAAAGTTGGTATGAGGATAGTTAGATAGATAGTAGCGCTAAGGACAGAAATGGGGTGTGATATATTTTTATCCTACAAAGGGATGAAATAGGGTTTGAAAATTTGTTTCTTTGTTTTTGGGCCGATTGACTTCAAAATCGATATCTGAGTCGCCCCGTGGTTCCAAACGACAGAACCGCTGTCAGAACTGCCAAAAGTGGCCGCCATTTTGTTTTTCTTTGTTTTTGGGCCGATTGACTTCAAAATCGATATCTGAGTCACCCCGTGGTTCTGAAAGACAGAACCGCTGTCAGAACTGTCAAAAGTGGCCGCCATTTTGTATTTCTTTGTTTCTGGGCCGATTGACTTCAAAATCGATATCTGAGTCGCCCCGTGGTGCCGACTGACAGAACCGCTGTCAAACCTGTTAAAAGTGACCGCCATTTAGTTTTTCTTCGTTTCTGGGCCGATTTACTTCAAAATCGATATCTGAGTCGCCCCGCGGTTCCAAACGACAGAACCGCTGTCAAATCTCTCAAAAGTGGCCGCCATTTGTTTTTCTTTGTTTTTGGGCCAATTGACTTCAAAATCGATGTCTGGGTCGCCCATATTTAGACTAAAACGACAGGGCGGATCGACAAATCAAAAGATTTTTCCATTGGCCCTACAAAATACGCGTACGGAGCCGCGGGCAAAAGCTAGTATATAAAATAAATATCAAACAAATCGCGATCAAATCCGTAAAAACTAGTTTCATTTAAGATAATATTTTGCTTTTTTCATGCTTGACCTATTTTAGTTCTTTATCTATAGTTATAAACACAGCGTTTCTCTTTCCAATAAGTTCTTGAAATCTATTTCAATCAGCTTAAGAATTCCTTTAGTTCGCAGACGTTATCGAATCAGCTCTCTTGTCCGACTCTAGGTGCGATTCAAATTGACTGTCTCATTGTAGCGCGTCGATTGAACGGCCGGCGACCTATTTAAATACTAGATGGGTTCCGTTACTGAATGACGTGAAATGGAGTCTTGCTGTGAGTTATAGCGTGAGATTAGTTTGTGTAAGTAATGTGGTCAGGATTTCATATATTATTACTTGAGCAGACGAGCTAAAATTTCTTTTATACCGACTTAAAAAAAGGACTGCCTCGGTGGCGTGGTGGTATTTCAGTACGACTATGGTTCTGAGGTATCGGGTTCGATCCCCGGGTCGGGCAAAGTGATATTGGATGTTTCCATATCAGCCCGGAGTCTGGAATTTGTGCCCGATATGGCGATAGGCACGCCCCCTATCACATCTGGGACGGAACTAAGCTCGGCGAAATGTGGGAGTACTAGTTGGCTAGTGCGCTTCTGCCTACCCCTTCGGGGATACAGACGTGAGCTTATGTTATGTTATGTTATGTTAAAAAAAGGAGGAGGTCCTCAATTATCTGTAATGTATGTTACGCGTAAATGTGGGCCGATTTTTAAGGTTATTTTTGTGTTCTATAGAGCTTATTTCAAGGGTGGTCCCATATATTTGGTCACAAACAGATAAGTTTTGAAGGCGGTCCCTTCAGTTTTAAAACTCGTGATTACATTAAGATTTATTTAAATTAATCTTACTAGCCAGCTTTCATACGGTAGTCGTTTTCTTACTTTGAAATTATATTTACACGTCTTTTATACCATCAGGGTTAAGCAGAAGGTGCACCCACTATTCGCTGAAGTTATTTCCGTCCTAGACATGATAGAGGACAAGCCTACCGCCATATCTGGTACAAATTTCAGGCTCTGGACTAACACTGAACACAAAACCGAATATGACTTTATTATCTATCTCGAACTCGGGATCTCAGGACGATCTATGTACGTAATAGAATTACGCTTGAGGTAGTTGAAATTTCGATTCGTCTATGTATTAGAAAGTGGGTCGCTGCGTGTTTTAGTATTTGAAATAAATATAGTGAACAGCAAACTCGATTCGAATTAACGTATTAACATTATACATGCTACAGCCAAGCTGTACCAGCATAAGACAAATACAAACCAACCGAACTCTAAAATACATATACTACTTTCAAGATGAAAGATCAAGATCATTAAATGAAGCGAGTAACTCGGCGGCACATCCGGTGAGTGAAGGGAGAGGCCGTGGGTTCGATTCCACCGAACCGCACCGAGACAAATGTTTGTGTGAACCACAGATATTTGTTTCAGGTCTAGGTGTTGTGAGACCAAAAGTCTCGCAAAATTCTTGACACCCATGACACAAGACTCATATCTTGTCTGGGGTCAGGAATATGTGTGTGATTGTTGGGTGTTATTTATTACTAATAAATAATAATTATAATCAGTCGCCTCCTTGGTCTGATGGCAGCATATATGGGCTGTGGATAGGGACCTGGGTTCGATTTCCAGGTCGGACAAAGCAAATTTTCTGAAACAATTTGCCCGGGACTGGATCCGTCATAGGGGATTTGTGTCATGCAGGCAGCCGGTTGTAAAACTATACCAGATCCTTTCTGCAATGTGCTTCTTTTTCTTCTTCTTTTCTTAAAAATAATTGCTTCCACGCATATGAGGTGATTTAGCTAATGTCAAGCTAAATAGAGCAATTATGTTTTCACAATGACCATGAGGCCCAGATGATCTCAAGGCCCTGCTGGGATTATGGCGGTAATTTCTTCCAGTCCAGTGCCCCTCAGATGACCTTCACTCGGCTGAACAAAGCCAGCCAACGCACCAAGCAAAACTCATCGAAGATCACCGGTTAAAATTTTTCCATATTATATTGTCCATCTTCACTGAAGTTTGATGCATTAAACCAAAACACTTAAAACCAACAAACACAGTTCTAGAGAATAATATGAAATAATTTTAACAAGCGACGCTCACCCTGTCAGACTTCCCGTCAAAATTCTGCAACATGATTGAAAATGTGTTGCGCCGACCCCACATTAAGGTGGGATAAAGGCAGGTAGAAAGAAAGAAAGAACTTATAAATAATACCAAAAACTGTCATCACAACATCTCAACCAACCGTGAAAGCCAATTGCACAACACAGAAGTAATTTATAGATGTAACGTGATCGACTTTCAAAAAGAATACGAAAACGTACAATAAAGAATTCTTTCTTTTTAACTTTCCTTTGCTGCTTATTTTAGAGTTCAGTGACACGATGGCGAGCTTTCAAAACCACTTGTTCTAACATCTTTAAGTCAAAGGCGAGTACTTGAGATAAAATAATTGGGTTCAGATAAAAAGGTTCCGTCTTCTTTTATGTTCGGTGTACGGTGTACTAAAATACATACATATATACGTAAGCTCACGACTATTTCCCCTAAAGCGTAGGCAGAGGCGCATTAATGTACTAGAACACCATTTCGCCGAGCTTAGTTCCGTCCTAGATGTGATAGGGGGCGAGCCTTTCGCCACAGTTACGTAGAGACAGTTCAGTTGGGAGTCGTACCACCTTATATTTTAATATAAAAAACTAGCTACCCGCCCAGGCTTTTCACGGATCCAATACTGATATACATTATTTTGATCTATCTCGTAGGGTTCAGCCAGCGTTTGAAATGTAAGCGCAACTACTATGTTTATTTACGACATCATATTAGATATAACCCTTGAGTTTGTTTCGGCATTTCTGCTCAGGGATAGCCACGAAATGCCGACGTCATTATAATTTTTTCAATATAATTATACTCGTAATTGACATGTAAAGGTGATATAAAATATCCTATTTGCAGAATAAATTGTTTGAATTTCAATTGAGAAACCTCTAAAATTATCACTGTTTCTCTAGTATATTATGCATGTAAACCTTCATTTTGAATCACTCTATCTCTCTTACTCTATCTATTAAAAAAACCGCATCAAAATCCGTTGCGTAGCTTTAAAGCTCTAACCATACATAGGGACAGACAGCGGGAAGCGTCTTAGTTTTATAACATAACACATAGCATAAGCTCACGCCCGTATCCCCGAAGGGGTAGGCAGAGGCGCTCTAGCGAACTAGTACACCCACATTTCGCCGAGCTTAGTTCCGTCCCAGATGTGATAGGGGGCGAGCCTATCGCCATATCGGGCACAAATTCCAGACTCCGGGCTGATATGGAAAAATCCAATATCACTTTGCCCGACCCGGGGATCGAACCCGAGACCTCAGAACCGTAGTCGTACCGAAATACCACCACGCCACCGAGGCAATTAGTTAGTTTTATACTATGTATTGATAATAAATATTTCATACTATATTGTAATTTATTGTATCGCATGTATCGGAAATACTCTTAGGTTGGACGTATCGAATTAATTTGAACGGGAAAGTTCACTTTGTTTTCTAACGTCGATAAGTAATTGAATGAAATTTGGGGATGTGAAAAGCGTGACTCTGAATAATGTTAGAGGCTTTTTGAAGGCTCGTATAGGCTTCGAGAGTTATCCGTTTTGTTATTACCCAACTGCCTCGGGAGGAGGGTAATTTTTTGGGTAGATTGATAGCCTTTATTGGCATTATTAATGAATGCCAATTGGAAAGTATTAAATTAAATATATACTGACTCTATTTCACTACTCCCACTAACATTCACTCCCTGGTGCCGATTGTGAAGCGTGAGGCCACGGGTTCGATTCCCACACCAAGACAGATATTTGTGTGACAGAGATATTTGTTTCCGGACTGTTGTGAGACCGAAAGTCTCTCGTAGTTTCTGATACCCACGATACAGGTTATATCTAGTGTGGGCTCAGGATTATGTGGGTGTCTGTTACGTATATTGAAATAAAACTATTTTTACGGATTCTATCACGATTTGTTTTAATTTTTATGCCCGACTGCGTCAGTCCAACTCGTGACCACGAAGTCTGCAAAGCCTTCGAAACGTCGGACTAAAAACTTAAGATGATCAGAAATCAGTATGTTAGGTATTAAAATACTGATTTCTTAAGTTTACGCGAATGTTATAGATTGAAATAAAGTTGTTTTTACGGATTCTATCACGATTTGTTTTAATTTTAGAGGTATATTTATTTACTGCTGTCCAATAGTGGAAACAGACAACGTCTGAACACACCTTTTAATAGTATACGGATTCTATCACGATTTGTTTTAATTTTAGTATTTATAATAGAGGTATATTTATTTACTTCTGTCCAATAGTGGAAACAGACAACGTCTGAACACACCTTTTAATAGCAAGTCAAGCGTAAATCCATTAAAAATGAAACGAAAAGAAGCCAGAGGCTATCAAAAGGCCAGTGAAAGACGGTAAAGGGAAGCCACTTATCGCATTAGTGGCACCTCGCGACTCAATGGTTGATCATTGATTTGAACTAGACGAGGTACACTAATGGCTTCTTATACGAAGGATTATGTTTTGTTGAGATTTGATTGGTAAAGTAGACGAGTCTACAGATGGCCTGGTGATAACGTAGTCACTTATGAACAATGGAAATTCTGTTGATACTTGTGGTGAAAAAGATATGAAAGAAATTGGGATATCATCAAAAGTATTACAGGACGTCTACTGTTGCCCTAAGGATTTCCAGACCGATCTGTGGAAGCAACCTGCATCCAGCGACTTTCTGCAACTTTTATAGGGATATTACTAATTGAATTAAAATTATTTTTACGGATTTTATCACGATTTGGTTTTAATTTTTATTCCCGACGTTTCGAAGGCTTTGCAGTCTTCGTGGTCACGGGTTGGACTCTGATAAAATCCGTAAAAATAGTTTTATTTCAATGAATAGCATTCGCGTAAACTTAAGAAATCGATATTACTAATTTTAAAAGTTCCATTTTTATCATTCGGCTCCTGGACTTTAAGAAGATCTTAATTTAGGGGGGAAACGCAGCCTAGTACTGTTTCAGAGATAACAAGCCTGACTATGTACCTCAGGATATGATTATGGGATATTAAGAAGACGCGTTCGATTACCTAAAGCTACAGTTTTTGTATTAAATACATTTGTTACAGCCACGCTGTAGACAGCTACGTCTACAGCATGAGTGGGCGGGCTCGACCTGTTAGATACCACTGTCTCACAGAAAACCGACGTAAAGTGGCTAGCAGATCGCTGTCGCGTTTCATTCAGTGAGTAAGATTTCGAGTGGACTAAATCTTCACTGAAGTTTGATGCATTAAACCACAATACTTAAAACCAACAAACACAGCTCTAGAGACTAATACGAAATAATTTTAACAAGCGACGCCCACCCTGTCAGACTTCCCGTCAAAATCCGTTTGCCAGTCTCTTCTATAAAAAATACGTTCTGACAGCCCAGTGAAAATATAAAGGGAACGTAAAATAAAATACTGTACACAGAATTAGCCTCACTCAAACTCCATTGAAATGTTGAAGAGGCCAGGAAATCAAACAGTGGGCCCATCAAAGGGCTGAGGGGCGCGGGAGGGTAAACACTCGCTGCATCACTGCCACCTCTCGACTCGATAGTTCTATTGACGATTGATTTGAGCCAATATGGGCTGTTTGCTTTAGGCTATTGGCTATTGGCCAATTAGTCTTATAGTATTTTTTGGTCTACGTAGGCAGATGAGCATGGTATTCGATCTTGAGTTGTTACCATTGTTTATATACATCGGTAATGTCAGTGGCACAGCCAAGCCACAGACAACCATGAAAGGAAATTAGATTCGGGGAGTATTAGTGTCTTTGAAAATCTCTATCACCATACGAAACTCAATAGCAAGCTATCACTCTAAGTCGGTTTTCCAGTCGATCCTGTCGATCAAATTTGTTCATACTGTAGACAATTACACAGAGTTGCGTCAACCTAAAGACATTAAATTGGATAATAAGTAACATAGGTACTTTTAAATTTTGCCGCAGCAATAAAAAAAACGTTAACGTCAATACTAAAAAAAACAATTTTAAGAACAAAATAAATACCAATAGTTCGGTTATTAAATATCACATTATTTATATATACTATGTAAAACCGATATAATATGCAAAAATCTGTGTTGGGTAAACTTTAGTAGGTACGCGGCGCGTGAATCTCGCATCCAAGGCATGTCGGACAAGTCTTTTCATGCTTTTTTATCGACAAAAGTCTTTGTCCGGTAATATCAGCTTTTTGGGTCGCCCTGAACATACATTACGTGCAAAAATTGAGAAAACTAAAAATCAATCCTGTAGCTAAACTATTTCACCTATTGGACTGATTTTTGGTACATAGCCTTGCAACGTTGTAACCTTACAACGATATACCTATATCTGGTATGATTAAGATTTAATGTCGTTATGTCGGCACCACTTAGTGTCGCCTCCTTGGTCTAGTGGCAGCATGTATGGGCTGTGGACCGGGAGGTCGTGGGTTTGATTCCCAGGTCGGGCAAAGCAAATTTTCTAATTTAATTTGCCCGAGACTAGACCCCTCAGAGGGGGTTGACGTCAGGCAGGCAGCCGGTCGTAAAAACTTAGCCAAATCATTTCCGCAACATGCTTGAAAAAGTGTGTTGTGCCGACCCCACATTACAGTGGGATAAGGGCAGGTAGAAAGAAAGATGTCGGCGCCACTCGGTATACAGCGTGACCCTGCCACATACATACAACTAACTTATTTATTTATTTTATTTATTTATGTTTTCCAGCAGACATAACATTGATACAAAATCTTTCTTAATCCTAAACACTTAATACATAACTTATAATGTAAATCCAAATAAAGGAAAACTCAACATGCACGTAGTGGAACTTGACAAAAATTGTGAAGCGGATGCTTCGATTACAGCATACAATAAGTACAATAAACTTAGATGGGTAATGATATAATCAAACTTATTAACAAGCTATTATAACTGTAATGAAAAAGATGAATTGTAATCGAGGCATTTAAGGTGTCAAGGACATGATATCATATCATCAATCGACTTTGATCGCTTGCGTAGGTAGGCTGAAAACTAAAATATGACTTTCAAATTTTGCAACATAATACATTTTCTAAGAAAATCAAGGGCGTAGGTAAAAATGGAAACGATAATTTTAAACGGCAGGCCAGGCACCTTAGTCTTATGAATTTTATTAAAACTTTTATATTAAAGCCATATAAAACAGAGTTACTTGGACGGGGCGTGAAAATCGCATTTAAATTTATATTTTTTTATCTACATTGACTTGAAGGGGCTTTCGTCTGAAATATTGCGTTTTAGCAGACAGTTCTACGATACCTATAAAATATGGCGATTTTAACAGTGGTATTATGAGCGCTGTTATACTATTACTTTATATATTTTAGGAGCAGTAAAGCCACACTGTCGTCAAATGTTTAACTGGCTCAATAACTGTCCACAGAAAACCACTGTAAAGTTGCAGCTTGCCTTTCATTTGATAAGTGAGATTTCAAAAGTCCAAATCTCGCTCCCCTTCTTATTCCCAATTGCTTCCTTGATTGATATCCATGATTCGCTTTCGTGGTACCCAGCTTTGGTAGATATCCTGGGTGTAGAAGTATATGGGCGATTAAGATCACTCTAGAACATATATAAACTCGCGCCTGTATCTCCTAAAGGGTAGGCAAAAGCGAACTTAGAACTATATATTTTGATGAACTCATTTCCATTCGACATGTGATAGGGGGCGAACCTATCGCCATATTCGCCAAAAATTACAGACTCTGAGCTGACACTGAAATCCAATATCACTTTACCCAGATATCACGAGACCTCAGGACGGTAGTCGTACCATGCACGCGTTACAAATACAGCATGGAGACAGTCAGCAGGATCTCTTAGAACAGGTAAATATAAAACAGTAACCTCTTATAATCGCCAAACTAAAATGAGAAGGTCAATACCCTAATTCCGACTAACCAGTCTAAGAAAAACCTTTCATCCATCAAACTCCAAGGTCTGTTCATCTCAATGCTAATTGGTGTGTCCACACCACATCCGGGGTTGGGCTGTGATGGTAAATAATTAATTGTTACAACGCAACCGCCACGTTAAGCCTAATTTATTGGCGGAATTAATTGGATCTTGTAATTGCCTGTATGACTGCTTAAATCTTGGAAGTATTTCGGAGTCATGGCTGTATTTAGCTCCTATAATTTGATGGTATTTTTGAATAGTTTAGAATATAATAGTAAGCTTTGTATAAACATAAAGATAACGCATTATTGGGTACTTGACTATGTTTGAATATATACGCATATTATTTGTAATATCCAGAGAAATAGCAAATAAAATAAAAAAGAAAATCTTCTGTAAAAACTGTACCGAAATTGCTTGAAAAATGGGGCAGTAATTCATATTTTAAATTCTGGAGTGGGGGCACAGTGGACATATCTTGCTATCCCTTTTCAACGCACGTACCGTTATGGCGTGATTATACCGATACTTCTCTTTCCCGCAGTTTGAAGGTTGCACCAAACTTCAAAGGCTTATAACTTTTTTATTTTTGAGACTATTTCAATATTTCTTTCTGTTCTATATTTTAGACGACGTAAATTACATATAAAATTAATATCAAAAATGAGTCAAGTACCCAATTGGGTAATGCATTCACCAGTCTTTCCTCAATACAAAAATGTTGACTATAAATAATGTTTGTATGAGTTACAAAATATTGATTGTGATATATTTATTAGTTATTGCTATTCCTCAATAAGTACATATAATGAGTTTGATTACGATCACTAGAATCATAATTACAAAGTTACATAAATTCTTCTTCATATTCCGAAGAACGCAGAAACAAATCTTATAGCCTTCAAGAAATGGTGGTTAACCGATGTAGGCATATGGATAAGTATGCATTCCCTTAGCAGCCGCAACCAAACATGTCGCAAGCCTCTTAGTCTGGACAAAACATAGGAAATTTCGTTCAACAAATTAGAAAAAATATAGATTTGCACAGTTGTGTTTACCCTTTGGAAGCAAATATATGTCACACAAGTTTAAAAACTTAACAGACCGACTTCAAATCCGATCGTGACTACATTGATATATGGGACTATCCTTGAAATAAGCTCTATCGAATATAAAAAGAATTTTGAAAATCGGTCCACATTTGGCGAAGATATCGCGTTACATTCATTAAAAACAAACCGACGAATTGAGGACCTTCTCCTTTTTGGAAGTCAGTCGAAAAGTACTTAAAATCTGTTAGACAGCATCAGAGGCCAAAAATCTATTCGACTATAAACAGCCGAAAGTAGATAGTTTTCGTTTGCCAGTAAATAGGTAGTTAGAAGTATTTACGAGGCTCGTAATGTGCATCCCGAGCCGTTTTCACCCTTTGTAGTGATGTCACGGAGGCATTCCTTTACTTACACGCAGCGGGAGGGACTAGTCATGTTTTATGGATGAAATCTTCATTATGGTAGTCTGGAAATATGCTGTACAATGAAATTTGAAAATTGATTACTGCAAAACCAATCTGCACTGCCTGCCTGCCTGAGTGCCACGGTGGCGTGGTGGTATTCGATCCCCGGGTCGGGCAAAGTGATATTGGATTTTTCCATATCAGCCCGGAGTGTGGAATTTGTGCCCGATATGGCGATAGGCTCGCCCCCTATCACATCTGGGACGGAACTAAGCTCGGCGAAATGTGGGTGTTCTAGTTCGCTAGTGCGCCTCTGCCTACCCCTTCGGGGATACAGGCGTGAGCTTATGTTATGCAAAACCCATAACAAAACATATTCAAATCGTTAATGTAAAAATAATTAGAAGTATTGTACACGTGTATGATATTATTACATGGTTCTTCAGAAGACAAACTTATTAAGGAAAGTTAAATACTTCCTGTATATTGTGTCTACTGAAACAATATCCCTCCCTTTCCCTATCTTTTTCTTTCCTCTTCTATGCCCTATTTTTAGATTGGCAACGCACCCATGATTCTTTTTGTGTCTTGGGTGTCTATGGACGGTGGATATAACTTACCATCAGGTGACCCATTTGCTCGTTTGCCAGTCTCTGCTATAAAATAAAAAAATAAATAGTTCTAAAATAACTTTCCCTCTAGATCTTCAGTTTTACAGGGCAAAATTGCGGGCAAAAGGTGGTTTAAAATAATATATTCTTGTCTGATGAAAGACTAGAGGCTATTTTCTAAAAGAAGATGGTATAACTGGGTCGCCTTCTTGCTCTAGTGGCAGCAAATTCCTGGCTTCAAATCCCAGATAGATTTGTCGGGGCTGATTCCTTCGGATAAGTTGTTGTCACATAGGCAGCCGGGCGCAAAAACTAAGCCAAATCCTTTCTGCGACATATTTGAAAAAATGGGTTGATCCACATATAAGAGTATGTGGAAAAAGTAAATTTTACGTGAAGTAGATGTAAACAGCAAACTATGAATCTAACATACCTTTTAGTAATACAACGAAGTATCCTAAACTAATAACTCGCTGTAACAAAAGCGGTATAGTTGTTAGAAACTTTCACTGTGAATATTTAGCGAGCTCGCTGTTTTGTTGAACATGAGTTAAGCTAACTCAGCATACTTGAAGCATGACTATTATACGAGTAACTGGCGATTGCTTGTGACTTTGTCCGAGTACAGGCTAGATTTTTAATAGAAGCTGCCAAAGGAAGAGATGGGTCACCTGATGGTAAATTATCTCCACTGTTCGTAGATACCCCTAAAACCAAAATAAACGGGGTCGTTGTCAACTTCAAAGAAAGCGAATAGGGATTGGAAAAGGGAAGAGCCACTAGAAATATCACTCTCCTAACGAAACGAAATAGCGTGCTGCCACTTCATGTCGGTTTTCTGTGAGATAGTGCTATCGAAATGGCTGGTTTAAAACCTGTAGACATTAATGTCTTCTCTACGGGATATACTCCAACCAAGGAAACCTGTGTGTTTTTCAATTGAAATTTCGAAAGTATATGAATTCTACCAATTAGCATCAGACCAACGTAGATAAAGGCCCAACCCATCTTACTAGTGGAAGAGGGCCTTATTGTAGTAGGACAGATATTATTCAAATCTATCCAAATTGAAATTATTCATTATACTCGTATTACGACCCACAGCTTAACACGGACTTCCTTGGTATAATTATTTTTTCTGTGATATTAGGACTAACGAGGTTAGCCTTCAAGAGTTCACAATCAAGCAGCGTCTGTCTTCCATCGTTCATCGTCGCATTCTCACCTTCTTTGGCCACGTATCGCGATGAGATAATATGTCCGTGGAGCGCCTTGTAGTACAAGGACATAAAGAAGGCGTTAGGGCCCCTAGGTATAGTTACACCACTGCTAGGAAGAGTGATATTATCCAAAAAAATGCCCAAAACTATAGCGTAATATTAATTAACGAACTTCCAAATTCATAAATTCGCAAACATCCATACTTTAACATATAAAGTAGGATTATTGGTAGCTTGCCAGTCTTCTGCATGTGAAATTAATGGCTTGACGAACATTTCGGTTGTATAGTCGTTAGTGATGATAAACGCAGCAAAACTGAACTTAAAATAGTGGGGAAATAAAGGTTTTTGTTTGCGTGACCTCAATATCTTTGGGTCAATGACACATCATAAATGCTCTTGCTTTTCAGTGAATGAGAATTTCGGTGGCGCTAAGTGCTAATCACTTCAATCTTCACTACATTCCCATAAGGTTGGTAACGCACCAATATTTCTAATAGTATCAAGGATATTTATTTTATTGGCGGTAGGTACTTTACATCAGTTCTTCATAACATCTGTGGTTAACATCACTTGTTCGATTGCTCATCTCTGCTACAAATGCAGTTACTATTCCTGAACTCCTGATTTTCCTTATTTACTTATCACTGGTATTCCATTTGTTTTGGGTTCGATTCCAAGACCCGGTAAAGGTTTTTTGACACGAATTATCTGAGATTGGATTGGATCCAGAAGCTATTAAAGTCAGACAGGAGGCGGATGTAAAAACCAAGCCAAATCCTTTCTAACATACATACATACATACATAATATCACGCCTGTATCCCATAGGGGTAGGCAGAGACTATGGATTTCCACTTCGCCCGATTCTGACACACTACTTTCGCTTCATCTACTTTCATCAATCTCTTCATACATTCGCGTCGGTTAAGGGTACTTTTTTTTTTTTCTAAAACATGCTAAAATGTGCAAACCTCATATAGAGGTAGCTATAGACGCACTGGCTCTGAGGCTGAGATCTATAGAGCGAACTTCGACTAAATCTAAGTCAAAGTCACGAACTCAGTGGGGATTTAGAATTGTTTAATCGAACTTTGATTTAGTCCGGATCATTTATTACAAGAAAAACAGACTGACAGACAGACTAAGCAAAGATTCTCTTGTAAAAAATGACTCCGACTTAGTAAAAATCCTCACTGAGTTCGTGACTTTGACAGACTTAGTCGAAGTTTGCTCTATAAATTTCAGCCTTAGTACTATACAAAAGAAACACGAAATTAAAGAACGCACATTTCGATGCTTGTAAATTGTGATTTGAATGAGAGATAATTATTACTAGTCATTAATTATTCAATACTAAAGTTCTGTGTTGCACGTCTTAGAAACTAAGTTAAAGTTTGCTAGATCATACCGCAACAAATTCTTGCAGATCATAGTAGATTAGCTATTGTTTAAGTTATACACTTGGGTACATTGAACTTTGATCTTTAAGAATCTTATTTGATATTAGATTTCATATTTGATTGAGTTGTAGAGACTTTGCAGACAGTTGTGTGTAAACGAATGAGTCTCTGTCTCATAAACCGACGTGAAGTGGCTGCTTCCATTTGCATTTCGTTTGATGAATCAGATTTCCTATGGCCCATATCCGACATAACCCAGAGGATTAGAAAGGTGAAGTGGCAGTGGGCACATAGCTCGTAGAACTGATAGCCGATGAGGTAGAAAAGTTCTCGAGTGGAGACCACGTACCGGCAAGCGCAGCGTAGGACGTCCTACAAGGTGGACCGACAACCTGAATAAGGTCGCAGGAAGTCGCTGGATGCAAGCCGCTTCCAACAGGTCGATTTGGAAATCTTTGGGGGAGGCCTATGTTCAGCAGTGGACGCCCTATGCCTGATGATGATGATATCCCTCTGCCCTTCCCATTACATATTTCCTTCTTTTATGGTTTTCGTAACGTATCCACGATTATTTTGGTACCGTGGATATCTATGCGTAATAGAGATCACTTGTCATCAGGTGAACATTCTGCTCCTTCATTATTTTCTTTTCTGCCATTATTCCACTATAATGTGGGCTTGGTGCTACCCATTTTTTCAAGCATTTTGCAAAAAGGATTTGGCTTAGTGTTTACGACCGGCTGCCTGCGACGTTAACCCCCTCTGGGGATCTAGTCTCGGGCAAATCAAATTAGAAAAATCCCTTTGTCCGACTTGTGAATCGTACCTAGGACCTCTCGGTCCACGGCCCATATATGCTGCCACTAGACCAAAGAGGTGACATTCGTTTAGTTTCTACTATAAAAAAACCTGTTTGGGCTAAATCCAGAAAATGAGGCTTAATTGAAATCTTAAAGGCATACCTATTTTAAGAAACATCAATTATTTGATATCCCACTCCAATAATAAAGATGTCGTACAAATTCAATCCCATATTGAGAACCCTTCAAATCTTCGTTGAAATATGTTCTGCAAAAACCAAATCAGCAATATTAAAAACCATCCAAGTGCGTGTTTGATCATGTACTGTGAACGGTTCCGTAGTAGAGGTGAACGTTAGTTATTAAAATAGAGATTTTGGTACTCAAAAACTTCTTAACAAAATATCTTATTGAAACAAATTTTCTTGCAAAGGTTACTTGGAATTTTTCATAATCTTTCAATTCCATAGTTTAAAAATGAAAAAGGTAGAGGATTCAATTTTTACGATTTGATAGAAAATTATAATTGACTCGAATAAAAAAACAAATTCACAACATCTATATCATTTTGAGAGACATAGTGATAAATGCTATAATGCATTCAATGCAATCTAAAAAAACATCGATCAGGTGCTTATGGAGAGACAAAAACATTTTTCATAATTTAATTACAGTTTTGAATAGTGGATAATAAAACATGATCATATAGCTGGATGAAGGCCGCTTCCAACAGGTCGATCTGAAAATCTTTAGGGGAGGCCTATGTCCAGCAATAGACGTCCTGTGGCTGATGATGATGATGATGATTTTTATTCAATTAATGGGTTAGGTTAATCAAAAGGTTCCGAGTAAAATGATTGTCATATACGAACAGAGATATGACGAATTTGTAAACCGTTTTGCCATTTACCTATTGAACCCTAAAAACGTAAGCAGTATATGAATGAATGCTCTCCACAGGGACTTAATCGTCGCTTTGTTGAGGTCCCGAGGGATGGACCGATAATCTGTTGAGGCGGACGGAATTATAATACGGTCGAATAAGGTTGGAAATTAATGTTGTATCTGTAGGGTAATGGAACTATTTGAGGATTATTGAAATTGTTATCCTGTTGAGTACCATGTTGGTTAAATTAATTTTGAGTACTCTAGTGTGAAGAAGCCGCGGGTTAGATGCCCACTCCAAGACAAATGTTTCTGTGATGAATGAATTTCATTTATTTTGACCCATGACTTAACATGATACCAAAGCCCCATTTTTTTGCGGGGAAAAGTGTTTTACAACTGTCGTCGCGTCCGGGGGGGTGGACGCGAGGGGTATGTTGGGTTCGTCAGCCCTTGGACCTAGCGCCATGACGCCCGGGAGAGATGGTCGACATCCGGGCGACGCTGGGCTCTGTCCCTAACTACACCGGCAATACCGACTAAAAACCTACGCCTACTTCGGCGCTTGAGTGTGGCGGTCCCGGGGTATCCGGATATAAACTCGGATTGCTACCGGAACCGCCTCTGCGTGGTGCCGTCTTGTTCTTCCCTAATCACAATCCTCAGCATTTGGCAATGCATACGATATTTTGGTATGTCTATGATTATTTTGACTGCCTCGGTAGCGTAGTTGTATTTCGGTACGACTTCCGTCCTGAGCTCTCGGGTTTGGTCCCTGGGTCGGGCAAAGTGGGGGTTGCAGCCGGTTGTAAAAATTAGGCCAAAAACTTTCAGCATGTTTGGAAAAGTGTCTTGCGCCGATTCCGAATTGGTGGCCATAACGGCAGGTAGCAAGAAATATGTTATAGGAATAAGCATCAATATATCGGGTATTTTACTCGCACCGGGGAAGAAACCCGAGACTTCACGATGGTAGTCACACCGCATAGGCAAAGCAACTACGCTACTAAGCCAGTCGAGAGTGAAACTCATTAAAAGTACATATAAATTTTGGCAGCGACTCATTTTGAATCGGTAATAAGTGGAGTACTACGTGCTTCATCTCCGTAATCGTTTCCGTACCCTGCGAGGACCAATCTTACGGATAGAAATGAGGAAATCACAAATATTGACGAAATTACGTTTCCTCCACATTCAGCTTGCTAAATTACTGCTGAGATTTTGGTAGAGACCTTGATAATTTTGTGAACTCTGTATACTGTCTTATGGATCAGGGGTTTCATTTAAGGGGTTGGCAAGTCCTTACCCCCAGCCGCTACCTTTTTTTTATTCGGGCACAGCAAAGTGACTACACTGCACCTGATGGTAAGCGTAATGCAGTCCAAAAAACTAGCGACTATTGACAAACGCTGTGTTTTTCAGTGGTCGTCAGAATCATGCCGGCCTATTTATGCTTCTTCACACTCTGAATCCGAAGAGGAAAGAAGCAAATCGAGGAGCTTGTGACATGACAGGCGGATGACCGATGCAGATACAGGGATACCCCCATACGCGTCTCAACCAAACATCAAGTCATGCCGCAAGCCCCTTGAGAGAACCGGAAGTACACTGGCTGATCCTCAACGCGAACCACACACGGAGTGTGGGTCACTATGGCAGGTTTTAACACCATGTGTACGGTGGTCGCCATCCGGTCGGATACGAATATTCTACCACCAACAAACATCGAGACCTCGAGGACTCGATTTATATTGATCTTATTTATTGTGAAGATGTTATGCGCGCTGTTTTGGGCTTAAACATCAATTGGGCATAATCCCCCATCATCAAAATGTCATTAAGTTTTTCTTATAACACAGATTAGAAAAGGAGCAGGAAAGGTAATTTTCGACCCACTTCCATAAAGGAAGGTCCTCAATTCGTCTGTATTTTTTATATATGTTACGTGATATCTCCGCTGAATGTGGAGGGATCTTCAAAATCCTTTTGTGTTCGATAGAGCTTATTTCAAGGGTAGTCCAATACAAATTTGGTTACGATCGGGTTTGCCGGGCGTTAAGTTTTCTAAACTTGTGATTATTTATGTATGTGCGATGTCTCTGATTTTCAAAATTATTTTTGTGTTTCGGGCAAAGTGATATTGGATTTTTCCTTATCAGCCCGGAGTCTGGAATTTGTGCCCGATATGGCGATAGGCTCGCCCCCTATCACATCTGGGACGAAACTAAGCTCGGCGAAATGTGGGTGTACTAGTTGGCTAGTGCGCCTCTGCCTACCCCTTCAGGAATACAGGCGTAAGTTTATGTTATGTTATGTAATATGAAAGTCGTAACAGTCTTAGCTCGCTTTTCCTCGCCTCTGCTTTTCTAACTAGACAAAAGCAATTTCTATTTATAGGTATATATTTTATATTATCTTTATTTATGTAAAAAATTCATAGTATCTAGTACATTGTTATATCCTATCCCTTCATTGTAAACCCCGTCTTTTATCTACTTTCAATTCCTCTCCATCCAATGGTTGCCTGGAAGAGATCGCTTTTAGCGATAAGGCCGCCACTTGTGGCACAGTTACTCTGCTGCTCACTTGTTCTGTTACCTGTTTTTTTATGTATGTATCTGCAATAAAGAGTTTCTATCTATCTATATATCTATCTAAAGCATTATAATTTCTTATTAATTAGGCCTTTTATAATATAATTTATTTGATAGTACGATCGTATTAATTCACAGACATACTGATTACACGCAAAGCCACTTGAATCGCTAAGTTATAGCGTAATTATATTCAGGTTATATTTATGAGAAAATATCACGCAATAAAGAACTTGGTATCGATAAATTATGAAGATTTGATAGATTATTTTGGATTAGCGGGATTTGATTTTCTTTGTAGAAAAGACTTTTGAACGACTAACGACTGTTTTCAATAAACGATCTCAGTTTAGAGTGCAGATAGATCGCGATTATGAACTAATCAAATCAAGTCATTTGACGGAGCCATGTTCAAACTGTGTTCTTATTGGCTAATTTTTGTAATCTATCTTCACGTTCGAACTGAGATCGTTTATTGGAACCGGGCGTAAGGGGGTCGAGTAAGTGAGCGGTTGTTGCCGATCCTTACAGACACCCACGATATTAAAAGAATCATTGGTTTTCGAATTTAAAAGAACGGAATAGAGATTAGTAATAGCAAAGGGCGAAAATTTGTAAAAGGGAAGACGATGGTAGTTTCTCTTTAGATTAACACTTATTTATTAGGACACAATGGTGGAAAAGGTAAGCCGGAAGGAATCGTGTTGTGCGGACTCTTCGCCACTGGGGATAACTAAAGTAAAGGGGGATTTGGGCCACCGGAAATCGTATTGATTCCTTTGCGTTGGCTTAGAAGTTTGATTTTTTCACAGCTCTAAGGGACAGTAGACTTGAGTATTTGAGATGAATTTCAGCTTGATACCTCCACGTGTTCTTGAGAAAAATGGTCTTGACAGACAGACAGACGGACGACAAAGTGATCCTATAAGGGTTCCGTGTTTTCCTTTTGAGGTACGGAACCCTAAAAAGCAGCTACAGATTAGTTGAGAGTACTAAGAAATGTCGAGACTTACGGATACTGAGCAAAAAACCCCATATCACTTTACCTGGGCATCGAACTTGAGACCCCAGGACGGTAACCGTAATCCAATAACGCAATACAACTATACCAGCGAGACAGTCAGTGTTTTAGATCATAAACACAAAATATGATCATTTCTATTAAAGTTATGTACCCACTTGTAATAAAAAGAAAATTGTTTTTGAATTATGAAGTGAATCAGTTTTGATATCAATTTATGAACGTAATTTGCAAAGTTTTATCATAGAACCATTTGAGTTAAACCACGTTTATAGACAAATAAAACTGGAAGACGATACATTGTGGAGATTGTTCTATCACCTACCTTAGATCTTTTCGTAAGTAATCACGTCTCCATTGGCTAGTCCAGTCAACGCATGTTTTTCACATCATTTATATTTTTTATACGTTATTCAAATTAAATACTTATTGTGAACTTGTGATCCATACGGGCCATTCAAGTATTACTACACTACGGGGGGCGGAGGGGTCTTTTCTTTGCTTATTTTTGATGACATGGGGGGGTCTGGCTGGTGAATACACAGTTTTTTTTTTACTTTATCAGATTTATTTTTAATAAAGAAACCAGAACTCATTTATAATTTATGTACGAATGTTTACGTAAGCATGTAAGGGGGGAAAGTTATACTTACTTTTGGGGGAGGGTGGGGTTCATTATTCTAAAAATCCCCTTACTTAATACTGGCACTAAATAACTAACTATAATGAGTTACAAAGAATAAATAAGATAAAGCTATACCAGCTAACAACTCTTCAGAAAAGAAAATGCGTATGTCCTATACGTTTTTCTGCTTAAGCCGATGTAGCGTCTTCAGACTTGTAGCTCTGTGGTAAAATTTTATTGTCTGTCATAGTAGTTCAGTGAAACAATCCGTAAACAAAATAATTATGGTAATGGCTATAAGTGCGGGTTCGAAATTGTTCTATTTAAGTTTGTCGAAATAATTTTCTGAATTCAGATTCTTGTATGGAGTTTGTCTTTACGATAATTATTAGACTTATTTTGTAGGAGTTTGAAAACTTTGAAGCTAAGCCGCTAATACTTAGTAAAGTGATGTTTAGGTCTACGACTCCAGTAGCCCGAGCACGAAAAACGAATGTAAATGTAAATGTATTCGAGTTCGCTGCGCACTAATGACGTTTGGTTAATATTTCATACAAATTTCATAGACGCGCATCGAGTTCGAATACATTTACGGTTGTCAGAAATTTTCCTGCTCAGGCCGCAGGTTTTAATTGCTTTGTGTGAGGTGTAATGTTTTCGACCGACTTCAAAAAAGGAGGAGGTCCTCAATTCGTCTTTTTTAAGTATGTTACGCGATATCTCCGCCAACTGTTGACCGATCTTCAAAATTCTTTTTGTGTTTGATAAAGCTTATTTCAAGGGTTTAAAATAAATTTGGTCACCATCATGTTTATTTATTATATATATTTGACTGCCTCGGTGGCGTGGTGGTATTTCGGTACGACTACGGTTCTGAGGTCTCGGGTTCGATCCCCGGGTCGGGCAAAGTGATATTGGATTTTTCCATATCAGCCCGGAGTCTGGAATTTGTGCCCGATATGGCGATAGGCTCGCCCCTATAACATCTGGGACTGAACTAAGCTCGGCGAAATGTGGGTGTTTTAGTTCGCTAGTGCGCCTCTGCCTACCTCTTCAGGGATACAGGCGTGAGCTTATGTTGTATGTTATGTCATGTTTATTTAATAATAAGCCCTATAATATCACTGTCCCACTGTTGGGCACGGGCCTCCTCTACTAAGAGGGTTTAAGTCTTCTACCACGCTGGCCTAATGCGGATTGGTAGACTTCACATACTTTAGAAATTCTAAGTTTATTTAACCTCAACCAAAATACAAATTGTAAGCCGTTTTTTAGATGTCGTTCAAACCCCGAAACTAAAAGAAAATCCATCGTCGCCCAAATCTTAGAGGCCCGGACGACGCCATTAGGGCCGCTATTAAATTTTATTTCAGAAAGAGGGTTGAAAACGCTCCGAAATTCGGCTAGAAAGGCGGTAAAAACCATACGGCCAATAGAAAGAATCCTTTTAAAAACTCGTAAGAACGGCCTGAGGCATACATTGAAAGTGAATTTAATAATATTGTTTTAGGAAGACAAGTATAATCTATGTATAATATTATATAGTCACCTATTTGACCAGCTTACTACTAACTTACTAGAAGTACAGTCACCATCATCATCAGCCCCAGGACGTCCACTGCTGGACATAGGCCTCCTCAAAGATTTTCAGATCGATCTGTAGAAGCGGCCTGCTCCCAGCGACTTCCTGCTACCTTTATCAGGTCGTCTGTCCATCTAGCAGGTGGACGTCCAACGCTGCGCTTGCCGGTACGTGGTGTCCACTCGAGAACTTTTCTGCCCAATCGGCTGTCGGTTCTACGAGCTATGTACCCTGCCCACTGCCACTTCATCTTCTAATCCGCTGGGTTAGATCAGTGACTTTTGTTGTTCTACGGATCTTCTCATTTCTGATTTGATAGCGTAGAGAAACACCGCATAGCCTTCTCCATAGCTTGCTGCACTTACTGTAGTACCTTCGTATAATTATAGGCTATAAAGCGGGAGGTCCTTGATTCGATTCCCAGGTCGAGCGGGTGTTTTTCTGACACCAACTGATCAGAGATTGATGTGAAGCATTTTTCTTTCTCTAATTGCTCGAAAAAGTGTGTTGCCTTGAGGCGGAATAAGGAAAAAATTTATAAGGGCAGGTGAAAATAAAGAGCCAACGCATACATTTTTACAAAATTAGTCTTTTCACAGTAAACATATTGTTTTTTTTGTAATCAAATGGCGAGACGATGAAGTCGCTCGCCTGATGGTGGCTCGACATACGATACGACAGCTAGCTGCCACTTTACATCGGTTTTCTGTGAGACAATGGCATCAAACCGGTCGAGCCGGCCCATTCGTGCTGTAGACGTATCTGTCTACACCGTGGCTCTACCACTCAACACTTATTACAATTTATACTCTACAATGTTCTGTGAAAGTTCAAGAATCACCGACAATTCTATTGTCTAAACATAATTAATCTGGCATGACATTTCGAGCGTATGTTTCAAATACGACTGAGCGACTTATGACCACGGGCACAACTTTTGGACCACAAGTTTGGTGCTTTTGTCCCGTCTATGTACTGTTGCATGTCTTTGTTGGTGGTAGAAATATACATTGCGGTGGTATCTAGCCAGATTTGATAATGTTACTACCAGTAAGGCTGCTGACACGAACTCAGCGGGAGCGGAGCGGCGGCGCTGGGAGCGGCACGCCAACGTATTACTAGACCGGTCGCGCGACGCGACGCTCTCCGCATCGCTGCCTCCACGGTCAGTTCCATTTAAATCTATTGAAACGCGCCATTCTCCGCCGCCGCAGCTGCTCCGCTGAGTTCGTGTCCGCGGTCTAAGATTAATATCCAAAGCATCGTTCCTTAAAATCTGTCCAAAATACTCAGAATTATTAACATCAGGGACCGAGTGTGATATATTAGCTAATTTTCAAAGTTTAAAGAACATGTTCAACTTAACACCATCTTGTCTTTCACATTAGTTACAATTAGCGATATTAGGATTTACTGTGTTAACATTGTCTTTATTGTTATTTGCAGTTCTCATTTAAGCAAAGGTTTATTGTAAACACGAATTTTATTTTGCAATGCAATTTATATTATTTACTTTAGCTTGTATTTAATGTTGCCATGTTTACAATGATTGTATTAAAATTGATGTATTAGAAAGATAATACTTAAAAAAATTACAAAATGGTTTTAAAACCAATCATATTATCATCATCATATGCACCATTGGATAAAGCTTTAATACAATAATGCTGATACCTATAGCGCGAACTTCGACTAAGTCTAAGTCAAAGAAACGAACTCCGTGAGGTTTTACATACATACATACATAAGCTCACGCCTGTATCCCCGAAGGGGTAGGCAGAGGCGCACTAGCGAACTAGAACACCCACATTTCGCCGAGCTTAGTTTCTTCCCAGATGTGATAGAAATACCACCACGCCACTGAGGCAGTCAGCAGTCGTGAGGATTTAGAATTACTAAATCGAACTTTGACTTAGTCCGAGCCATTTTTTACAAGAAAATCTTTGCTTAGTCTGTCTGTCAGTCTGTTTTTCTTATAAAAATGGCTCCAACGAAGTCTAAGTTCGATTTAAAAATTCCAAATCCTCACTGAGTTTGTTTCTTTGACTCAGAGTTAGTTGAAGCTAGCTCCATAGATCATCATATACTGTTGAATGTCTTTGACCACAATAAACCAGTAGCCCGAGCACGAAAAACTAATGTAAATGTAAATGTATTCGAGTTCACTGCGCACTGATGACGTTTGGTTAATATTTCATACAAATTTCATAGACGCGCATCGAGTTCGAATACATTTACGGTTGTCAGAAATTTTCCTGCTCAGGCCGCAGGAAAACTACGAAATAAAGTATCCGAAATCTTTTATTCAAATTATGCTATTTACTATACGGGTGTGCAATTTTTCCACCTCCATTAGTTAAACGTCCAGCCCCATGGTATTTGAAAAGGATGAAATTTTGATAAACGACATAGCTTTCAACCTCCATAACTCATCGGCTTGAGCACGGGGTTGGTCTGATGATACCGGAAGGAGGGAAATTATGGGGGCCTCTCGAAGAGGATGCGTATTGATTGCCACGAAATTTATGGCTCTGACGTCATATTGAGGGTAGTTATTGTGCCTGATGGAATGCCAATCGATTTGTAAAAGTAATTTTGAATTGGAATGGTCTTCATTTTAATTTCCGTGTATCTTGCAAAAAATCGAGATTTATGTAAGTACTGCATCGCTCTTAGAATTTAGAGGGGAATCGGGGTTTTAGTTTGGTTAGAATGTTTGTCCTTATTATAGAACACACACATAACATAAGCTCACGCCTGAATCCCCGAAGGACTAGGCAGAGGCGCGAACTATGTAGAACACCACCCACATTTCGCAGAGCTTTGCTCCGTCCCAGATGTGATAGGGGGCGAGCCTATCTCCATATCGGCCACAAATTCTAGACTCCGGGCTGATATGGAATAATCCAATATCACTTTTCCCGACCTGGGGATCGAACCCGAGACCTCAGGACGGTAGTCATACCGACATACAACCACGCCACCGAGGCAGTCAATAAGACAAAATAATTCAATAGTACAAATATTGGCCCAACATTCGTGGTAAACAGATACTCTTTCCCCTCCAATTCACAAAACCATTAACATCTCGAACAAGTTTTGATTAATGAGACCGTGGTACCTTCGGAGCGAGGAATAACTTTTATATCCGAGAGGTGTAAATCTAAAAGAGCATCAGACAGTGTTGCGGCAACTTGGAACTCTGTTTGACAGTCAACAAACTTTTGATGTATATTTGAGTGGCTGGATGAGAGCACGGATCATTGGCTTTGATATACTGTGACAGTATTAGTGTAGGTACAAAAGTCACCTTTTCTTTTTAGCAGAGACTGGCAAACGAGCAGATGGGTCACCTGATGATAAGTGATCTCCACCGCCCATAGACACCCAAGATACAAAAATAATCATGGGTTAATTGCCAACCTAAAAGGAGGTAATTGAAGGGGAGGGAAAAGGGATTGGGAAAGGGAGGAGGCGTAATGGGCCACCAGAAATCTCACCGAACGAAACGCGACAGCAAGCTGCCTCTTTACGTCGGTTTTCTGTGAGACAGTGGTATCACACCGGTCGAGCCAGCCTATTCGTGTTGTAGATCTAACTGTCTACAGCGGGCTCTACCACTCAAGTAATCCAACAGCCGAATTCTCCTAATCTATCAAGTTGTGACCGCAGAATATTTAACAGCTTGGACCGTGCGCCAATACCTTGGCCACTTAGGACTATGAATATTCAGTTATATTTGCACAGCCGAAATTCTGCGAAAGTTAATTTAGTCTTTTGATTAAAATTGTTTTAAGAGATAGAAAAATGGCGTCCACGTTAAGTCTGTTTGGGATTAGCATTTTCTGTGTTAAGTAATAACTTGTATAAAGGCTCAATTACCCCCCTCCCTTTCTCTATTTCCCTCCTTTTAGATTGGCAACGCTTCCACGATTCTTTTTATGTTGGGTGTCTATGAGCGGTGGAGATAATTGACCATCAGGGGACCCACCTGCTCATTTGTCAGTCTCTGCTGTAAAATTATAATAAGTTATAATATGTCGACTGCCTCAGCGTCGTCTATCTATCGTCTTGACATCTCGGGTTTGATCAGGTCGGGTAAACTGAAATAATATTTATTTATTTATTCATTATGACGGTGGAGTAGTTGTATTTCGTTACGACTACCGTCCTGAGGTCTCGGGTTCGATCCCCGGGTCGGGCAAAGTGAAATTGCATTTTTCCATCAGCCCGGAGTCTGGAATTTGTGCCCAATATGGCGATAGGCTCCCCCCCTAACATATCTGGGTTGGAACTAAACTCGGCGAAATGTGGTTCTAAATGTGGCTCTAAATGTGGTTCTCTAGTTCGCTAGTTCACCTCTGCCTACCCCTTCGGGGATACAGGCGCGAGCTTATGTTATGTTATCTTATACAATGCAAACTTCCAGTGATTACCAGATATAGATTTAACTACTCTGCATGGAGCTAAGTTTAGAATTTGTGTCCGATAGGCTCTGCCTTTCTTTAAGGATCTAAATTTGGGCTGTGGTCTTTGGGATACACTAAGGTCGAATTCCAGACAGGGGAACTCTCCGTGTGGTTGTACAGCGCCTGGTCCCCATATAAAGAAAGTAAATCCATTTAGCAACATTTTTAAAAAGTGTTGCTCTGACTTCACATGAATAAAAAACTGTATAATCTGTGTAATTAAACAACAACAACAACATAAGCTCACGCCTGTATCCCCGAAGGGGTAGGCAGAGGCGCACTAGCGAACTAGAACACCCACATTTCGTGGAGTTTAGTTCCGTCCCAGATGTGATAGGGGGCGAGCCTATCGCCATATCGGGCACAAATTCCAGACTCCGGGCTGATATGGAAAAATCCAATATCACTTTGCCCGACCCGGGGATCGAACCCGAGACCTCAGAACCGTAGTCGTACCGTAATACCACCACGCCACCGAGGCAGTTTATAATTAAAGCCATCATAAAATCTAATTATGATTTCAATTTGAAAATATCTAGAATTTTTAAAATGAAAACTAATCTCCCTCTGAGATTATACTTAGAATATCGTTTATTTAATAGAAATTTAAATGCAGACGGTGTTAATTAATGTTTTTAATTACCAAAGAAATGGTCGTGAAAATCAATCATGAAACTTTAATCATTATAATATCATCAAAATGTAATAATTGATTTTCATTCTGAGCTAGGTAGGGTTGATGACCGCAGTGTAAAAAAGTACCAAGCAGAATATTGGGATTATAATGAAAACTGAGGTTAATGGTTAAGCAACACTGTAGACAGTTATGTCTTTGTTTCTACCTGCCCTCATCCCACCTTAATGTGGGGTCGGCGCAACACACTCTTTAGGCGTGTTGCAGAAAGGATTTGGCTTAGTTTTTACGACCGGCTGCCTGCCTGACGTCAAACCCCTCTGAGGGATCTAGTCTCGGTCAAATTAAATTAGAAAATTCGCTTTGGCCGTCCTGGGTTTCAAACCCACGACCTCCCGGCCCATAGCCCTACGTGCCGCCACTAAACTAAACTATATATGTTATAATAAACAAAATTATTGCTGAGATAGATCTCAAAATTCCAAATCCTCACTGAGTTAAAATCGAACTGACAAATGATGCAAAGATTTCCTATATTTTTCCTCACTGAGTTCGTTTCATTGACATAGTCGAAGTCTATTGTCTTCAATATATTTTCTAATATCCCACAATCTGAAAATATCAGTTACAATAGATACCATTCCATCTCGATGATTGATAATAAAACCAATGGTACGAGAGCTCGCACACGAGGCAAATATCCCCGCAGAACATACCTTCAAAGAATGGATATTACTGTGGCACTGTTTCATGCCACATGTAAAACTATTGTGGGGACGAATTTCGACATTTATTGTGTGGGAAAAATTGCAATTTGAGTAGCATAGTGAAAGAGTAATAAATAGTAAATTATTGAGTGAAGTGGATCCACCAGAAGAGGGTTGACGTCAGGCAGGCAACCCGTCGTAAAAACTAAGCCAAATTATTTCTGCAACATGCTTAAAAGAGTGTTGCGCCGACCGCACATTAAATTGATATAAGATCTTGTAGAAACAAGGTGTTCGAAAGTGAAGTGTATTTTATGATTATAGAGGTATATGACAATTTTATTATGATGTTAGCTTAATAGTGACGGGTGGCTCGGCCACCGATGGCCGATACGCTTATGTAACATATATAGAGGTATGTGCCGCCTCCAACGGTTTAAACATATGTAGTTTTCTTTAATGTATGGTAGCATTTTTAACATCCACTTTCCTTGTAATTTTTATTATTGTATTAAAATAAACTTCGAATCAACATCGAAATAAACACTTTTATAAGTATTTTTTTATGCATAACTAATAAAAGTTTTAGTTATATTCTTATTTTAGGAGGTTGACTTGACACTATATAAAATAAAAACACTTCCAAAAATACCGCTTACAGCAAAGAAATATACGAAAACCTTTTTTCCCAGCAGTAGATGCATTTTAACCTCCTTTTTTATCTCAGTATATTGGAATAGATTCCATGATTGCACAAATGTAGTAGGAGTTTGACCCCCTAGACCCTTTTCTTAATCCCTACCTGTTTTCGCAATATCTGCACTGCAACGTACGGCACGTGGCATTGAGGCAGGTATTCTGTTTGAACAGATCTGTATCGAGGGTTCCGCGACTTATGTACGGTGAATAATGTGCTTTTGTATTGGTACCCACTACACGTATATTGTTTCTCATATATTTGCTATTATGGGTGGAAGGCTATTTGTAAAGGGTGAATGTATGACCACTAGTATCTGCAAATAACTTTATACCTATTTTATAGTTACTAGTAGGCGCCCAGTGGTCGAAATTCGACTATATTTAATTTTTAATTTTGAACTTTATTCTTTCTACCTGCTCTTATCCCACCTTAATGTGGGGTCGGCGAAACACACTTTTTCAAGCATGTTGCAAAGAGGATTTGGCTTAGTTTTTACGACCGGCCGCCTGCCTGACGTCAACCCTCTATGAGGGATCCGAGCCCGGGCAAATTAAAATAGAAAATTTACTTTTCCCGACCTGGGAATCGAACCCAGAACCTCCCGGTCTACAGCCCATACATGCTGCCACTAGACCAAGGAGGCGAATTTTTTTTTTTTTTTTTTACTTCATTAGGGTTCTTTTAAATTGAAAGAGTGAGTAAGGTATGTGTGTGTGTGTCACATTACTGTTTGTAATGTTTATTTTAATTAATGTATTTCTAATGCATTTTGTATAAAAAAAGGCTTTATCTATTTTGTCTCCATATAATCTTCAACTGTGTTAAATACGTTACACGTTCATCCGTTCGCGCAATTCTCTTAAAAAGGTGTACATATAAAGTTTTCACTTCACATTTTAATATATAGAACACCTATGTATATACATATTATACCTATATATACATATGACGGCCTCGGTAGCGTGGTGGTATTTTGGTACGACTACGGTTCTGAGGTCTCGGGTTCGATCCCCGGGTCGGGCAAGTGATATTGGATTTTTCCATATCAGCCCGGAGTCTGGAATTTGTGCCCGATATGGCGATAGGCTCGCCCCCTATCACATCTGGGACGAAACTAAGCTCGGCGAAATGTGGGTGTTCTAGTTCGCTAGTGCGCCCATGCCTACCCCTTCGGGGATACAGGCGTGAGCTTATGTTATGTGTTTATATACATATATGAGATTATAAGATAGATGAAGATTTATATGACCAGTGGCCAGACAAATACCACTAGGTAGTTCGACGGTGAGTTTTTTTGACAATTATCGCTAACGACTACTTAAAAATAATTTATATTTTTCTATTTGTCATATTTATTCCCTACGTCACCGCTAGAGGCGTTCGGGTGTTTGTCAAACAAATATTTAACGTTGTCGCAAGCGAGAAATATCTAAAAAATCTTATGACCGAAGTACAGTAATAATTTTGACAATCTAATTCTTATTAAGCTCGATGCGCTTGTGTAAAATTTGTATGAAATAATGACAAAATGTTATCAGTCATGGTCGAGGTACAGTAATAATTTTGGCAATCCAATTCGTATTAAGCTTGATGCGCTTGTATGACATTTAATAAATAAATACACCCAACAGTCACATACATAGTCCTGACCCCACACTAGGTATAACCTGTATCGTGGGTATCAGAAACTTTGAGAGACTTTCAGTCTCACAACACCCGGACCCGAAACAAATATCTATGGGCCACACAGACATTTGTCTCGGTGCGGGAATCGAACCCACGACCTCACGTTTCACAGCCGGCTACTCGCCCGCTGCGCCACGGAGGCTGTATGAAACAATGACAAAATGCTATCAGTGCGCAGCGAGCTCGATACGACTTCGAATTTAATTTATTGTTGTTTTATTGTTTGTTTCTTAATATGATTGTTCCTTGCGTCTCTGTTTCTTGTAATTTTAGACAAAGTGTATTGATTGTTTGTGTGTGTTTGTGTCCTTGTCGAAATGGTCAAATAAATCTTTTTTCTTTCTTTCAATTTATGAAAGTCTTGTACAACAAATAAGCGACTTTATTATAATCGGAGTAAGTACTTAATCCAATGTAAAGCTTCGATAATTTGCTCATGATTACGGTCTTGCGAAAGCTCCAGTTGGGGAGCTTTTAGTAATAATTTAGGCAAATTACCATCGTTTTAGCTCAGCCACTTGATCGACAAGAGATCCACAGGTGGCATGGACACAATGCTGTATTGTTATTTGGAACTAAAATGTTACTAATTTTTTAGATACATATTCTTTTATAGCGGAAACTGGCAAAAGATCTGGATCGAGGTAAGTAATCTCCACCATAGACAAACAAGAAATAAAAAGAATCATGGGTGCGTTGCCAAGAGTATGAAAAGGGAGGGAAAAGAGATTAGAAAAGGGAGGGGGATTTGGGCCACCGGAAATCTTACTCACCGAACGAGCTGCACTTTATGTCGGTTGTTGGCCCATTCGTGTAGACATACCTGTCTACAGCGTGGCTCTACCACTCAAATTTTAAATCTTATTTTCTCAATTGTTCCTCCCTGGTCTAGTAGTAGGATTTGGGGGTCCTAGCTTCAAATCCCAACTCGGGTAAGATTAATGGATCCCCCAGAAAGGGGTTCACGTTTCACACGCAGCTTTAAAAAGTAAATCTGCAACATGATAGAAAAACACCTTCGGTGGTGACCCCACAGCCGCGTGGGATAAGGGTAGGAAGTAGAATCTTGTATTGAAAACCCCGAATTTCTTTTCACTCAGATATTTTCAAGTTGTTCATATTAAGCATACTGAACACGTTAATCATGAACATAAAGAGAAAACTGAATTCTAAAAAATAACCGCGTAATTAACACTACAATGGCGTTGTGAAAGTTCGGAATCTTTCAAGCCAATTCTCATTAAAAGTTTTATACCGTTTTGTTCTTTAAACGATTACTTTTATTGCTTTATAATTAGTTAAATTGTTTTACGAATTGATTAAAATGAAATATCTAATATAAAGAACTGAGTCTGGCGTAGTTGTATTGCGCGTTCTGAGGTCTCGGGTTCGATCCCTGGATTGGGCTCACAGAGTCCGGAGTTTGTGTCGCATATGCATTAGGCTCACTCCCTAGCACATTTGGGACGTAAATCAACTCGACGAAATATCGGTGCTCTCTTTATTTAGTTCGCTCTTTGGGGGATTCAGTAGTGAGCTTATGTATATAAGTATGTAAACATACGTTATATAAAAACGACTTGTTTTTTTTTTTGTTTTGAGGTTTGTTTTCCCAGAGTAAAATATTTATCGGACGGCATCCAAGTTGTTTTTAAAGGACCAAACAAACGTAAAATTGTCTTTCCCTCGTGTGTAATGCCCTAACGTTTACTCGTACGAATGTTAGTCCGTTACAAGTCATCCATGAATTCTTTGTGGCTAACGGGTGAAGCAGAATAATGAATGGGGTTGCCAAATTTTTATAACATTTCCGGGATCGTAGGAAAAAGTGCGAGCTAATAAAATGAATGACTGCCTTGGTGGCGTTGCGGTATTGCGTTCGCGATTATCGTCCTGAGGTCTCGGGTTCGATCCCCGGGCCGAGCAAAGAGATATTGGATTTTTCAGTATCAACTCGGAGTCTGGAATTTGTGCCCTCGCCCCCTATCACATTTGGGGTGGAACTAAGCTCGGTGAAGTGTGGGTGTTCTAGTTTGCTAGTTCGCTTCTGGCTACCACTTCGATGATACAGGCGTGAGCTAGCTAGTATGTATGTATGTAATAGAATGTGTATTTTTTAGTATCACATACAAAAAAATTAAATACACCTCAAACCCCTCATCCCACTCAATGTGGGGTCAAACACACGTTTACAAGCATATTGTAAAAAGGATTTGGCTTAGTTTAAGGACCGGCTGCCTGCTTGATATCAACCTCCTCTGGGGGATGCAGCCACGGGAAAATTAAATGAGAAAATTATTTTTTTCCTGACCTGGGAATGGAACCCAGGAACTCCCGGTCCACAACCCATATATGCTGCCATTAGACCAAAGAGGCGACCGAGAAGCGACTAGAATTACTATTCATAATAATTAGCCTCATCACGGATTTACATACCTAATTAAATTCAATATTGTAGGATCATGAGATGTTATTCAATATACCTCGAGATTACCGTCAGTAGGGGTTGTATCATTTGAAATCCTAGATCCAATAATTGTTAATTCGGGCGAAAGCAATTTTCGACTCATCTTCTACCTCAATTGTTAACAATGTCGGTTAGGATACATCTTAATAGATATTCAAATTGGGCTAAAGTGTAGTTTACTAAAATATCTTATTCCATCGTAATAATCTAGTTTTGAGAGCTAAGTTTAATTTGGGATCTGTTTTTTATTACGCTAGTTACTGTTTTTCGTACGTAAGACTACGCCTGTGTCGCCGAAGGGGTAGGCAAAAGTGAACTAGAAAACTAGAGCACCCACGACTCGTCGACCTTAATTCAGTTATTTCATGTAATATGGGTGGAACGGCGATCATATCGCCGAACCGAGCCCAATTCTAAGCCCCGGGCAAAAAATGTGTAATTTTAAATTTTTTAACATAACCCTCTTTCCGGGACAGTTGGGTAAAAAATTGAAACCGAATAGTTATCGTCCAACTTGGGATTTGAACTCAGAATCTCATCTTTCCACGCTAGAATATGCCTAAGCGTAATCCTACGATTTTATTATTACGTAGTTGTTTTAGTAAAGACTGCCTCGGTGGTGTGGTGGTATTTCGGTACGACTACGGTTCTGAGGTCTCGGGTTCGATCCCCGGGTTGGGCAAAGTGATATTGGATTTTTCCATATCAGCCCGGAGTCTGGAATTTGTGCCCGATATGGCGATAGGCTCGCCCCCTATCACATCTGGGACCGAACTAAGCTCGGCGAAATGTGGGTGTTCTAGTTCTCTAGTACGCCTCTGTCTACCCCTTCGGGGATACAGGCGTGAGCTTATGAGCTTATGTTTAAGTAAAAAAATTACAAAATATATATATTCATTGAATAAAATGGAAAAAGTAGAATTTAAATATCACTGTTGAAACGCAGAATTTAAATGTGGGCAAACTACAACATAAAACCAGTTGAGAATTCAAACAAGACCAAAACTAAACTTAACTTTTATCGCCGTGTAATTTAACATACGAAATGGATAAAGTCCTTTTCGTGCCAAGAAAATGGTGCTTTTTCCACAATTCTGGGAGGTTGTTTTAAATCAGGCAACACTAGCAAGTTGAGGAATTCTTGTTTTTTAACCTACATTCTTTTATTTATTTCCCCAGAGAGGATTGACATGAGGCAGGCAGCCGGTCGTAAAAACTAAGCCAAATGCTTTCTACAATATGCTTGGAAAAGTGTGTTGCGCCAATCCCATATTAAGGTGGGATAAGGGCAGGTAGGAAGAAAGAAAGACTTTTATTTATTTCAGGCAAAAACCCATATAATAATTTTCGAGAAGAAAATTATGTCACCTAGTGACGAATAGGTAACTATTGACCCCACATTAAGGTGGGGTAAAGGCAGGTGGAAAGAAAGAAAGACTAATCATTGTAAATGCTCTCCAGAATACAAAGAGACTAATATATTTCTACTGTTGACATAACATAACATAACATAAGCTCACGCCTGTATCCCCGAAGGGGTAGGCAGAGGCGCACTAGTGAACTAGAACACTCACATTTCGCCGAGCTTAGTTCCGTCCCAGATGTGATAGGGGGCGAGCCTATCGCCATATCGGGCACAAATTCCAGACTCCGGGCTGATTTGGAAAAATCCAATATCACTTTACCCGACCCGGGGATCAAACCCGAGACCTTAGAATCGTAGTCGTACCGAAATACCACCACGCCACCGAGGCAGTCTACTGTTGACAATACTATCAATTACAGTAACCAATCTAATCTTCAACTGCACTCCGAATACCCGGGAATTTATCAAGCTCCTTTGTTACCGGTTATCCGGTGATTGATGTGCCAGGGAATTGGAGTTATTGTCTACCCGGCTTATGAAAAATTAGGCAGAGGCCTTTTTTAAAATGTGTCAATAGATTTTGTGCACGACGTTCTGCCCCTAATGACGCCAAGCATGTCGTTAAAACTATAGCAGAATCTTTCCTTCAACATATTTGAAATATTCGTATATTAACATTTAAACATTTAAACAGACTGCCTCGGTGGCGTGGTGGTATTTCGGTATGACTACGGTTCTGAGGTCTCGGGTTCGATCCCCGGGTCGGGCAAAGTGATATTGGATTTTTCCATATCAGCCCGGAGTCTGGAATTTGTGCCCGATATGGCGATAGGCTCGCCCCCTATCACATCTGGGACGGAACTAAGCTCGGCGAAATGTGGGTGCTCTAGTTCGCTAGTGCGCCTCTGCCTACCCCTTCGGGGATACAGGCGTGAGCTTATGTATGTATGTATGTAACATTTAAACAACTGACACCTTAGTCCGACTCGTGACCACGAAGCCTGTAAAGCTTTTGAAATGTCAGTACTAAAAATAAAAATAAAATATATAACAAAAAAAAACGCGATAAAATCCGTAAAAACTAGTTTTATTTATATACTTGTAGTGTGTTACGCGGATCTGACATTGTAGTGAAATAAAGATGGAAGAATATTTTGTGGATGATGTTAGATTCTTTCCTATATTTGGGGAAGCTCGTGTTCATAGAATATCCTGCGGCTGATGATATGGATAATGCCATAATGATGATGGGTCAAATTCAAATTCAAATCATTTGATATTTTATACCACTTTCACGTGTCAATTACGAGTATATATTGATTTTAGGATATTGATAATGTAATAATGGCGTCGGCATTTCGTGGCTATCCCTGAGAAGAAATGCCGAAACAAACTCAAAGGTTATGAGACAATACATGATATATAAAATTACAATTTAAAATGTCAACTTATTTCTAAATACAATAATATATGAATATGCTAATAGAGCAAAGTCAGAAAAATTAATATAATACAAAGTAAAATATTAAATTGTGTTGATACAGCCTTATAGTGTCAAGAGTGAGCTGGTCAATCCCAAGCATTTTTGTCTTGTAAGTAGTCCTTTACATTATAAAACCCTTTTCGGCATAGTTGCTGTTTAATTAATGATTTAAATTTATTAAGGCTTAATTCTTTAATATGACTTGGGATTTTGTTATAAAAGCGTATACTTTGGCACATAAAAGAATTATTAATTTTCTGGAGCCTTGTCTTAGGTAGTATTAAATTAGTTTTATTCCTAGTATTGACCTTATGGATGTCGCTGTTCTTCATGAAAACATTAATATTCTTTTTTACATACATTAAGTTTTCATAAATATATTGAGATGCGACGGTCAAAACAATTATTTCTTTAAATAAATCCTTCAGCGAATGTCTACGGTTTAAGGTATAAATTGCTCGAATAGCTCTCTTCTGCAGCACAAAAATAGTGTGAATGTCAGCAGCATTTCCCCACAACAATATGCCGTACGACATTACACTATGAATATATACGATAATGATACATTCTACGCCGGTTTCATTGGGACAAATATTGCGAATTTCAATTTTAGAACATTATTCAAATAATGTTGTAAAATCTATGTCCAGCAGTTCAGGTACTGTGGCTGACGATGATGATTCAAATAACCCTTTTATTCTTTGTTTTAGAATTGGTGACCAGTATTCCAATACATCTTATGGTAAGTACAATCTTCTAAGATGATTAGTTTTAGTTATTTGTTTGAATTGAATCTAAATCTTTATTTTATTTCTATAGGTATTTCAGCTAGAATTATAATAGAATTCAATGGATTTTATATTAATTCTATCGGTTTCTCTAATCCATTTAATGAAAATGATAAACTAGTAGAAACTTCAGAGTTAGGTTTCTTGAATTTATATGTACATAGTAAATAGTCTACGAGAATCTGATCACTCTGTAATTCTATAAGAAAGAACGCGACAAAATTATTATAACCATGGTACTCGATAAACCTAGTAAATTGACAATTTATATAGAGTTTCATACCAGTTCTTCAAAATTCATTAAATAAAATGGAGCCATTAGTCTTCTCTGGAGAATCAGCTTTCCGAACTGGCATGGCAGTAGAGTAAAATTTTGACTTTGAATCAAAATAATGTTATAACATTTTATGGGCATTTTTTAGTGTTTTCTGTTAGAATTTGGCTGTTGATTGTGAATAAAATAAAATAAATTACTATGACACTGGCAAAATCACCGCCAGGGCGGTGAAGCCATATTTCTTAAAAGAAGAAGAACATTTTATGGATTCAATAAATGATATGATTTGGATACAAATTTACCATATCATCCTCTTAACGACAATGTGTCAGCCAAATTCGCAAAGCATATGGGCGGCGTTATATTAACACTCATGGAATTCATTAAAATTCTCGTTTCCATACAAATGACGTATCTACATGTTAATAGCCGTGCTTTTGTGTAGACACATCAGTTTCTTTTTAAGATTCCATTTTGTCTGCAAAATACTGTGATGGCGTAAACAACTGGGATTGCTGGTTATTTTTTTCGTAGGTAATATGTGTTAAATTATGAATAATTTAATCAAAATCGTAAATGTAAAGGCAAGTTCATAATACTTTTGAGTGGGACGCTCTTCATGTGTTGACATGTATTTATCCCACTTGACTTTGGTTGAATTGTCCAAAAGGGCGAATAGTAAGTTTATAACAAAACTTTCAAGATAAAAACTAGCAGTTTCGCTAATAAAAGAAGTGAAATGAAACTGGAAATCAAAATCTATCAAAAAACTTACCATCCTCAAATCATAGTTTTATCAAGTAACATTTTTCAATTGCTATAAACGAAAAGTTGTTACTTTCTTTAAAACCCATAAATCAATAATGAGAAAAGCAAGCTAAAGTTCACTCGAGGATCTTGCGACATGACTTGGTGGATGGTCGTGGCGGATATGGGAGTAAATCCCTGTATCTACATCGGTCATCCGTCTGTCTTGTCGCAAGCCCCTCGATTTACTTCTTGCAGAAATAGACAAAGATTGTTAACTCTTTAGTTTTCATGTACAGTTTAGTCCTATTTTGTCTTTGAAATTAAATTATTTTTACGGATTCTATCACGATTTGGTTTTAATTTTTATGCCCGACGTTTCGAAAGTTTTACAGCCTTCATGGTCACTTTCGAAACGTTGGGCATAAAAATTAAAAATTAAAGCCAAATCGTGGTAGAATCCGTAAAAATAGTTTAATTTCAATGAATAACATTCACGTAAACCTAAGAAATCATTACCTATTTTGTCTTTCGACGCTTTAGACCAAAGAGATTTAATATAACTTACTTTAGAGGGGCTATCAAGCAAGTTTCCATACAAATAAATTGATCTCAAACTTTAGTACCGCCATCAACTACTTATCACAATGCGAGGGCGATTATTACAGTTTACACCCTAGCATATGTTGGAAATCTTTGGGGGAGGCCTATGTTCAGTAGTGGACGTCCTATGGCTGATGATGATAATATTTTGTGAATGGTTAAGAATCACGTAAGATAAGTTTATTCTCTCAATATGATTTCGATTTGGCGCGCATATATTTAAAATAAACTGAGCGACTTATGACCGCTAGGTCACAACTTTTGGATTACAAGTTTTGTGCTGTTGTCCCGTCTACATACTTTTGAATGTCTTTGCTTCAGACACTTCAGCAACACTGTATGTACAAACTCTCGTAGAAGAGAGACCTGTTAGTCTGACTACCTCAATGGTTGTGTTAGATTTTCACGCCCTAGATGGAAATGCTATTGTAGGAATCGCGACATAATATGCTAATAGGCGATTCATCTTCATCAGAGTATGATTTATGAGACAATTGAAATTAGTTCATCAAAATAATTACGCAATTTCTAGTAAGGGTAAATAATTTTTACTTTACTGAATATATTATTTTGAGGGATTTTTCATCTGTTTCATGTTGTTTTAGCTTAAAAACTTTGTTCATTCAAATATTTTTAAATTTATTTATTCGGTAAAAAGCAGCGATACCTCATTTAGGAATGGTACGAACTGCAGAGATGAGTATCGCAGGCTCGAGACCAACTCCAAAATGAAGCATACACCTATGAGTTTTCTACGTTAAGTGTGTTTTCTTTGTGAATTATCGCTTGCTACAACGATGAAGGAAAACATCACGAGGAAACCTGCATACCCAAGGATTTCTCCACAAGAATTTCAAAGGTATTTGAAGTCTGCCAACCCGCATCAGGCCAGCGTGGTAGACTAAGGCCTAACTCCTCTCATTAGTAGAGGAGGCCCGTGCCCAGCAGTGGGACAGTAATATCACAGGGCTAATATATTATTCTCTATTATTCGGTAATTAAATACACAGACTGACATTCTGCGAAGTCGCCTCGAAATTTTATTTTAAAATCAAAATTAAATAGTTTATTCAACAATTTATTATCTGGAGCTTTTAAACTACTTACTAATATTTTTGATTCAAACAATATAAATAAAATACACCGTGCTATTATATCAACCTAAACAGAAGCCTATCTTGTGAACAAGTGCCATACTTTACTAAAGCAACTGATAGACGAGGTTCACGCAGCTCGTATAATTACATTTAGCCCCGGGGAACTGTTCATTTTCAGGACGTGTCTCTTCTGTAAACAGCGCACATACCAAACGACCTTCAAATAATATCATCCATACATACAGTTACATGTCCTGACTTAATGACTGATTCATCAACGTCAGACCAAAGTGACTTTACTCTAGATTTTTCTGCGTCTTCTAAATTACTCTTTCCTAGCCCCATCTTCAAACTGACTTTATTCTAGATTTTTCTGCGTCTTCTAAATCACTCTTTCGTTTCGTTGTGATGTTGCTGTATATGCCTGCTTGAGTGGATGTCTCAAAGTTTTCGTAGCATTAATTATTACTATAATAAGTGTTATTATTAATCTTCCAACAGGTCGATCTGGAAAACTTTGGGGGAGGCCTATGTTTAGCAGTGGACGTCCTATGGCTGATGATGATGATTGATGATTAATCTTAATCTATAAAGGGAATGAAAACTGATAGCAGATGTTCAGTAAATGATTCTGTAACCTCCAGCGTTAGAATTTTTCGTCGGCCTTTTCATGAATTTTTGTTTTTTGTATTCAATCATAACGCAATAACTTCGTCTATGCATTTTCTTTTTGTAATTATATTGATGGTACATAGTAAACTAATTTGTCTAACAAGTTTTTTATGAAACTACAAACTTTTATTGTTATAGTAAAACTTTTTAAAAGGGCTATCATACGTCAATTTGTACCGTAATAAGTTCAGTTCTGAGTGTTTTTATCAAATACTTTAATTTTATTTCTAATCGTTAATTAGAATATAAAACTTTTTAATATGTCTCATCGTAAAATAATACTTATCTTCGATTGCTAGATAGTGTGGTTTATTAAATATATTTAAAATTTAATAAAAACTTTACTGCCTCGGTGGCGTGGTGGTATTTCGGTACGAATACGGTTCTGAGGTCTCGGGTTCGATCCCCGGGTCGGGCAAAGTGATATTGGATTTTTCCATAATCAGCCCGGAGTCTGGAATTTGTGCCCGATAAGGCGATAGGCTCGCCCCGTATCACATCTGGGACGGAACTAAGCTCGGCGAAATGTGGGTGTTCTAGTTCTCTAGTACGCCTCTGCCTACCCCTTCGGGGATACAGGCGTGAGCTTATGAGCTTATGTTTTAGTAAACAATTACAAAATACATATACTCAGGGTTACTTTTTTTCTGAAACAGACTTAGCTATTTGTGCTGTAGACGTGGAGTTACGTCTACAGCACAAATAGGCAAGTTTGATTTGATACCAATATCTCGCAAAAAACTAACGTCAGCTCGATATTGCGTAATGTTCGTGAATAAAATTTCCGGTAAACCAAATTACACATTTCTTTCCTCGGTAACACGCTCATGATTCTTTGTGCAGTTGACATCACATATCATCTGAGGACTCATCCGCTCAGTCTTTGTAATAAAAAGTTATTCATATGTATTGCAAGGCGATGTATATACACGTAAACCGCCGTATTTCAATGTGTATCAAACCACATCCGAATTATACGCTACAACAATCGTGAATACGGAGCCGGTGAAATATTTAGAGTATTCAGAGATAAAAGGGCTGCTTTTATTGGTATTGTCAATCTCTTTGGAAAGATGAGGCGAACATTCGCTATGTTTCAAAGGTTTGGACATTATCATTTTATTTTTATTAGTCTTTGTTTACGAGGTCGCCTACTTAGTCTAGTGGCAGCATATATGGGCTGTGGACCGGGAGTTCCTTGGTTCGATTCCAAGGTCGGATAAATTAATTTTCTAATTTAATTTGGCCGGGAATTGATCCTTCAGAGGGTTGACGTCAGGCAGACAGACAGTCGTAAAAACTAAGCCAAATTCTTTCTGCAGCATGCTTGAAAAGGTGTTTTCCGCCGACCCCACGTTAAGAATACAAGAAAGAATGGACACAAATGTATGTACACAACGATTAAATAAAGAAAATAAGTGGCCATCAGGACCACTTGGTCGTTTTGTCAAATAACTCTGAAACAGAACTTTTCTCCCACCGGAGACATTCGTCGCGATCTCTCATTTCTTATTTGGGTAATCGCCACCTGCGTCGCGAAGGTTTAATATTTACATCAAGAGAACAATGGAACTTGTTCCGAAAGTTAGATGTTTTATAGTACTTTATAATTTTAGCGTAGCAGTTTGTTTTATTTTACTTGGACAGTATGGGCTTACTTATAATAATAGAATAACTGAGCAAATGGTAACGAAGCCTGTACCTTTTATTTTCACAAGTTTAAAAACTTAACGGACCGACTTCAAATCTGATCGTGACCAAATTTATATGGGACCACCCTTGAAAGAAGCTCTATCGAACACAAAAATGATTTCGAAGATCGGCCCACATTTGGCGGAGATATCGCGTAACATACATAAAAAAACGACGAATTGAGGACCTCCTCCTTTTTGGGAAGTCGGTCGAAAAAAGTGACAGCCTATTCTTAACCATTAGGTCAGCTGAACTGTTTTTATAAGCAAGGCCCTATAGGTCTAACCGCCGAATGTTCATACATCATACATGTTGAGTAGCGTTTGGCCATTCAGGCTTTAATATATTATTAAGAGAACTACCAGCTTTTGACCGCAACTGCGCTTGTCTTTCTTGTCACCTCATTTCATCCCCTTAGAGAATGTCATCCCTTGTCGCCTCCTTGGTCTAGTGGCAGCTTATATGAGTTGTCAACCGGGAGGTCTAGGTTCGCTTTTTTTCGACGATTTGAAGGAGGTTGTTGACAAGCAGTCGGTCATAAAAATTTGCCAAAAATCCTTTTTGCAAGGTGGAAAATGTATGTTGCGCCAACCCCACATTAAGGTGAGATAAGGACAGGTGGATAGAAAGAAAGAGAATATCCCTCATTATTTCTTAAATACAATATGTTCTGTGACTAACGAAACTATGGAATACAAAAAGATATAAATAATAATAATAAATACGCCCAACAGTCAAACACCTAGTCCTGACCCCACACTAGGTATAACCTGTATCGTGGGTGTCAGAGACTATAAGAGACTTTCGGTCTCACAACACTCAGACTTGAAACAAATATCTGTGGGCCACACCAACATTTGTCTCAACGCGGGAATCGAACCCGCGCCCTCTCGCTTCACAGCCGGCTACTCGCCCGCTGCGCCACGGAGGATGTAAATACTATAATTACAATAATGTTTGTGCAACGATACCCGTACTAGGCACCTGTACCGCCTGAGACTAGCGGGTCTATACAAGTGGCTTATGCGCTAGTCGCATAGAATTGGGTACTGACTATTACTGTATGCGTGAATCCATATAAATATGATTATCAATTGTATTGACAATTTGTAAATCAAATAATTAAAAAAGGAAAAAAGACAAAAGAAAAAAAAGAAATGGTGACTATTGATGATGAAAAAAATAAGCCCGGAGTTTCTTTCTGCCTTTTTTCTTCGGGTCGTCATCCGTAAGTAGCTAGAGAAAGGCTGGTAGGTTGGCTAGGATAGGGCCTCACGCACCAATCCCAACTGCTTCCAGTATTTCCAGTCAATCCCCTGCCACCATTCCTGCCATATGCCATTCCCATACAATCCATTCCCTTACACTCTATTCCTATCTCCCCTTATCACCCTATCTTAGCCATCCCATCGTTATTTTGTCCATACTTGCCTGCCTGTCATCAAATTCAAATATATAATGTAAATTATATTAATCCTAATTTTAAAATTTACTTGTGTTGACTTGTCATAAGTGCTTTTTTACATGCCTACGTGATCAATAAAGATTTTTATTTTATTTTATTTTTATTTCTATGTTTGACTTTGTACACATGTTTATATGTACTAGCAAATAAAACAAAACAGAAACTCTTCTGTAAAATCGGCATCGAAATTAGTTGAAAAATGAGTCAGTAATTCATATTTTAAATTCTGCAATGAGCAAGAGTGGGGACGTAGTGGGGATATCTTGCTATTCCTTTCTAACGCACGTGCTGTTATGGACCTGACGCCATTGTACTAATACTTCTCTTTTCCGCAATTTGAAGGTTACACCAAATTTCAAATGCTTATAACTTTTTTATTTTTGAGAATATTTCAATAATTCTTTCATTGATATATTTTAGATGGCGTAAATTTCATATAAAATTAATTTAAAAAAAATTGTCAAGTACCCATTTGTCGAATATAATAAATGTATGGTAATGACATAAGAGTACGTTATATGCGGCGTACTCTTATGTCATTCCCATACATTTATTCTATTCGACTACCTATCGCTTATGCTACTTGTCTAAACCAGCAGATTGGTTTACAGGATGAAATTACAAGATGAATTAAAATTCCTAGATGTGGATAAACAATTACTCTGAGCATTCATCGTGATACAGACTGTTGAACACCGCCTTCAAAAAGTTCAAAAGGGTTTTTTTTAATCTGTCTGCAGATTAGCTACACCACTTTATATTTAAACTCAAAAGTTTTAAGTCTCCCTGACGTAGGCGAACCGTAATTCTCAAACAGAAGCATTATCAAAAATGTAAATGAGTGGAAACTTTTCCATGCGAAATGAATTGGAATGAGCTTAATAAGCTTAATGCAGAAGTCATTGCACCGAGCGGCGTGGGTTGGAATCCCGGCTACTGAGTGATTACAACGATATGTACGCACTGATTTATTTTTCTACCTGCCCTTATTCCACCCTAATGTGGGGTCGGCGCAACACACTTTTTCAAGCATGTTGCAAAGAGGATTTGGCTTAGTTTTTACGACCGGCCGCCTGCCTGACGTCAACCTCTTATAAGGGAGCCAGTCCCAGGCAAATTAAATTAGAACATTTTCTTTGCCCGACTTGGGAATCGAACCCAGGACCTCCCGGTCCACAGCACATTCATACTGCCACTAGATCAAGGAGGCGATGTACGCACTGATATAAGGGTAAAAGCATTATCATAGTATGTAAATTATAGTTTGTCATCACATTTGACTTTAAGAAAAGAAGATATCGCCTTAAAACGGTTATGCCTGGTTTCTTGGTTTGCGGGTATTATCAGCCTAACTAATAAATTATATACATCTGTCATCATTGTAAAACGTTTCGATTCAGTGTGGTATGATTTAACATTGTATATAAGGTTTTGACGGGAAGTCTGACAGGGTGCGCGTCGCTTGTTAAAATTATTTCATAATATTCTGTAGAGCTGTGTTTGTTGGTTTTTAAATAGTGGTATGTTTTAATGCATCAAGCTGCAGTGAAGATGGACAGTATAACGTGGAATCTTTCTAACCGGTAACCTTTGATGAGTTTTGCTTGGTGCGTTGGCTTGCTTTGTTCGGTCGTTTCACCGAGTGAAGGTCATCGTAGGGGCACCGCGCTGGAAGGAATTATCGCCATAATCCCAGCAGGACATTGAGACCATCCACATCTGGGTCTCATGATCATTGTGAAAACATAATAGCTCTATTTACCTTGACATCGGCTAAATCATCGCAAATGCGTGGAAGTCATTATTTTACAAAAAAGAAGAAAAATATTGTATATTTGTGACAGATATAATCTAGATATGGAATTCATAAACCCCCAATAACGTTTTAAAAACAGGTATTTAATGAGTTTTCTCTTTTTTGGGCCTGGTTTCGAACCTCCGACACTTATCTCTGCAGTCCGTATCATTCCCAACTGAGCTATTTACCTAAAGCTGTAGTGAAATTAGGAAAAATAATCATGTAACCACAACTCAACTTTCCTCTCATATAGATATGTGCCTACTCATATAGTTGTTATACTGTGGTAGTACAGAGAATTCACCAGGGTGTAACATTAATTCTCATTTTACGCTGTTTGTTTTTCGGATACCACGCTTCAAGTTAAACATGAATTTCGCTAGTTTTATAGTTAAAAGTTTGTAAGTGAGATTTATGTGGGATTTATTTACCGTTACTGCCCGGAGTGCCACGAAGGTATACTACATTATTTGAACATAAAATAATTTTATTTTGTGTTTGTACGCGAGTCAATGTGCTGTAAAAGTCAAAGTTTATGTCCATTATTTATTTGAGGTAATCAAAGTAAATAATAATATATCCCCTGTATTATTACTGTTCCACTGCTGGGCACGGGTCTCCTCTACCAGTGAGAGGGATAGGCCTTAGTCTACCACGCTGGCCTAATGCGGGTTGGTAGACTTCACATAGCTTCGAAATTATTGTGAAGAATTTCTCAGGTATGCAGGTTTACTCACGATGTTTTCTTTCACCGTTAAAGCAAGCGATAATTCACAATGAAAATACACTTAACATAGAAAAGTCAGACGTGTATGCTTTTTTGGGGGTTGGTCTCGAACCTCCGACACTCGTCTCGGTAGTCCGTACCCTATCCAATTGAGCTATCGCTGCTATTTATTTAAAATTAAACCACGATGTAACCTAAAGTAATTAATTATTTTATACACGACTCTTATGAAAAACCCTCTTCTCTTTGATCTAGTCGTTTCTTTGGTCAGGTGTCCTCTTTGTATAATTACTAAGGACTTATTTGATACTAGCTTAGCTAGCTTTTGCCCACGGCTACGCCCGCGTGAGAGTCTTGACAAACATTCATCCCCCTTTACATCCCTTTAGGGGATGAATTTATGCATGTATTATACATAATGATTTCTTAGGTTTACGTGAATGTTATTCATTGAAATTAAACTATTTTTACGGATTATATCACGATTTGGTTTTAATTTTTATGCCCGACGTTTCGAAATCTTTGCAGCCTTCGTGGTCACGGGTCAGACTGACCCGACTAAAAATAGTTTATTTCAATGTATTATACATATAAACTTTCCTCTTGCATCACTCTACCTATTAAAAAATCGCACCAAAATCTGTTGCGTAGTTTTAAAGATCTAAGCATACATAGAGACATAGGAACAGACAGACAGCGGGAAGCGAATTTGTTTTATACTATGTAAAGATATTATCTCGTCATTGCTAGACTCCCTCGGCGGCGTAGTGATATTGCATGCGCAGTAAGACTATCGTCCTGAGGTCTCTAGTTCGATCCCCAAGTCGGGCAAAGTGATATTAAATTTTTGACTATCAGCCCATAGTTAAGAATTTGTGCCCGATATAGCCATAAGCTCGCCCCCTATGGCCATATCTGTCTGTCATGGCCATATCCTTATGGCCATGACAGCCTCCGTGGCGCAGTGGGCGGGTAGCCGGCTGTGAAGCAAGAGGCCGCGGGTTCGATTCCCGCATTGAGACGAATGTTTGTGTGACCCACAGATATTTGTTTCAAGTCTGGGTGTTGTGAGACCGAAAGTCTCTCATAGTTTCTGATACCCACGATACAGGTTATACCTAATGTGGGGTTAGGACTAGGTGTGTGAGGTTTGGGTGTATTTACTTTACTTATTTACTATCATATCTGGAACGGAACTAAGCTCTGCGTAATGTGAGTGTTCTAGTTCGTTAGTGTGCCTCTACATACCCCTTCGAAGATATAGGCGTGAGCTTATGTATGTTATGTCATCATCTCTTTGGTCTAGTCGCATCGTGTTTGGGTTGTACCGGGCTGTTCTGGATTCAAAACCTAAATCGAATAAAGCGGTATTTATAACATGAGTTGCCTGGGACTAGATTCCGTAGAGAGGGTTGACGGGAGGCTGCCAAGCCGATTGTAAAAATTTAAGTTAAATCTTTTTCGACCAACTTTCACAAAAGGAGGAGGTCCTCAATTCGTCTGTATTTTTTTATGTATGTTACTCGATATCTCCGCCAAAGGACCGATTTTTAAAATTATTTTTGTGTTCAATAGAGTTTATTTCAAGGGTGGTCCCGGTACGATCGGTAAATTGGAAGTCAGTCAGTTAAGTTTTATATATACTATGATTTAGAAAATGTATTCTGGTCGCCCAACAATAGCGTGGTATAAAAGCAGGTAGAATAAAAAGTCTACTAAAAAGTTATCAGTTCCGAAATATATAACAACCTGTATGAAATTTAAAAGCGAATGCAAATCCACAGTGTGTATTATGTCAGATTTTATTACCAATACATAATATTATAATTTTATTAATATGTAAATCACCACGCAGAAAAAAATACCGGTTTTGAAAATGAGGAGTTGAGATATGAATGAGGAGTTTTGTAAATCTATTTTGATAAGCAGTTTAATAAAACCAGTTGAGCGAATGGTTAAAATAATAATAATTTAATGTTTGTATTAAAATAATATACAACATCCATACAAAATAACCGATGCTCGTATCTAAGTGTAGTATTTTACTAATTGCTGATTCCGAATAGGAAAATACGTGATTAGGCAAATATAAAATAAGCCCATTAACTTGTATATCATTTAAAATTTCCAATTCACTATATAGTAGACCATCAAAATCAGTCAAAAGGTCAGTCAACCAAAAAATCTTTCAAAAAATATCCGTCTTAAAAACCCTGAAATAATTCCAAAATTCCGTAAAAGCTATAAAAAATGAACATAACTTACCTGATCCAACAGCACGAAACTCAAAAAGCTCAAAGTTCACAACACAGACACAAGTTTCCGAAGTTTCCAGTTGGGCGGCGCGCGCCCTTCCTCTAGGGCGGTGGAGCGAGACTGAAGGCTTCGGTGGGACGCACAAGCGCAGATGCGTTTCAACTTTGGACTTACGAGTAATTGTGGATGGCGAAGTATTTGTGAGGATTTAAAAGTTCCGATTAATTGTATTGTCAATTTGGGTGTAATTGAAGTCCTAATTACTATTTAATAGGTCTCTCATAGGGGGTTGACGTCAGGCAGGCGGCCGGTCGTAAAAACTTAGCCAAATCCTTTCTGCAACATGCTTGAAAAAGTGTGTTGCGCCGACCCCACATTAAGGTGGGATAAGAGCAAGTAGAAAGAAGAATTACTATTTAATAGGTACCAGATATCACCAGCAGCTTGGACTGCGTGGAAATAACCCAATTTTCCAAAATAATACAGATTCTTGAATGGTAGAGTCACGCTGTAGACAGTAACGTGTACAGCACGAATGGGCCGGCTCTACCGGTTTGATACCACTGTCTCTCAGAAAACCGACGTAAAGTGGCAGCCTGCTGTCGCGTTTCATTCGGTGAGTGAGATTTCCGGGGGCCCATTTCCCCCTCCTTTTCACAATCCCTTTCCCATCCCCTTCCATTCCCTCCTTTTAGGTTAGCAATGCACCCATGATTCTTATTCTGTCTTGGGTGTCTATGGGCGGTGGAGATCACTTACCATCAGGTGACCCATCGGCTCATTTGCCAAACACTGCTATTAAAAAAAACACCCTGTAACTCCGTCTCTCTCCACCTATAAATCTCTATTTGAAAGTGTGTGTCATTTTGGAACGTGTCCTAAGCGTCGCTTGTTAAAAGTTTTCTCCCTTTACAACCATCTCTGGTAACTTTAGTTTAACTTTATGAAGGTGAATGAAAGGATGCAGTGACATTTTCATTATATATGGTAGTGTAGTAACGTGTTGTTCGCCGCCTTGATCTAGTGGCACAAAATATGGACTGTGGACCAGAAGGTCGTGGGTTCGATTCCCAGGCGGGACAAAGCGAATTTCCTTATTTAATTTGCCCGGGACTAGATCCACAGAGGGGGTTGACGTCAGGCAGGCAGCCAGTCGTAAAAACTTAGGCAAATTAATTCTGCAACATGCTTGCAATAGTGTGTTGCACCGATCTCACACTAAGGTGAGATAAGGGCAGGTAGAAAGAAAGAAAGAAAGATTATACATAATAGTATGGATATCAAAGTCTCGTGCTTGATCTAGTGCTTGGTATTGGGCTGTTAATCTGGAGATCCTGCATTCAGTTCCTAGGTCCGTCCGATGTTTTTTCAACGGACGGGATCCTCCAGAGGGAGTTGACTTGAACTGGTCATAAAAACAGAGCCAAATCCTTTCTGCAACTTACTGACTACGCTGAGGTGGAATAGGGGCTGGTGGTAAACATAACATAATAACACATAATATAAGCTCACACTTCGACGGTCCCTACGTATATATGGGCGCATCTGCATTACACCCTCAATTAAGAAACAAAAATATAAAATTGTTACTATCTGAAAAACTAAGATCATTGTAATTTTGGAGTGAATTACGTTCTATTAATCATTTAATATTATTTGCTGTTTTATCTGAATGTTTAATTTGTTTTAAAGCTATGTTATAAAGTAACTTTCAGTAACCGGATATATGTTTGTAATAATTATTGAACTTATAAAGCATGTCGTAAATTTATGTTTTATCACTCTAAAGTGATTTTAATATTTATTTGATTTTAAGGTTTGGATTACAATTAACCAATATCATACTTTAAATTAATAATGCTTGGCGGATATCCGCCGACTGTAATTTTATGTTACATTGTTATAGCGTTGTTTTAATTACGCTGTGAATTAATAACAATTCATTATTTAAAGGCCTAGAGAACTCTTAGTTTTTATAATAATTATTTGTCTTGTTTTAAATTCGTTTCAAAGAAAATCATTAATGTTATCGATTATTAACAAAAACTCGGACGGTATTTCTATTATAAGTTTCCTATTTAAAGCCATCGCTGTCCAGCAGCAGTGACAGTAATTTTGTGTAAATGATGTTTAATACATCCAGTGCTAATTTGTGTAAATGTGTAATAATAAGTTTAATTGTCAAAAAGTGCTGTAAATCGTGTTGTGAACTTTTGTAGAAAATATGAAAGTGTTTAAAAGGACATTTGTTTTTGTATTACGCCATGAATATGGGTGGTTGCCCGATATGGCGCCGACAGCAGCGGTGGGATCGCACACTGGGCGATCCGGTGCCACGACCTCTGGAATCTACGAAGCAGGCAGTTGTGCCACTGTGCAGGCTGCAGAGTATATGGCTACAGCACGGACAATGTGTGAGGCCGAAATCATCGACCACGGGAGCTGGTCGAGGCTGTTTATTACCTTGTACAGGTATTTACCCAGATTTTTTTATTATTGAGTTATGCGTTATGCGCACAGTTTCATAATTTATTTTTGAAAAACTTTTTGGATACGTAAAATTGGACAAGTTTAAAAATAGTGATCGAAATGGTTTTAAAAGGCAACATATTGTTGATTTACAAAATTACAGATTTGCGAAACTACCCACTAAAATTGTTTTTATTGTATTGCTTTTCGTTTAATTATTCATTATATTATTGATGGTCTTGATTGATTTAAGAGTTTAAGTGTGGCTTAAGTGTGTTGCGCTAACACCGCCTTAAGGTTGGTTAAAGTCAGGTGGGAGGAAGAAGGAATGGTTTTGATTAAGGGAATTGTTGCTCCATGCTCTACCGTATAATAAAACTATTCTTTTTATTATTCAGCACATCACTTATGAATGTCTTTGATATAAAGTAAATAAGTGATCTTAAATAGAGATATCCTGACAAATGGTCGTTCCTAAAGCATTCATATCGGAAAAGTTATTTGTGTAGGTTTGCCTATTATTTCAAAACCCCCATCCTAGTTTCTGATAATAGATTATTTTTATACTTAATAACTGAGACAATTTTACTGTGTGAATTATGTCTATGAATTTGGTTGTTTCCTAAGCAATCTTGTTTCATAATTCATGTTTGGATAGGATGGACGAGCGATTTTGGAAAAAAGAAAGTTTTCCCACGGGTAAAGCTTTATGATGGCACGCTAGTCTTTAACACTATTTTCTTTTTAACTATTTATCTAATTATCTTCTTTGCTCTATATTGCAGCATATAGTGAAGGTATGCCCATGAAACAACAGGCTTTTTTTTATAGCGTGGCGTGGTGCTATTTGTAACAAGCACCTTTCCGAAACTCTTACTGTGTTTATAGCGCTACATAGAAGAGTTATGTTTCCTCTTTTCAGTATCGATCTCCGCAGATGGACTGATTTGGTTTGTAGTAACTGTTTCTTAAAACCTACCCCTTCAGTTTTAAATGAAAAATGACCGTATGGGCAAGTAATAGAACATGGGCCTGGAAAATGCTACTCCAGAATGTAGCGAATTGACTTTTCTTTGGTTTGTTTGTCTGAATTCAAGTTTATTTTTGTTTACTTATTTTAAATCTATCCAAAACATCCCTCCTTAAACGCTGGATTCCCACCATGCGTATCCTAGTAACCCGGTCTGAGTGGCTAGACCCCGGATGGGTGATGCCTTTTTGATGAAAATATTTTTGAGTGGATTACAGTTTATTTTTGTTTACTTATTTTTAAACCTATCCAAAACATCCTTCCTCAAACGCTGGTTGGCCACCACGCGTATCCTTGTCCCGGTCTGAGTGGCTAGAGCCCGCATGGGTGATGCCTTTTGGATGGCTAGATCCCGTGATGGGTGATGCCTTTTATTTGGCTAGATTCCGTAATGGATGATGCCTGCTGGATGGCTGAACCCCGAGATGGGTGATGCCATGAATTTGGTTTTTCTTTATGCGCGCTTTTCTGTTTGTTTTTAATGTATTTTTATGTGGATTATTTTATATTTATCTCTACGTGTTATTTAACTCTTAGATAAGTTATTAGATTAGTTATATTTAGGAATGTTATGTGACTAGCTTGTACCCGCAACTCCATCCGCGTGGAATTTCTATATAACTGTATAGTTTCATTGAAATCCATCCAGTATATTTGCGTGAAAGAGTAACAAACTTTCGCGTTTATACTATTAGTAGTATTAAAGAAGCGCAGAGAGCGCGCTTCGGTCAGTATGGCCGTATGGGCGCATCTGCATTACACCCTCAATTAAGAAACAAAAATATAAAATTGTTACTATCTGAAAAACTAAGATCATTGTAATTTTGGAGTGAATTACGTTCTATTAATCATTTAATATTATTTGCTGTTTTATCTGAATGTTTAATTTGTTTTAAAGCTATGTTATAAAGTAACTTTCAGTAACCGGATATATGTTTGTAATAATTATTGAACTTATAAAGCATGTCGTAAATTTATGTTTTATCACTCTAAAGTGATTTTAATATTTATTTGATTTTAAGGTTTGGATTACAATTAACCAATATCATACTTTAAATTAATAATGCTTGGCGGATATCCGCCGACTGTAATTTTATGTTACATTGTTATAGCGTTGTTTTAATTACGCTGTGAATTAATAACAATTCATTATTTAAAGGCCTAGAGAACTCTTAGTTTTTATAATAATTATTTGTCTTGTTTTAAATTCGTTTCAAAGAAAATCATTAATGTTATCGATTATTAACAAAAACTCGGACGGTATTTCTATTATAAGTTTCCTATTTAAAGCCATCGCTGTCCAGCAGCAGTGACAGTAATTTTGTGTAAATGATGTTTAATACATCCAGTGCTAATTTGTGTAAATGTGTAATAATAAGTTTAATTGTCAAAAAGTGCTGTAAATCGTGTTGTGAACTTTTGTAGAAAATATGAAAGTGTTTAAAAGGACATTTGTTTTTGTATTACGCCATGAATATGGGTGGTTGCCCGATATGGCGCCGACATATATAAAGACAAGTCAAAATGCCATATTTCTTTTATTACATACATATATATTTAGATTGTCCATAAGCTCATAACTATATATTTTTTTTATTATTTTGTATTCTAATAATTCTACTTTAAATACTAATCGAACAAGATAACAAATATGATAATTCTTAAACATATAAATAAACTTTATTTCGTTCTCCCGAAAACCTCAGTTTTTGACATGTCGCTTTGTACGTAGGGATCGTCGCCTTGTATTGGAAGGCAGAGGCCCACTAGCGAACTAGAACAACCACATTTCGCCGAGTTTATTCCAACTCAGATATCATAGGGGCGAGCCTATCGCCATATCGAGCACAAATTCCAGACTCCGGGCTGATATGGAAAAATCCAATATCACTTTGCCCGATCAGGGGATCGAACCGGAGACCTCAGGACGGTAGTCGTACCTAAATACAACCGCGCCACCGAGGTTGGCTGATGGTATATAAATAAGTAATTCATCAAACACCAATTCTAAAACATAATTGTTAACTTCGATAAATGCAAGTCACCGAGTATACAGGTCGTCCATGACCGACGTGGAATGGAAAGATTGATGACTGTTCAGGTAATGAAATTTATGACAAAAGCTAATAAGCTATTATTTTGTGTTGATGAAACCAATTTTGGCATAATTGAACTTTCTTTCTTGAAAATTAGGTAGTTACCAACTTTAAATTGGCAGAACCATAAGGTCTTTTGACATATATTGGTCATAGTCCATATCACAAACCAGGGGGTCATAGGTTTGAATCTTTGGTCGGGAAACGCAGTTTTCCAATACGATTTGTCGCCTATATGGGGGTTGTTATGACGGGCAGCTGGTCGTAAAAACTAAGCCGAAACATTTCTGCAACGTGCTCAAAAACTGCATCGACCTCAAACTAGTGGTAGAGCCACGCTGTAGACAGTAACGTCTATAGCACGAATGGGCCGGCTCGACCGGTTAGATACCACTGTCTCACAGAAAATCGACGTAAAGTGGCAGCTTGCTGTCGCGTTTCGTTCGGTGAGTAAGATTTCCGGTGGCCCATTTCCCCATTCCCTTTCCCAATCCCCTTCCCTCCCCTTCCATTCCCACCTTTTATATTGGCAACGCACCCATGATTCTTTTTGTATCTTGGGTGTCTATGGGCAGTGGAGATCACTTACCATCAGGTGACCCATCTGCTCGTTTGCCGATATCTGCTATATAAAAAAAAAAAACTAAAAAAAAAAAAAACTAAAGTGAGATAGGGACAAGTGAAAAAAATTAGGTACGACAAAATTTTCTATCACCATCATTATCATCATCATCATCATCAGCCATAGGACGTCCACTGCTGAACATATGCCGCCCCAAAGACGTAGTTCCTGATACCCACGACACAAGACTAGTATCTTAGTGTGGGGTCAGGACTATGTGTGTGACTGTTGGGTGTTATTTATAAAAAAAAAAGATTTCCAGATCGACCTGTTGGAAGCGGCCTGCAAATAAATACAAGTTTTCTATAATGTAAGGAAAATATTTCGACCAAACCACGCAAATTAATAATATGACGAGAGGATCTACAAGTACTTTTAAATTACTCCAGCTTGTTCACTCGATTAGGAACACCATCCATCTTCGGAATAAACAGTCATGCGAAAGTATTGCGTTACGTATGTAAATGTATTGACGGACAATGATTCGGTAATATTGTTATTCGGTCGATTTATCCATATTAAAAGTCTTGGTCGCCTCCTTGGTCTAGTGGTAACACATATGGGCTGTGGACCGGGAGGTCCTGGGTTCGATTCCCAGGTCGGGAAAAGCGAATTTTCTTATTTAATTTGCTTGGGACTGGTTCCCTCAGCGGGTGTTGACGTCAGGCAGGCAGGTCGTAAAAACTTAGTCAAATCCTTTCTGCAACATGCTTGAAAAGGTGTGTTGCGCCGACCCCACATTAAGGTGGGATTAGGGCAGGTAGAAAGAATTAATTTGTAACATGTTATAAACTCGTTTAATTCTCAAGATACAGTTCCTATCACCACAATTTCCGCACGAAGCGATAGAGACCGATAAAGTTAGCGCCTGCGGTACAAACCTGCAGTCCCTCGGGTGAATTTATCGTTATCTTGAACTTCCGTGAGAGCTTTACATTTAATATTAATTACTTATTGCATTTTCACTCAAAATATATACCACCTAACAGCGGAATTTCTCCAATGATTTTTACAGGTTTGATACTACGGTTCTCTTAGATAAAGATATTTTTATTTACCAGCTTTTATTAAGATTCACCTGTCCTGTTGTCTGTAATCAAATCTTGCAAGTTAAATTAGACCCACTTCCCGATGTTTGATTGGTGTACTTATGTATCTTCGGTGACAATACAATAGTATGGTACCATGGAGCTGGTCTGATGATGGAGACGGAAAATAACTATAGGAACTTCTAAATTAAACGAGATAAACTTATTAAGTTTGGGCTTCATTGATTCGTCTTGAGAACTTTACATATCCGTAGAATATTTTAAAACATCACGCCTACTCTAAAATACTTCCTACTAAAAGTAAAAAATAAATTAAAAGTAAAAAATATGTTTTTAAAAACAAGCTTTTATCTGAAACAATGACCTAATAATCACAAGTTTAAAAACGTGATTAAATTTATATGGGACCATCCTTGAAATGAGCTCTATCGAACACAAAAATAATTTTGAAAATCGGTCCACATTTGGCGGAGATATCGCGTAACATAAAAAAATACAGACGAATTGAGGACCTCCTCCTTTTTGGAAGTCTAGTTAAGATAATGAAGAGACCTATTCAAACATTACCAAATACCTCGAAAATATTCAAAACACAACTAGAACCTCGGCAGGCGTGTGAATGAGGGACGTTTCGTTTCACATTCACCGCAGACCATCTGTGGACAGTTCACAGCATCCCTAATTATTTGCGGTCTACATGCGTTGCACAAAGTGATTTGTTAATTTGTTTATTCGCTTAAAAGTCGATGCTCATCGGTAGACCATGGTAGTTGAGAATTGTTAAATAATTGTATTTTTTTTCTACTTGCCCTTTTTATGATTGAGGTATGCCTCAACAATAACAACAGGTAGATCTGGAAATCTTTTTTTTATTATTTTTTTTTTTATTATTTTTTTTTTTATAGAAGAGGGGGCAAACGAGCAAGTGGGTCACCTGATGTTAAGTGATCACCGCCGCCCATAAACATTCACAATACCAGGGGAATCATGGATGCGTTGCCGGCCTTTGAGGTAGATATAGGCTCTTTTCTTGAAGGTCCCTAACTCGTAACGGTCAGGAAACACAGCCGCCGAAAGCTGGTTCCACAAGCACGTTGCACGCGGAAGAAAGTTCCTTGTAAAACGCACTGTTGAGGAACGCCATTCATCCAGGTGGTAAGGATGAAACTTCAGCTTGTAGCGTGTGGTACGATAATGGAATTCGGCGGCTGGTATTAGGCCAAACAATTCCTCGGAACATTCCCCGTGGTACAAGCGGTAAAGAATGCAAAGAGATGCAACATCTCTTCGCAACGCAAGAGGATCGAGTCGAATCGATTGCGTTTGACTATCGACAATCCGAACCGCTCTATGTTGGATACGGTCAAATGGAAGGAGTTGGTACTGAGGTGCCCCTGCCCAGAGGTGAGAGCAGTATTCCATATGAGGCCGAACCTGTGCCTTATAAAGTTGAAGGCGATGGGCCGGCGTGAAATACCGTCTCGCTCTCCCAAGAACACCAAGACCTTTTGCAGCCAATTTTGCTTTATCTTCCAAATGACCGCCAAACTGAACATCACTCGAAATGTCGACGCCAAGAATCCTAATATTGCTCGAGGTACCAATAGGGGTGTTATCGAACCGAGGAAATACGAGAAAGGGAGTTTTTTTAGCGGTAAATGCGCATACTTGTGTCTTCTCGGGGTTAAATTGGACTAGATTTAATCGGTCCCAATCTGAGACTTGTTCCAGTGTGGTCTCGACTTTAGACACAAGCATGTTCCGGCACTCGTTAATGTTTTCCCGAGAAAGATTAGCCCGGCCGGTATATGAGGCATCTCCAGTACTGTCATCCGCATAGCAATGAATGCTGTTGATACGCAGCATATCATTAATATGTAGAAGAAACAGTGTAGGAGATAGCACACAGCCTTGAGGTACACCAGCATTCACAGGTTTGGATTCCGAGCAAGAACCGTCGACAACGGCTTGAATGCTCCGCCCTGTGAGAAAACTGGTAACCCAGTGGCAAAGTTTCTCGGGAAGCCCGAATGAAGGAAGCTTCGAAAGAAGTGCTCCGTGCCAGACCCGATCGAAGGCCTTCGCTATGTCCAGGCTCACAGCTAAAGCCTCCCCCTTGCTCTCAACTGCCTCTGCCCATCTATGAGTAAGGTAGACCAGAAGATCACCCGCAAATGCAGATCAGCACTCCATCTTTGAGGGAGGGCTATGTTCAGTGGACGTCCCATGGCTGATGATGATGATGATGATGCCTCAATGTGAGGTCGGCGCAATACACTCTTTCAAGCATGTTGCTGAGACGATTTGGTTTCGTTTTTACGACTGACGGCCTGCCTAACGTCAGCTCCCTCTAGGGAATCAGAAGAAATAGAAGGAATCAGTTTTCGGGCAAAACATACTAGAAAACCACTCCGAACTACCTGGGAATCGAACTCAAGAACTCCCGGCTTACATCCCAACCTTGCAAATGCCACTAAGCATTGGCCTTAATGTAATTCGTACTCCAGCATGCGGTTCGATGAATCGTTCGGTTGGAAACATAGTTCGAAATGCGGTGAAGTAGAACTTTAATTAATTAAGTAATAAATAAGATTCGTGGCACGTTGTGTACGCGGTACAATTACCGTACTGAAGTCTCAGGTTCGATCATCAGGTCGAAAGCAGCAGTAACAGGTATTGAGCAGAAGCTGGTAGTGATCAGCTTAACGACTGGAATGAAAAAAAATGATAACTCGAAAACTATGAAAAATCCCGCAACATACATGGGAGTGACTTGGGTACCCCAAGGGGTGCTCTATCTCTGGACCTGCGTTTGACACTATTTTTGTAACACCTGTATAGTCATCATTATCAACATCATCAGCCATAGGACGTCCACTGCTGAACATAGGCCTCCCCAAAAGATTTCCAGATCGACCTGTTGGAAGCGACCTGCATCCAGCGGATTCCTGCAAACTTTATCAGGTCGTGAGTCCACCTTGTAGATGGATGTTCTACGCGTCGTGCGCTTGCCGGTATGTGGTCTCCACTCGAGAACTTTTCTGCCCCATCGGCTAACAGTTCTACGAGCTATGTGCCCTGCCCACTGCCATTTTAACTTGCTAATCCTCTGGGCTATGTCGGTGACTTCCGTTCTTTTACGGATCTCCTCATTCCTGATTTCATCACGTATAGAAACACTGAGCATAGCCCTCTCTATAGCTCGCTGAGTGACTGTGAGCTTTCAAATGCGGCCCATAGTTAGAGGCCACCTGTACAGTACAACAATAAAAATAATACTAAATCCTTGTACCAGGTACATTTAATATTGTGGTAGAAACTAGGAACCCCTTCGCTTATAAGTCGGATAAAATATGATCAAAATCTTTTATAGACTGGACTATATTGGACACAATACATATTGTCAAAGGATATCTGCCACAAGACAGTTTATTATATTTTCTAAAGCATGAAATTGTATCCGGCCCATATTCGTACAATAGGTAACAGCTTCTGACATACTCCATTCAGTAGGAACCACCTGTCGCTCATTTTGTTGGTTGGTGATACAAGACATGAGTAAAATATCTTAAGTACATTGTTCATACACACTCGCTTGCTATTTATGATCTTTCTATTAAACGGTTATATGATTTTAACCATATTTAATATTACTAACTATAGACTGCCTCGGTGGCGTGGTGGTATTTCGGTACGACTACGGTTCTGAGGTCTCGGGTTCGATCCCCGGGTCGGGCAAAGTGATATTGGATTTTTCCATATCAGCTCGGGGTCTGGAATTTGTGCCCGATATGGCGAAAGGCCACCCACTTTCACATCTGGGACGGAACTAAGCTCGGCGAAATGTGGGTGATCTAGTTCGCTAGTGCGCCTCTGCCTACCCCTTCGGGGATACAGGCGTGAGCTTATGTTATGTTATGTGTCACACACAACTATAGTTCCGACTTCATAGTACGATTTTTGTATCTAATGACTAGAGACTTGTTCCACAACACCCAGATTTGTCAGACGAATACGTCGTTAACGTCGGGAATAAAAATTAAAACCAAATCGTGATAAAATCCGTAAAAATAGTTTTATTTTAATGAATAGCATTCGCGTAAACTTAAGAAATCAGTAGACGAATGGTAATGTAGTTACTATCTATACATACACACTCACGCCTGTATCCCATAGGGGTAGGCAGAGACAATTGAGCGCCACAAGCTACGATCCTGACACACCTCTTTTGCCTCATCCATATTCATGCATCGTTTCATACATTTCCGCAGGTTGAGGGTACTTCGAAAATTACTATCTAATCGTTTGTTATTTCACTCTTTTTATTTTGTTTTTTTTTTGTAATTTATCTTTTAGAAGGCTAATCGTGATTTAGTAACTATCTAATCATCGTGCATTCAAATCGACAAAATCTTTTCCAATTAAAAATAAAATGAAATCCCTTAAATCATCGCTTGTAAAAAGATGTTATCCCTCGAGAAACTAACTCAATCCTGGGATATAAAAGTGCTTCATTTTGTAACCAGAAGTCCAAGATTACCGATGTTCATTTCGAATCTTGAATGAAAGTAAAACACTAAGAAATAATGGGTATTCCGGGACCGCAAGACAATTAGGGAATTAGGTTTAGTCCTTAAATGGAAATCTGAAAAGATTGGGCTATTTAATCAGACCTATCTACTTAAGTAAAGATTACGGTAGCGAAAAATTAAGGGCGACTTGCAGGGATTTCACTATAATCGCCATTTTATTAGTCCCCGACTTAGTCCTAAACTTGATTAATATCAAATGTCATATTAGTTGTCTCGAATTCACTCGCAGCTCCGCAGTAAAGCACGATTAATCTTATAGTAAACCCCATTTTGGAAACATTTCAGTTTAATGTCTTGCACGTCGTCGATTTACCCCTTATCTGGATTAAAATAAACGACAAAGTTAAATCATCGGGGCCGCCGGTTTAAATGGCTAATCGCGATTATTGAATGTCAAACAACATAACATTTTCATATTATTTCTTGTTGTTTTATGAAAATAATAATAATAATAACACCCAACAGTCACAAACATAGTCCTGACCCCACACAAGATCGAGTCTTGTGTCGTGGGTATCAGGAACTACGAGATACTTTCGGTCTCACAACACCCAGACCTGAAATAAATATCTGTAGGTCATACAAACATTTGTCTCGGTGCGGGGATCGAACCCGCGGCCTCTCGCTTCACAGCCGGCTACTCGCCCGCTGAGCCACGGAGGCTATCGGCTGTGTGGTCGTCGCGTCGCCACGGCACGGAGGAGTACGCTATATGCGGCGTAACCTTATGTAATTTCCATACATTTATTCTATTCGAATATTCTATTCGACTACCACATAAGCCACTTGTCCTGTGCGTCGGTCAGAAATCGGCACACGCACACAAACGCCTCAACATTGGTGCAAGTCTACCTAAGCCTCGGTGGCGTGGTGGTATTTCGGTACGACTACGGTTCTGAGGTCTCGGGTTCGATCCCCGGGTCGGGCAAAATTATATTGGATTTTTCCATATAAGCCCGGAGTCTGGAATTTGTGCCCGATATGGCGATAGGCTCGCCCCTATCACATCTGGGCAAAATGTGGGTGTTCTAGTTCGCTAGTGCGCCTTTGCCTACCCCTTCGGGGATACAGGCCTGAGCTTATATTATGTTTTCTACCATGACACCAAGCTCATTAGTTTCAACAAGTAGGTACCTCGTTTTCTGATTCACGCATGTACTCCGCGATGTTCTCCTATTTTTAGGAGACAAGGGGGTTACCACCACCTCTTATAGCAGTATTATTATAATTTTACTTGTACCGATTCCCATACAAAACAAACGAAGAACGATTATAATAACACTGCTATAAGAGGTGATGTTAACCCTGCAGTTGTTTACGAGATGATAAATTCCGCTTGAGCTAACAAAGTGCAAAGATACAAATACAAAGATAAATAAATAAATAGCCTCATCATATAAGTGTTCGTATTACATGTAAACATTTGACGACTATTGACTTAAGATAATCTATTGAAAAATCATATAAAACAAACTAGAATTCGTTTTATGCGAAATTGTTATGATAGATGTTTTGAGACGGAACTTTAGATATGAATCTAACGGAACGTAAAGAATGAGTAGTAGTAATGAAATTGCGGATTAATAATCTACACTCGGATTTCTTAAATCGAACTAGAAATGTGTATGTGCAAGACAACTAATGGGACATTTGATTTAAATGACATTTAGGACTGACTCGTGTATTAATAAAACGGCGAATAGAGTAAGATGCAGTGTTGCAAAAGTGTAAAATTAAAAATCGTTAGATTTGGCATCTGAAAATCGGGAGATTTTTATTCAGAATGAAACACAAGTATTTTATGTTAATAATGCGTTAATATGTTTAATTATACCAGTAAGATACATATAATCATTTATAGTTTGATATATTGTACATTGATTAATCATTTTCGTGTTCTTACCACCTCTTACTACTGCGATTCTATGAATGGACTATAATGAACGACTAAAGCAAGTATAAGTTATCCAATTTGGGATACAACCCGAATGAAGTTATCTTCAGAGACATTAGACAGCCTTCGCAGCGCAGAGGGCGAGCAGCCGGCTGTGAAGCGAGAGGCCGCGGGTTCGATCCCCGCACCGAGACAAATATTTGTGTGACTTACAGATATTTGTTCCGGGTCTGGGTGTTGTGAGACCGAAAGTATCTCGTAGTTCCTGATACCCACGACACAAGACTCGATCTTAGTGTCGGATTAGGACTATGTATGTCACAGTTGGGTGTTATTTATTATTTTCCCTTGTATACTCACCAGACAATAATAAACTCTATTATAAGGTACTTCAGTACAATTTGCTTTAATATACCGCGAAGTTGAATGGCCGTATTGTATTGTATGTAGTATTGTCGTATAAGCCGTATTGTATGTAGGCCGTATTGTATTGTATTACAGTTTTCTTTTAGTTTTGCCGTATTAATGATATTATTTTCCATTTTTTATAAGAATATTATTTTACATTAGTTGAAAATTCAAAAATTCGGCAGATAGGAATGCTATATCGGGACATCGTGAGACAATGACCAAAATCAGTAGATATCCCGATAAATCGGGAACTTTTGAAACGCGGGCAAGATGTTTGCAAGTCTCCAGTACTCCAAGTTCATAAGTTCCGTTTTACAAAAAATATATAACCACAATCACAATTCCGCATAAAAAAATATTTTTTGCATTTTAAAATAAAATAAATCCCAACAATTACTCATTATTTACGTTCCGTAAATTTCATATTATTATCTATAGTGCCGTCTCGCAACATTTATCATCACAATTTCGCGTAGAAAGAATTGTATATTATTTGATATGACATTTCAATAGACTCTCTTGTGTCAATAGTTGTTAAATATTTAGTTTTAATTCAGTTTGAATACATGTAATATAAACACACATACGACGAGGCTGTATGTGCTTGCTTCCTTTGCCTAACTGATGAAAGGCAAAATTGAAAAAAATTAATCAGTGTCAGTTGTCTGGATTACGTCTTGTCAACTAGACATACGTATAATATTTCGCGATAAGGAATGTTCACTTTAGTTCGCGGTTCCTCAATGAACTAGTTCGTTCTTTTAGTTCTCGTCTCGAACCAAAGAAAGGCTACAAAAATATGATTTGCACGAATTTTAACCGACTTCAAAAAAGGAGGAGGTGAATTAACCGACTTAAAAGAGGAGGTTAACAATTCGTTGTAATCTTGTTTATGTATGTTCCCGGATTACTCGAAGACGCCTGGGCCGATTCGATTTTTTTTATTCTTTCATAATATGCTGCAATTTTTTTTTACTTGTACATACTTGGGGAGTAGTGACATCGTCTAAGGGACAACCCTTATCAAACGAACCTAACGATGACGGTGGCCTACTTACACAGTAGGCCACCAACACCTTTAGGTTTAAGCCAACCTTATCTGCATGTGGTACACTTTTCTGAGTAACGGACTAGGTGCTGGCGAAACCTGGGTTCTTGCTTTGCAGGGTATGGGGGACAGACCATGGACCAAATGTTTGCTATTAGATCGTTTTGCGAGGCATGCATGTTGAAGCTTCTGCATATCGCTTTCCTGGATCTGCAGAAGGCTTTTAACTTTATGTCCAGACGGGTGGTCTGGTGGGCCCTAAGGTTCAAAGGGGTGCCAGAAGCTTATGTTGACATTATCGAAGACATGTTCTTCCGATCAAAGTCTTTGATTCGGACTGCTTTTGGCGTCACTAAACCCTTCCCGTTCACTATGGAAGTTCAGCAACCACCGTGGGTGGTCATGTACACTGATGTCTAAGACAAACAGCGTCTAGGGACCGCTTGAAAATGGCCGACTGAAAGGAAATGTGCTAAAGATCAAGTTGCGTACACGTAGTATTTTATAAATGTTTTCAAATATTTTTTATCGAAGAAAGTAAAAGAAAATATTATGATGTGTTGCCATCTGTGAGACTAAAAAGTGCTGCGCACCATATTTGAATATAGCTTGAAGAAGCACGATATTTCCCTAGTGGTTATTGACTACGTTACGAAAACAAGACCCTCATTTGGCCAGTTCTGTGTATATGTACGATACGTGGTCTGTCAGCGTTATTTTAAGGAAATCCAGACGACCCCAAAAGCGCTGGCTGGACTTTTTAGAGAATTATATGAGAATCAATGGTCTTACTTTGGACGATACTCAAGACTTAGAATCTATCTAACTTATCAAACGAACTAACGAACTAAAGAACGAGAGATCTGGGAACTAGTTCGTTCATTCTTCTGTGGGAGCTGTCCTGCACTAGTTCGTTCGCGAACTATACAAGTCTATTGTCAACAATGGTAATTTCTATAATAGAGGTATAATAAAATTGTATCAAGAAGTAACTTTGCAATTCGTTAACTTAAGTGAAATTTATCATCTCGAAAACAACGCTCTCCTAGAAAATAGAATAACTAATGTACTTTGTAATAGAACAACATTGCGGAGTGCGAGCGTGCACAAGAAAACAAGGTACTCGCTGATGGTGAGGAAGTAAGTGTGGAGTTGCGCCAGTTTCAAGGCGTTTGTGATGCGTGTGCCGAAACCTGTCCTGCACCGTGGTGCGACGAGTCACGAGACATCGAGGAAAACTTGACTGCCGTGCCGGGACGGGCGTGGGTGGTATACCACCGCTTCCAAGGACTAGTGCCACACGTGCGCACACAAATATCGTGCATAATAGTGAAGTGTTGTAATGATGTGGTTTTTCAAGAGATTATGTACATACAATGTTAGTTTGTAAGGTATATGTATGGGTTATTGATAATAAAGTACTCTTCGTAAAAAAACTTGAGTTTTTATATATTTTACGCATTCATCATCCTTGTTTGATACCAAATCGTGTTCAGTGTAAAAAATAAAGCCATTTTTATCATAAATTTTCATTAAACAACAAGAAATAATGTGAAAAGGTTATGTTGTTTGTCAATAAAATCAAGATTAGCGACTTTAAACCGGCGGCCATGCCCATTTAAGTTAAACGTTTATTTAAATCGAGATGAAGGGTAAAACCACGACGTGCAAGACGTTGAACTGAAATGATGCCAAAATGGAGTTTATTTTACGATTAAACGTCGTTTATCGCAAAGCTGCAAGTCACCCTAAATGGTATTAAAATAAAACTAGTTTATGTATTCAAATATATACCTATGAAATCATTATGGATCGTATTTGTGCCTAATCCCATATCTTTCAAAATCTATGTCATAAAAGTAGTAACCTTATTGATTTCTTAGGTTTACGCGAATGTTATACATTGAAATAAAACTATTTTTACAGATTCTATCACGTATTGGTTTTTATTTTAATTATTTTAATTTTAAATTTAATTTGTCCCGACAAATGACATCTCAGTCCAACCCGTGACCACAAAGACTGCATGCAAAGCCTTCGAAACGTTGAGAATAATAACAAAAATTATAACCAAATCGTGATAGAATCCGTAAAAATAGTTCTATTTCAAAGTAGTAACCTTATCTTAAATCCCGAACTTCACACAAGTTATAAATAATTCTGTAAGTCACAGTGAGGTCACTTGTGTGTTTACATTCCGACCACGGAGTGACGGCGAAATCTTATATCGGAGCCCTATATCGACTTCCGAGGGACTGTGAGGTTCGCGTATTTCCAATGCCCAGTTTGGGAAATAATTTTCAATGTTAATTTTCTTATATTAGTCGACTCTTTAGTTTTGCGGCAGTATTTGGGCTGTAGATTGGGAAGTCCTGGGTTTGAATTTAAGGACGGGTAAAACGATTTTTCTACACTATTTGCTGGGCTGGCTGAGGCTGGGTCCCCCAAAGTGGGTTAACGTTATGCAAACATCCAATAACTAAGTTCGTTTTTGCAAAATGCTGGAAAAGCATACATGCCAGTTCTATCATATTTTAAACAAAAGAAGCTGTAACCTGAATATTTATTGTACTTTACTGTTTGTAGGTTCTACCAATTCAAAAACAGATTCATTGGTTCCAGGCACCGTGCCTAAATTTCAAAGCTAGCAAACCGTTTTTATAGTAGAGACTAGCAAACGTGCAGATTTTGTGCAGGTAAGTAATTATTTACCACCCATAGACGAAATCAAAATAAACATACGTGCGTTGCTAACCATAAAAAAGGGAATGGGGATTGGGAATAATGATTATTTGGACCACTGGAAAACTTACTCACCGAACAAAATGCAATAGCAAGCTGCAACGTTATACCGGTTTTGTGTTAGGTTTTCAACCAGTTGATCCAATGCATCATTCAGGTTTTAGGTATAATTATCTTGTCACAAGCCCCTCTATTTACTTCTTTCCTATTCAGAGTGTGAAGAAGCATAAATAGGCTAGCATAATGCTGGTGACTGATAAACCCATTGTTGGTCAGTGGTCGATGGTTTTTTGGTGTTTTTTGTTTCACTATCAGGCAGTCACTTTGCTGTTCTAGATTAAAAAGAAATTTGCCCACAGCAAGGTGCTTCATTTAAGAGTATTTTGGAAATACGCGTCAACATTAGTATTGTTTTATCGAATGAGCAGAAAAGATTTTCCTGAGGACTTTTCCTTTGTTCTCGCAATATTGTTACGAGGCGTGGATTAAACTTATGAGTCAATATCAGAATAAATTCAGAACAAAAAGACATATTTCTTCCTGTGACATCTACATTATATTAAAGCGATACATCATAGTCTAGTTTTCTGTGTTTTATCATTCCGTTATGGTTTCGTCTTTTAGCCGTTGTAGAGGTTTAGTTATTTCTTATTTTAGTATAAAAATGTGGGATTCGGTCTCTTCAATAAATAAAACTTCTTCTAATTGGACATGTGTTTTTAACGTCACCACTTGGGTCGTCTTACAACATTTTTCTGCATATTGCTTTTTCCCTACTTCCTGTAAACCTCTTCCCATTTCTGTCACATTCACACTTCTAATGCTCTCTCTCTCTTTCTCTCTCTCTCTCTCTCTCCTAGTTTCTCTTACGTTCCGTTTCCCACAATAATATATTTTTGGGCTCTTGGGTCAACAATTTCGCAATGACCGTCTATCAGTCTGACCGTGGCTTAGCTCATAAGAGTAGCTAGCTGTAATTTGGAATGGGTATCATACCGATACTAAAATAATATTTTTAAAAAGGAATTGGATATCCTCTAAAAACACCCGTAAAGTAGAGGCGATTTTTTTCTCGTCCATCTCCTGTGCTGTCAAATTATTTTATGCCTTTTTAACTAATTTTGAAGGTTATGTCATTTTTCTCAATAACTCCTAATAGTATTCTTATTTATTTACTAAATACAAGTTTATGGTGCATGTAAAACTATTTTCAATAAAATTATATTTTAGTAATTTTCATTCATTCCTATTACGGAACCTTTCTTTGTGTGAAGGTGTTCGCTATCAGTTTTTATTTCAATTAGCTCGTAAAAATATTTACTAGACTACTACTTAAGCGAAATTGTAATTTATTTACTTCCAAATAACAATGTTTTCTAATGTATACTACATAAGACAGTACTCTTTCCCATATCAAGGCTAACGAACTCTGAAGTGCTAATTATATTGAGTCTAGGCTCAGTAACGTAATCAGATCCAGCTGTAATCAGATTATCCCCTGTAGATGTAATTAGATGCATAATTCAATGCTTTCTGGTGCTATATCAGGGTGGCATTTGTAATATGGACGAATGCGGTTGAATGCCACGAGGAAGTTCGGTTAAGTTTACGACTGTTACGAACGATTTGGCACGTAGTAGATAAATAATAAATAATGATACACCCAACAGTCGCACACCTAGTCCTGACCACACTAGGTATAACCTGTATCGTGAGTGTCGGAGACTATGAGAGACTTTCGGTCTCACAACACCCTAACTTGAAACAAATATCTGCGGGCCACACAAACATTTGTCTCAATGCGGGAATCGAACTCGCAGCCTCTCGCTTCACAGTCGGCTACTCGCCCGCTGCGCCACGGAGGCAGTCGCGCGTACATTGCGCGTAAAATTGTGCCAGCGGAATAATGTTTAGACAATAAAATTGATTAACTTGATTTTTGAACATTCACAGAAAATTCTAGGATGTAAATTGTAATAACAGCATTCGCGGTAACCCGCATAAGGCCGCGGTCTCAAACTCAGCGGGCGCAGAGCGGCGCAAAATGGACAGATTTAAAAGGAACTGGCCTCGAAGGAAGCGGCGCGGCGAGCGGCGCGACAACCGGTCTAGAAATACGTTGCCGCGTCGCGTCGCTCCCCGCTCCGCCGCCGCCGCCGCTGAGTTCGTGTCCACAGCCTTAGTGGTAGATGGCGATACTGTTGTTTGAGATTTTTTTGTATGGAAACTTGCTTAAGAACCCCTCTATAATTAGTAATATTAAATATCTTTGACTAGGTAGAAGAATATGTTAAATATTACGAAATCTACCTTAAATTACAAATAAGAATGCAATGTTTATCCGACGATTGGCCATGAACTCCTAATTTTAATGCTATTTTGGAATGTAAATGTGTTCGTATCTTTAGGGCGACTTGCAGGGATTTCACTATAATCGCCATTTTATTAGTCCCCGACTTAGTCCTAAACTTGATTAATATCAAATGTCATATTAGTTGTCTCGAATTCACTCGCAGCTCCGCAGTAAAGCACGATTAATCTTATAGTAAACCCCATTTTGGAAACATTTCAGTTTAATGTCTTGCACGTCGTCGATTTACCCCTTATCTGGATTAAAATAAACGACAAAGTTAAATCATCGGGGCCGCCGGTTTAAATGGCTAATCGCGATTATTGAATGTCAAACAACATAACATTTTCATATTATTTCTTGTTGTTTTATGAAAATAATAATAATAATAACACCCAACAGTCACAAACATAGTCCTGACCCCACACAAGATCGAGTCTTGTGTCGTGGGTATCAGGAACTACGAGATACTTTCGGTCTCACAACACCCAGACCTGAAATAAATATCTGTAGGTCATACAAACATTTGTCTCGGTGCGGGGATCGAACCCGCGGCCTCTCGCTTCACAGCCGGCTACTCGCCCGCTGAGCCACGGAGGCTATCGGCTGTGTGGTCGTCGCGTCGCCACGGCACGGAGGAGTACGCTATATGCGGCGTAACCTTATGTAATTTCCATACATTTATTCTATTCGAATATTCTATTCGACTACCACATAAGCCACTTGTCCTGTGCGTCGGTCAGAAATCGGCACACGCACACAAACGCCTCAACATTGGTGCAAGTCTACCTAAGCCTCGGTGGCGTGGTGGTATTTCGGTACGACTACGGTTCTGAGGTCTCGGGTTCGATCCCCGGGTCGGGCAAAATTATATTGGATTTTTCCATATAAGCCCGGAGTCTGGAATTTGTGCCCGATATGGCGATAGGCTCGCCCCTATCACATCTGGGCAAAATGTGGGTGTTCTAGTTCGCTAGTGCGCCTTTGCCTACCCCTTCGGGGATACAGGCCTGAGCTTATATTATGTTTTCTACCATGACACCAAGCTCATTAGTTTCAACAAGTAGGTACCTCGTTTTCTGATTCACGCATGTACTCCGCGATGTTCTCCTATTTTTAGGAGACAAGGGGGTTACCACCACCTCTTATAGCAGTATTATTATAATTTTACTTGTACCGATTCCCATACAAAACAAACGAAGAACGATTATAATAACACTGCTATAAGAGGTGATGTTAACCCTGCAGTTGTTTACGAGATGATAAATTCCGCTTGAGCTAACAAAGTGCAAAGATACAAATACAAAGATAAATAAATAAATAGCCTCATCATATAAGTGTTCGTATTACATGTAAACATTTGACGACTATTGACTTAAGATAATCTATTGAAAAATCATATAAAACAAACTAGAATTCGTTTTATGCGAAATTGTTATGATAGATGTTTTGAGACGGAACTTTAGATATGAATCTAACGGAACGTAAAGAATGAGTAGTAGTAATGAAATTGCGGATTAATAATCTACACTCGGATTTCTTAAATCGAACTAGAAATGTGTATGTGCAAGACAACTAATGGGACATTTGATTTAAATGACATTTAGGACTGACTCGTGTATTAATAAAACGGCGAATAGAGTAAGATGCAGTGTTGCAAAAGTGTAAAATTAAAAATCGTTAGATTTGGCATCTGAAAATCGGGAGATTTTTATTCAGAATGAAACACAAGTATTTTATGTTAATAATGCGTTAATATGTTTAATTATACCAGTAAGATACATATAATCATTTATAGTTTGATATATTGTACATTGATTAATCATTTTCGTGTTCTTACCACCTCTTACTACTGCGATTCTATGAATGGACTATAATGAACGACTAAAGCAAGTATAAGTTATCCAATTTGGGATACAACCCGAATGAAGTTATCTTCAGAGACATTAGACAGCCTTCGCAGCGCAGAGGGCGAGCAGCCGGCTGTGAAGCGAGAGGCCGCGGGTTCGATCCCCGCACCGAGACAAATATTTGTGTGACTTACAGATATTTGTTCCGGGTCTGGGTGTTGTGAGACCGAAAGTATCTCGTAGTTCCTGATACCCACGACACAAGACTCGATCTTAGTGTCGGATTAGGACTATGTATGTCACAGTTGGGTGTTATTTATTATTTTCCCTTGTATACTCACCAGACAATAATAAACTCTATTATAAGGTACTTCAGTACAATTTGCTTTAATATACCGCGAAGTTGAATGGCCGTATTGTATTGTATGTAGTATTGTCGTATAAGCCGTATTGTATGTAGGCCGTATTGTATTGTATTACAGTTTTCTTTTAGTTTTGCCGTATTAATGATATTATTTTCCATTTTTTATAAGAATATTATTTTACATTAGTTGAAAATTCAAAAATTCGGCAGATAGGAATGCTATATCGGGACATCGTGAGACAATGACCAAAATCAGTAGATATCCCGATAAATCGGGAACTTTTGAAACGCGGGCAAGATGTTTGCAAGTCTCCAGTACTCCAAGTTCATAAGTTCCGTTTTACAAAAAATATATAACCACAATCACAATTCCGCATAAAAAAATATTTTTTGCATTTTAAAATAAAATAAATCCCAACAATTACTCATTATTTACGTTCCGTAAATTTCATATTATTATCTATAGTGCCGTCTCGCAACATTTATCATCACAATTTCGCGTAGAAAGAATTGTATATTATTTGATATGACATTTCAATAGACTCTCTTGTGTCAATAGTTGTTAAATATTTAGTTTTAATTCAGTTTGAATACATGTAATATAAACACACATACGACGAGGCTGTATGTGCTTGCTTCCTTTGCCTAACTGATGAAAGGCAAAATTGAAAAAAATTAATCAGTGTCAGTTGTCTGGATTACGTCTTGTCAACTAGACATACGTATAATATTTCGCGATAAGGAATGTTCACTTTAGTTCGCGGTTCCTCAATGAACTAGTTCGTTCTTTTAGTTCTCGTCTCGAACCAAAGAAAGGCTACAAAAATATGATTTGCACGAATTTTAACCGACTTCAAAAAAGGAGGAGGTGAATTAACCGACTTAAAAGAGGAGGTTAACAATTCGTTGTAATCTTGTTTATGTATGTTCCCGGATTACTCGAAGACGCCTGGGCCGATTCGATTTTTTTTATTCTTTCATAATATGCTGCAATTTTTTTTTACTTGTACATACTTGGGGAGTAGTGACATCGTCTAAGGGACAACCCTTATCAAACGAACCTAACGATGACGGTGGCCTACTTACACAGTAGGCCACCAACACCTTTAGGTTTAAGCCAACCTTATCTGCATGTGGTACACTTTTCTGAGTAACGGACTAGGTGCTGGCGAAACCTGGGTTCTTGCTTTGCAGGGTATGGGGGACAGACCATGGACCAAATGTTTGCTATTAGATCGTTTTGCGAGGCATGCATGTTGAAGCTTCTGCATATCGCTTTCCTGGATCTGCAGAAGGCTTTTAACTTTATGTCCAGACGGGTGGTCTGGTGGGCCCTAAGGTTCAAAGGGGTGCCAGAAGCTTATGTTGACATTATCGAAGACATGTTCTTCCGATCAAAGTCTTTGATTCGGACTGCTTTTGGCGTCACTAAACCCTTCCCGTTCACTATGGAAGTTCAGCAACCACCGTGGGTGGTCATGTACACTGATGTCTAAGACAAACAGCGTCTAGGGACCGCTTGAAAATGGCCGACTGAAAGGAAATGTGCTAAAGATCAAGTTGCGTACACGTAGTATTTTATAAATGTTTTCAAATATTTTTTATCGAAGAAAGTAAAAGAAAATATTATGATGTGTTGCCATCTGTGAGACTAAAAAGTGCTGCGCACCATATTTGAATATAGCTTGAAGAAGCACGATATTTCCCTAGTGGTTATTGACTACGTTACGAAAACAAGACCCTCATTTGGCCAGTTCTGTGTATATGTACGATACGTGGTCTGTCAGCGTTATTTTAAGGAAATCCAGACGACCCCAAAAGCGCTGGCTGGACTTTTTAGAGAATTATATGAGAATCAATGGTCTTACTTTGGACGATACTCAAGACTTAGAATCTATCTAACTTATCAAACGAACTAACGAACTAAAGAACGAGAGATCTGGGAACTAGTTCGTTCATTCTTCTGTGGGAGCTGTCCTGCACTAGTTCGTTCGCGAACTATACAAGTCTATTGTCAACAATGGTAATTTCTATAATAGAGGTATAATAAAATTGTATCAAGAAGTAACTTTGCAATTCGTTAACTTAAGTGAAATTTATCATCTCGAAAACAACGCTCTCCTAGAAAATAGAATAACTAATGTACTTTGTAATAGAACAACATTGCGGAGTGCGAGCGTGCACAAGAAAACAAGGTACTCGCTGATGGTGAGGAAGTAAGTGTGGAGTTGCGCCAGTTTCAAGGCGTTTGTGATGCGTGTGCCGAAACCTGTCCTGCACCGTGGTGCGACGAGTCACGAGACATCGAGGAAAACTTGACTGCCGTGCCGGGACGGGCGTGGGTGGTATACCACCGCTTCCAAGGACTAGTGCCACACGTGCGCACACAAATATCGTGCATAATAGTGAAGTGTTGTAATGATGTGGTTTTTCAAGAGATTATGTACATACAATGTTAGTTTGTAAGGTATATGTATGGGTTATTGATAATAAAGTACTCTTCGTAAAAAAACTTGAGTTTTTATATATTTTACGCATTCATCATCCTTGTTTGATACCAAATCGTGTTCAGTGTAAAAAATAAAGCCATTTTTATCATAAATTTTCATTAAACAACAAGAAATAATGTGAAAAGGTTATGTTGTTTGTCAATAAAATCAAGATTAGCGACTTTAAACCGGCGGCCATGCCCATTTAAGTTAAACGTTTATTTAAATCGAGATGAAGGGTAAAACCACGACGTGCAAGACGTTGAACTGAAATGATGCCAAAATGGAGTTTATTTTACGATTAAACGTCGTTTATCGCAAAGCTGCAAGTCACCCTAAATGGTATTAAAATAAAACTAGTTTATGTATTCAAATATATACCTATGAAATCATTATGGATCGTATTTGTGCCTAATCCCATATCTTTCAAAATCTATGTCATAAAAGTAGTAACCTTATTGATTTCTTAGGTTTACGCGAATGTTATACATTGAAATAAAACTATTTTTACAGATTCTATCACGTATTGGTTTTTATTTTAATTATTTTAATTTTAAATTTAATTTGTCCCGACAAATGACATCTCAGTCCAACCCGTGACCACAAAGACTGCATGCAAAGCCTTCGAAACGTTGAGAATAATAACAAAAATTATAACCAAATCGTGATAGAATCCGTAAAAATAGTTCTATTTCAAAGTAGTAACCTTATCTTAAATCCCGAACTTCACACAAGTTATAAATAATTCTGTAAGTCACAGTGAGGTCACTTGTGTGTTTACATTCCGACCACGGAGTGACGGCGAAATCTTATATCGGAGCCCTATATCGACTTCCGAGGGACTGTGAGGTTCGCGTATTTCCAATGCCCAGTTTGGGAAATAATTTTCAATGTTAATTTTCTTATATTAGTCGACTCTTTAGTTTTGCGGCAGTATTTGGGCTGTAGATTGGGAAGTCCTGGGTTTGAATTTAAGGACGGGTAAAACGATTTTTCTACACTATTTGCTGGGCTGGCTGAGGCTGGGTCCCCCAAAGTGGGTTAACGTTATGCAAACATCCAATAACTAAGTTCGTTTTTGCAAAATGCTGGAAAAGCATACATGCCAGTTCTATCATATTTTAAACAAAAGAAGCTGTAACCTGAATATTTATTGTACTTTACTGTTTGTAGGTTCTACCAATTCAAAAACAGATTCATTGGTTCCAGGCACCGTGCCTAAATTTCAAAGCTAGCAAACCGTTTTTATAGTAGAGACTAGCAAACGTGCAGATTTTGTGCAGGTAAGTAATTATTTACCACCCATAGACGAAATCAAAATAAACATACGTGCGTTGCTAACCATAAAAAAGGGAATGGGGATTGGGAATAATGATTATTTGGACCACTGGAAAACTTACTCACCGAACAAAATGCAATAGCAAGCTGCAACGTTATACCGGTTTTGTGTTAGGTTTTCAACCAGTTGATCCAATGCATCATTCAGGTTTTAGGTATAATTATCTTGTCACAAGCCCCTCTATTTACTTCTTTCCTATTCAGAGTGTGAAGAAGCATAAATAGGCTAGCATAATGCTGGTGACTGATAAACCCATTGTTGGTCAGTGGTCGATGGTTTTTTGGTGTTTTTTGTTTCACTATCAGGCAGTCACTTTGCTGTTCTAGATTAAAAAGAAATTTGCCCACAGCAAGGTGCTTCATTTAAGAGTATTTTGGAAATACGCGTCAACATTAGTATTGTTTTATCGAATGAGCAGAAAAGATTTTCCTGAGGACTTTTCCTTTGTTCTCGCAATATTGTTACGAGGCGTGGATTAAACTTATGAGTCAATATCAGAATAAATTCAGAACAAAAAGACATATTTTTTCCTGTGACATCTACATTATATTAAAGCGATACATCATAGTCTAGTTTTCTGTGTTTTATCATTCCGTTAAGGTTTCTTCTTTTAGCCTTTGTAGACGTTTAGTTATTTCTTATTTTAGTATAAAAATGTGGGATTCGGTCTCTTCAATAAATAAAACTTCTTCTAATTGGACATGTGTTTTTAACGTCACCACTTGGGTCATCTTACAACATTTTTCTGCATATTGTTTTCTCCTTACTTCCTGTCAACCTCTTCCTATTTATGTCACATTCACACTTCTAATGCTCTCTCTCTCTCTCTCTCAGTTTTTCTTACGTTCCTATTCCCACAATAATATATTTTTGGGCTCCTGGGTCAACAATTTCGCAATAACCGTCTATATGTCTGACCGTGGCTTAGCTCAGAAGATTAGCTAGCTGTAATTTGGCATGCATATCATACCGATACTAAAATAATATTTTTAAAAAGTAATTGGATATCCTCTAAAAACTCCTGTAAAGTAGAGGCGATTTTTTTCTCGTTCATTTGCTGTGCTGTCAAATTATTTTATGCCTTTTTAACTAATTTTCAAGGTTTTTCCTAATAACTCTTAATAGTATTCTTATTTATTTACTAAATACAAGTTTATGATGCATGTAAAAATATTAATAAAATTATACTTTAGTGATTTTCATTCCTATTACGGAACCTTTCTTTGTGTGAAAATGTTCGCAATCGGTTTTTATTTCAATTAGCTCGAAAAAATATTTACTAGACTACTACTTAATCTAAATTGTAATTTATTTACTTCCAAGTAACAATGTTTTCTAATGTATTCGGCATAAGACAGTATTCTTTCCCATATCAAGGCTAACGAACTCTGAAGTGCTAATTATATTGAGTCTAGGCTCAGTAACGTAATCAGATCCAGCTGTAATCAGATTATCCGCTGTAGATGTAATTAGATGCATAATTCAATGCTTTCTGGTGCTATATCAGGGTGGCATTTGTAATATGGACGAATGCGGTTGAATGCCAGAGAGAAATGCCACGAGGAGGTTCACTTAGGTTTACGACTGTTACGAACGAGTTGGTATGTAGTAGATAAATAATAAATAAATACACCCAACAGTCGCACACCTAGTCCTGACCTCACTAGGTTTAACCTGTATCGTGAGTGTCGGAGACTATGAGAGACTTTCGGTCTCTCAACACCCTAACTTGAAACAAATATCTGCGGGCCACACAAACATTTGTCTCAATGCGGGAATCGAACTCGCAACCTCTCGCTTCACAGTCGGCTACTCGCGCCACGAAGGCAGTCGCGCGTACATTGCGCGTAAAGTTGTGCCAGCGCAATAATGTTACAATAAAATTGTTTAACTTGATTTTTGAACATTCACAGAAAATTCTAGGATGTAAATTGTAATAACAGCATTCGCGGTAACCCGCATAAGTCCGCGGTCTCAAACTCAGCGGGCGCAGAGCGGCGCAATCCAATGGATAGATTTAAAAGGAACTGGCCTCGAAGAAAGCGGCGCTGCGAGCGGCGCGACAACCGGTCTAGAAATACGTTGCCGCGCCGCCGCCGCCGCCGCTGAGTTCGTGTCCACAGCCTTAGTGGTAGATGGCAATACTAACGTTTGAGATTTTTTTGTATGGAAACTTGCTTAATAGCCCTTCTATAATTAGTAATATTAAATCTCTTTGACTAGGTAGAAGAATATGTTAAATATTACGAAATCTACCGTAAATTACAAATAAGAATGCAATGTTTATCCGATTGGCCGTGGACTCCTAATTTTAATGCTATTTTGGAATGTAAATGTGTTCGTATCTTTATCATTTAACATTTGGCATTACCTTAGCATTTGTAAATTCTAAACTTCAGTTCTCATCCCATATTAAATATTCATCAGCAAATTGGTGCGATGTTTAGTAAATTTACTGCCTCGGTGGCGTGGTGGTATTTCGGTACGACTACGGTTCTGAGGTCTCGGGTTCGATCCCCGGGTCGGGCAAAGTGATATTGGAATTTTCTATAACAGCCCGGAGTCTGGAATTTGTGCCCGATATGGCGATAGGCTCGCCCCCTATCACATCTGGGAGGGAACTAAGCTCGGCGAAATGTGGGTGTTCTAGTTCGCTAGTATGCCTCTGCCTACCCCTTCGGGGATACAGGCGTGAGCTTATGTTATGTTATGTTTTAGTAAATTTATGCGTATCTGTGGCACATTGGAGTTTATCAGTACGATCTGTGGTTTAATTTCAATGTAACAAATGCGATATAAGTTTTGTTTAAATGTAGTTTAGATGTAGTTTTAATTATGGATTAAGTGCTTGTTTGTAAAATAATTTAGTGCGGGTATTTCATATGGCATACTGTTTTTGTGCCCGATATGGTGATAGGCTCACATCTGGGACGGCTACTAAGCTCGGGGAAATGTGGGTGTTCTAGTTCGCTAGTGCGCCTATGCCTACTCCTTTAGAGATACAGGCTTCAGCTTATGTTATGTTTTAATATTTAAATCAACCATTTATTTAATGGTTTATTATGTTAGTGTTAATTTTTACCGATTTTATCGCGATTTGTTTTTCTTTTTATTTATTTCATATACACATAGATTTCATAGACTCACGTCTCTTTCTCATAGGGATAGGCAGAGACAACGGATTTCCGTATGCTATGATTATTGCACACCTTTTGCCTCATTCAGTCTCATTACATTATTCATGTATGCATGTTGGTTTAGGGTATCTACTTCTAGCTTGACCTCTCTCGAGTATATCTGTCTTGGTCAGAGAATGTTCGATGAGGTCTTCCCCTTCCAGCTTTACCAGTCACACTTGATATATTATACATATATACATTTGCTTTGTCAACCTCCTTTCATCCATCGTCTCTTCTCTACATGCCCAACCTACCGTAAAACTTCTTTCTCATCAACTATTACCTCTCTCAAACCACACCGCTTTCTCACCACATTATTTCTTACGCTATCTCTCAAAGTCACACCACAGATGCTCATTTATTTAGTTAAGATTATTTAGATTACGTATTTTTATACAACAAACTATATGAGGAAACCACAGTATTATCTACCAAATCGTACCAGGGTTGCGTTCCCGTGGATGGCCCAAAAAGCGATGGTTAGACGTTCTGGAGGAAGATATGAGCGTCAATGGCATCACTATGGAGGATGCTTATGTTACAAATAATTTACAATCACTTAAAATATTTGTCACAATTGCGCTACGATAATATTTCAATAACTTATCCACAATCAAATTATCAGCTTAATAATCGTCTGGAATCGAGCTTTATTGAAATAAATGTTACTAAATATCTCTTCACAACAATTGTTATTCAATCTGTTAAATATGTTAATGTAAAACAATTATTTTGTTAGCTCAATGTAGGCAATAAGGGCTGTCTTCAGTTCTGGCATAAAACGATGGGCCGTACTTGGGAGTCATAAACGGGTCCTTTATACTCACAAAGAAAAGTAAGGAAAACACTCTTCATCGGATTATAAGAAATAGAAAATTATAATATCGTTTTACCTATTTTTTTTGTTGTGTCTCTAATATTGATGGCCGTTATTTTTTTAAAGATACAAGCTTACTTTTTAGCCTTTAATAAAGTAGCTACAATATAACTACCTATTTTTATACCAATGAATTCTATCAAATTGTATTTTCTTTGCTGCAATATCACCTAATCTAAATAATCTAATCTAATCTCACAAGATACCGTAACTCCAAGTTATATACGGCTCAGGAAATATATAAAAAGTTACTGGGATTCATAATGAAGCAAGCTAGCTTTTTGAGTGGTAGAGCCACAGTGTAGACAGGTACCTTTACAGCACGAATGGGCCGGCTCGACCGGTTTTATGCCACTGTCTCACAGAAAACCGACGTAAAGTGGCAGCCCGCTGTCGCGTTTCATTCGGTGAGTGGGATTTCCGGTGGCGTGATTCCCACCTCCCTTTCCCAATCCTTATTTCCCGCCGTTTAGGTTGGCAACGCACTCGTGTTTCTTTTTGGACTAAATGTGTGACTGTATTATTTATTTATGTAAGTATGCTATACCGTTTCATACGTTAGGTATATGCAATTTCCATATTTTCACGACTTATACATATACTGGTTTCAGAAAGTTGGTACCAATAACAATGCCACACAGGGAGAACGATTTAAAGCGCAATGGTAGAGTTAAAAAATAAAAATAATAAATACAACCAACAGTCACACACCTAGTCCTGACCCCACACTAGGTATAACCTGTATCGTGGGTGTCAGATACTATGAGAGACTTTCGGTCTCACAACACCCAGACTTGAAAAAAATATCTGTGGGCCACACAAACATTTGTCTCAATGCGGGAATCGAACCCGCGGCCTCTCGCTTCGCAGCCGGCTACTCGCCCGCTGCGCCACGGAGGCTGTCGAAATTGTACTTAATTTTTTATTTCAATTTACTTTTTTTACTTAAAATTGTACTTTTTAATCAATTATTAAGCATTGGGGGTTTAAAACTAAAATGCGACCTGTAAATCGTCGTAATTAGCATACAAATGGCTTTGTGTATACTAAATATAATAAATTTCCCCATAGGTGGATTAGCTTTCGTACCGAAGCTGAACCAATACGCCAGAAACAATTATTTCATCACAAATTTAAGTTTCCATTATTCAAAAACGACGAGCCTTACATTTTAAATTCTTCTGCTAAATGGCTAGCCAACTTACCTTTAAGTGTAGTTATTATTGATGTCAGCTTTATGAAACATGCTGTATTAAAGAGGATAGATCCAAGTCCATCCCTGTCACACTCAGTATCGTTTACTCGTTTATCATTCAAGTATAAGGACTCTTATGAATATCGAATGTATCACAATATGCCCGATCAAGGTGACACAGCCCTTCAAACGTCTGTCAAGTTTACTAATAAGTGCCCTTTGATACAATGATGAAGATTGAAGCCGTTGCGAACAGATCTGAGATAAATTCTTTACAAAAATAATAATATAGATATCTCTCCCGACGGTTGCAACTTTAGAAGCCTTTAATAAATGTGGCTGCCTTGATGGCGTGGTGGTATTTCGGTACGACTACGGCTATGAGGTCTCGGGTTCGATCCCCGAGTCGGGCAAAGTGATATTGGATTTTTCCATATTAGCCCGGAGTCTGCAATTTGTGCCCGATATGGCGATAGGCTCGCCCCCTATCACACCTGGGACGGAACTAAGCTCCGCGAAATGTGGGTGTTCTAGTTTGCTAGTGCGCCTCTGGCTACCCCTTCGGGGATACAGGCGTGAGCTTATGTATGTATGTATGTATGTAATAAATGTGGTCTGTATTTGATTAGCAGAATAATATTATTATAGTACAGGCCTAATAAAATAGTAAGAATATTATGGTACATTAGTAACACCTTTCAAAATTTCAGCATCACCTAAGGATCACTTTATGAAGAGGTAAGTAATGTTGAGAGGAGTGGGCTGTGGCACGCATTCTAAAGTCGCTAAATAATTAAATCGTTAAAGTCGCTGGATGCAGGCCGCTTTCAACTGGTCGATCTGGAAATCTTTGGGGGAGGCCTATGTCCAGCAGTAGACGTTATGTGACATGATGATGATGATGATGATGATGATAGATAACACTAATCGACAATACCCATTTTAGACGCCAGCTATTCGCACAAATTTGACTAAATGATAAGTTTCTATTTAAGTTATACAGTTTCTTTGTAAATTGTTTTTTGTGAGAAATAAATAGATTATTATTAAAAAAATATATTATTGTCCCTGAAAAAATACTTTATACTAACAGGTTAGCTATTTATTCATAACACGACTTGCAAGTTAAATAATAACCAACAACTTAAAGTGATTTATTTACAATTTTATATAACTTAATAAATTTTATATCATTATATTGCAGTATTTATTAAGTGCCAAAGATGTATTTTTTTTTTAATGTTGAAAAATATATAAAATTGGCGTAATCATTCTATCAAGTGAAATAGAAAAAAACAATATCCTTAGAATAGTATTTTTTCTTGGAAATAAATTAGCTACTAAATCATGTCCTAGTGCCTACACCAAACGTTGATTAAATATTAACACACAAAATTATGTTGGCCAGTGTGGCTGTGTAATTACTCTATCTTAGTAATTGTTAATACAGACTCCTTTGAGATTTGAACCAATAGCATTAGTGTATTACTAGTACTTGGTACAGTATTTATTTTTAATGACTGATACTATTATTTTTATACTTACTATTGGGATTACTGTTTCAATGGCGTAGTTGTTTTGTTACGACTACCGCACTGAGGTCTGGGATTCGATTCCCGAGTTGAGCAAATATTGAGTTTTTCAATTCATTATCAGCCTGAAGTCTGAATTTGGGCCCGATATGGTGATAGGCTCGCCCCCTGTCACATTTGGGACGGAAATAAGCTCGGCGAAATGTGGGTGTTCTAATTCGCTAGTTACTGTTGAACATATGTGACTAGGCCTGTCGCAAAGATTTCCAGCTCGACCTGTTGGAAGCGGTCTACATCCAGCAACATCTTGCGAATTGCTCTCAAAATATTTTTGGCAGTAGTGTCAAAACCAACGCTCTTCTTTTTCTTTCTACCTGCCCTTATCCCACCTTAATGTAGAGTCGGCGCAACACACATTTTCATGCATGTCGCAGAAAGGATTTGGCTTCGTTTTTACCGACTGCTTGTATGACGTCAACCCCCTTTGAGGGGTCCAGTTTCGGGCAAAATAAATTAGAAAATTCGCTTCGCCCGACCAGGGAACCGAACCCAGATCCTCCCGGTCCACAGCCCATATATGCTGCCACTAGACTAAGGAGGCGAATTCAATACCAACAACGTCAAAACCAAAGCTCTATAAATAGTATTTTCGTTTACTTATAAACATTAAGAGTTGTTTCTTAGTTTAGACATAATCATAAGAAAACTATTATATTATATAATATTATAATTATACGTCGGGCATAAAAATTAAAACCAAATCGTGATAGAATCCGTAAAAATAGTTTTATTTCAATGAATAACATTCGCTTAAACGTAAGAAATCATTACATACTTCCTCATTTGAATACATTTCCCCACGCTACCTTGAAATTACCGCCGAATCCTCGTTCAACGTTCACCCTACAAAGTGGTTAAACAAAGGATTATACCTGGCATAATAGAACAAAAACTGGGGTCTTTCCCTCGAGGCTTGCTTACCGAGCAAACAACTATTCTTAATGTATTACATTGAGGCATAGTAAATATGCTGTGAGGTTACACGTAGAGGTCATTTAGTCATCTATGTAGTTTTGCATTACTATTTTTTTATAAAAGCAGCGATAGCTCAGTTGGGAATGGTTACGGACTGCCGAGACAAGTGTCGGAGGTTCGAGAACAACCTCAAAATGGAGCGTAAACCTCTGACTTTTCTATGTTAAGTGTATTTTCATTGTGAAATATCGCTTGCTATGACGATGAAGGAAAACATCGTGAGAAACCCGAGAATTTCTCTACTGAAATTTCGAAGGTGTAAATACTGTGTAAATACCCGCATTAGGCCAGCGTGGTAGACTAAGGCCTAACCCCCCTCTCATTGGTAGAGGAGGTGTGCCCACAAGTGGGACAGTATTATTACAGGGTTAATATTATTTCTTATTATTTTTTATAGCAGAGTCTGGCAAACGAGAAGATAGGTCACCTGATGATAAATGATCCCATAGACACCCGAGACATAATAAAATGAGTAGTCACAAAGGGAAATAGGGACTTGGAAAGGAAGGTCTCTATGGTAATTGGGCCACCGGAAATCTCATTCAGCGGACGAAACGCGACAGCAAGCTGCTGCTTTACGTCAGTTTTCTGTGAGACACTACCAAACCGGTCGAGCCGGTCCATTTGTGCTGTAGACGTAATTGTCTACAGCAGTCTTTCCTAAAGTGGGCGATAACGCCCCTATGTGGCGTTGCATGCCTAAAGGGGCGCGGTAAGAGATCCAGAAAAAAAGGGGATCTCCGCTGATATAGCTCACAATAATTTGGCGCGGGGGGGGGGGGGGGGGCGCTATAAATATAATTTATATTTGACAGCCTCCGTGGCGCAGCGGGCAAGTAGCCTGCTGTGAAACGTGAGGTCGCGGGTTCGATTCTCGCACCGAGACAAATGTCTGTGTGGCCCATAGATATTTGTTTCGGGCTGGGCGTAGTGAGACCGAAAGTCTCTCATAGTTTCTAATACCCACGATACAGGTTAAACCTAGCGTGGGGTCAGGACTATGTGTGTAAAAAAAAACAAAGTGGCTAGTAGAGAAAATATGTTTGGTAACCTTTGGTCTACGGCGTAGCTCTATCAGTAAGAAATGCTCTCCTTACAGGATTCTTGGCAGCGTCAATGGCGTAGTAGGCGAGTTAGTAGTAAAGCTAGAGGGAGTACGGTCGATGCCCACATCAAGACTTTTTGTGACCTACTTGTTGTGTGACTGAAAGTCTTGCATAGTTCTGACACCCTCGATATGAGGCTCGTATTTAAATGTAGGATCAGGAATATGTGTGTGACATTATTGCATACATCTAGAATTTAAATCTGCATAATTTTGAACCGACTTCAAAAATATGAGGTACCAAATTCGTCGTTGTTTTATGTTACTCGATATCTCCGGCAAGTATTACATTTCAAGATTATATTTGTGTTCGATAGAGTTTTTTTTTTATAGAAGAGGGGGCAAACGAGCAAGTGGGCACCTGATGTTAAGTGATCACCGCCGCCCATAAACATCCACAATACCAGGGGAATCATGGATGCGTTGCCGGCCTTTAAGGTAGATATAGGCTCCTTTTCTTGAAAGTCCCTAACTCGTAACGGTCAGGAAACAGCCGCTGAAAGCTGGTTCCACAAGCACGTTCATGAGTTTGTTCATGGGTCTTATATTTGGTCAAGGTTGGCAACATTTCGAAGAGTGTATTATAAACTTGTGATTATCCAGTACCTAGTAGTCGTCTCCTTGGTCTAATAGCAGCATGTATGGGCTGTGGACCGGGAGGTCCTGGGTTCGATTCCCAGGTCGGGTAAAGCAAATTTTCTAATTTAATTTGCCCGGGACTGGATCCCCTCACAGGGGGTTGACGTCAAGCTGGCGGCTGGTCGTAAAAACTAAGCCGGATCCTCTCTGCAACGTACTTGAAAAAGTGTATTGCGCCGACCCCACATTAAGGTGGTATAAGGGCAGGTAGAAAGAAAGATTATCCAGTACCTCTCTAATAATCGAAAATATAAAACCAGCATAATAAAATCAAAACGCTTTTTTTACAACAAAAGGTATTCACTCAAAGACTGATCCCTAGGGAAATGTGATTCTTAATTGCATTTTCATCTCAATGAAAGGTGGGTGCGGACAGTCAAGTAGAAAAATCGGTAGTTTTTATCCTTTTTTAAATGAATTATGCCGTGAATAGGACATAGAACCAATCGCAAGCAAGCAAGAATCCTAGTAAATGGAAATTCTTTGAAGTGTTAAGGTATGGCTGAGTTATAATTATTCAGTTGGCAGAATAAAAAATTTGTTATACCTGCCGACCCCATATGAAACAGTCGTGTGTGCAATTATAAAATACCATGTATTTATTTATTAGCTTTTATAATTGTGTATTTATGTTAATACCTTCAATAACAACAGGTATTTTCTATATTCAACGAATGATCAGAGTTTATGGATTATTTGAAATTTGATTTTGGTAAGGCTCTATGCCATAGAGATAAGTATAACTTATGTTTTAATCATTTAATCTTATATAGGAAATAATCTTGGATATTCCTTCGATTCAGTTCCAAATAATATACACTCGGTTCTTGTAGGAAAAATCCAATGCTGCAGTTTTTAAAATCACGCGTCAAGAGTCAAGAGTAATTCTATTACACACTTGACCTCAATGCAAATGGATTACAAAAACGTTTCCAATAAAAACCGACCCAAAATATTCGCGTGCACTTTATTTGGAAGCCTATATCGAGTTTTATTAATTTAAAAAAATAAACTCATATTTACAAAAAAAAATATATGTTCTTAAAATCGTTTTGACTTTGGTTGTACATGAAAATGGTGCATTTGCAAGCTTTAAGATCTTTAATTAATTATCATAGAAATCGCGCAGCCCAAGCGCTGTATTAAAAGAAAATGTTACGATTGTTACATTTTAATCCGCTATTATTATGATTTAAATGGAAGATCTTATGGTTTACTGGTTAAATAATCAGGTGTAATATTGCTGCCTCGGTGACGTGGTTGTATTTCGGTACCACTACCGTCCTGAGTTCTCGGGTTTGATCCTCGGGTCAGGCAAAGTGATATTGGATTTTTCCATATCAGCCCGGAGTCTGAAATTTGTGCCCGATACGGCGATAGGCTCGCCCCCTGTCACATCTGGAACGGAACTAAGCTTGGCGAAATGTGGGTGTACTAGTTCGCTAGTACGCCTCTGCCTATCTCTTTGGGGATACAGGCGTGACCTTATGTTATGTTATGTAATACTTCAGTGGCCGTTCTTCACTCTACTTACTCATTAATAAGTTGAGTGAAAAAAGGCCACTGAAATATTCTTATCTGCGCCTAGGTATCGATTTTTAAAAAACTCTAAAATGTGCGAGAATAGTAAAATTACTATTAGCTCATATTATATGATCACCTTTCTTTCCATCTGTCTTTATCTCACTCCACTACATTATGATGATGAGTGCAGTGCAGTCCAGACAACCAGCGACCAATGACAATGAATTTATAATGATTACGAGAATTATCCGGCCTGCATAATGCTTCTTTATACTTCGAAGAGGTTCATTAGGAATTCCGTTAAGGCCAACTCTGGGTTTTCGATAAGGTAAAATCCGGTATTCCGTTAAAGTAATTCCGTTTAAAACCGCAAATCCAGATTTCCGTTAAGGTCAAATCTGGGATTTCGTTGAGGTCAAATTCGGTTTTACGATGAGGTCAAATCCGGGATTCCGATTTGAGGTCCAATCCGGAAATCTGACAAGATATCAAATCCGGGAGTCTATTAAAGTCATATTCAGATTTGACACTTAATCTTGGTTCAAATTTCTGACAATCAAGTATCTGATCTATGTGTGTATCTGTCGATTTCGATTTGAACAGAAGCGAACTTCTGGTGGTAGTGAAATATGGTATACTTAGGTATCTCACCCAAAATAATTGTGTATATATGCTGTGTAAACATAATCAGGCGCGGTATGTTCATATCGCTCGATGTGAATTGAGCCACGTAACACTTTGTTTTATTGAGTTCAAAGTTATAATTGTGTATCAGTTAGTACATTTATCTCACTCTATATTTTTTTCAATATTAGGAAATGGAAAGTGCATTCACGTCAACTTTTTGAGTGGTAAAGCATCTGTAGACGGCACCGTTTATGGAGCGGTTCGACCGGTTTGATACCACTGTCTCACTTAAAACTGACGTAAAGTTCGCCATCTCCTTCCCAATTTTACTTCGATACTTTTGGTGTCATTAGTTTCTATGGGTGGTAGATATCACTTATCATGAAGTAACCCAACGAAGTGAAGTGATAACGAAGCAAAACCAAAGAGCAAGTGTTTGCCAGTCTCTGCTATAAAAAAACTAAAATTGTTAAAATTACATTCTTGGCACATTGTAATTAATTATCTGGACCAGGATGAAAACTATCTTCCAATATGAACGGACCTACTCCAACAGTACCTGCACGCATGGCCTCGCATAATTTTTGTCCAGAACGCTCGTGTAAAGCAGAAATTCAATTAAAACTTGTTTACGGACGATATTGCATTCCTTTTGAAAATACTTTTTGCAAGCTCTTTCGAGACGTGGACAGGTAACATATTTTAGTTTATGACTCCATTATTTAGAGGTAGAAAGGAAGATGCCAGGGGTAGAAGTTTTTTATCTTTCTAGTGCAGCGTAGATCAAATGAAATATCAACTAAATATATAAATATACCCAACAGTCACACATAGTACTGACCCCACACTAGGACTGAGATTTATAGAGCGAATTTCGAAGTCTAAGAAACAAACTCATTGAGGATTTGGAATTTTTAAATCGAACTTCGACTTATTCCGAGCCATTACAAGAAAAACAGACTGACAGACAAAGCATAGATTTTCTTGTAAAAAATGTATCACGAACTTACGGTCCCACAACACCCAGACCAGAGCAGCAACAAACATCTGTGGATCACACAAATATTTGTCTCGGTGCGGGAATTGAACCTGCGGCCTCTCGTTTCACAGGCGGCTGCTCGCCCGCTGCGCCACGAAAGTTGTGAACGCAAGATATTGCATACCTTGGCCGATTTGTTGACCAGAGCTATGTCGTTGGTATGAGCACCCATGTCGGCTGCACCTTCTAAATAGAAAACGACTCAGCGTCCAGACCTGGTGAAACCTCACGGTAATTGGGAAGGAGTTAATTTCGCCAACAGCAGTCCGAACCAAAGAGTGGGATCAGAGGTACGTGTCTCATATCATGCCAATCAGCTTCTGGCACCCCTATGACTCCTAGCGCCCACTAGATAAATAAATAAATACACCCAAACAGTCACACGCCTAGTTCTGACCACATACTAGGTATAACCTGTATCGTGCGTATCAGAGACTATGAGAAACTTTCGGTCTAACAACACCCAGACTTGAAACAAATATCTGTGGCCCACACAAACATTTGTCTCAATGCGGGAATCCAACCCGCGGCCTTTCGCTTTACAGCCGGCTACTCGCCCGCTCCACCACGGAGCCTGTCAAAGTTCGCTCAAAAGATCCAAAAAAGGAGAATATACCTCTAAAATAAATTATAAACAAACTTGTAAAATCCTTGTAAGGAGAACAATATCGTAAAGTAATAATGTTGTGCTATTAATCAAGCATGCTATTTCATGTTTCGGCATAAACGGGGTACGGACCAAGCGATGTTTACGACAGCTCCAGATCGACGTGTATTAAAAATTTCGCTATAAAACTATAAAGCTATAAAATTGAGAAGTAGTTAAGTTATCAAGCTTTCAATTTTATCGGACATGTTTTGATTAGTTTCCTGCCATGGCAGAATTTTTAATAAGCTATTTTTAGTCACTATAAAATAAATCAAAGGGTTTATACCAAAGTGTTATCTGCGATGAGGGTTCATGGGCGGTAGGAAATTCTTTTATAATATTTTTTCATAGCAGCGACTGGCAAACGGGCAGACGGGTCACCTGATGGTAAGTGATCTCCACCGCCCACAGATACCCAAGACAAAAAAGAATCATGGATGCGTTGCCAACCTAAAAGGAGGGAATGGAAGAGGTGGGAAAAGGGATTGGGAAATGGAGGGGGAAATGGGCCTCCGGAAATCTCACTCACTGAACGAAACGCAAGCTGCCACTCTACATAGGTTTTCAGTGAGACAGTGGTATCAAACCGATCGAGCTAGCCCATTCGTGCTGTACAGCGTGGCTCTGCCACTCATTTCACTCAAAATTATTTTTATTTACTCCCTAGAGTACGTTGACTTCAGGTATGTTGTAGGACGTGAGCCGAATCCTTTCTGCAACAAGGATTTTCTTAAAATATGTGTTGTACGTCGGTACGTAAGGAAACTAAGATGGTCGACTCCATCTTAGTTCCATTCCCCCTTTCTTTCCATCTGCCCTCACCCATTTTAATGTGGGGTCAGCACAAAATAGGTACATACTTTTTAAAACATATTGTAGAAAGGTTTCGGCTTAGTATTTACGACCGGTCGATTACCTAACGCCGTTCTCCTTAGCTAGAAGATTAGCCCTATATAAATAGGTATTTTTGACTAAAATAGAGTAAACTACTACAATGTTACACTCACAAACTTCATACCGTGTATAACACTGCGTTCACGTCAGCAAAGTTTTTACTGCGCAAACCAGCTGAAAATTCACGTCGTAGCACGTGACCATATTAAAATTTAGCTCTAGCTGTTTCTGACGGCTACGCTCTAGTGATAAAAGTTTTCCCAGGATAAAAAGTGGCCTATGTCGCTTAGGGTATCTTTATAGGGTATCTTTGTTATAGTGCCTGTCAACCTAATTCAAAAGGAGGCGCTCAATTCCTCTGTCTTTATTGTTTTGTTTTACTAATTTTTAAGATTTTTTTGTTTGACTGCCTTGGTGGCGTAGTGGTTATTGTGTCTATGATACCACTATCGTCTTGAGGTCTTGGGTTCGATCCGCAAGTCGGGCAGTGATATTGGATTTTTTAGTATCAGCCCGGAGACTAGAATTTGTGCGTGATATGGCGATTGGCTCGCCCTCTATCACATCTGAGACGGAACTAAGCTCGGCGAAATGTAGATGCTTTGGTTCGCTAGTGCGCCTCTGCTTACCCCTTCGGGGATAAAGGCGTGAACTTATGTTTTTTGTTTTCTATATACTCGTAGCTTGTTCCAAGGCGATTTCATATTTTGGCATAAAGATACATTTTAAGTTTTTAAACAAGGTCATTAGTTCCAAAAATATATCGCTTTCAATTAAACAAACTTACGAAGCTAATTTAGGGCGACATGCAGCGCTATTACTAAATTAATGTTTATTATTTAATGTTATTCGTATATTTAAATCAAGTTTAGAACTATCTCTAGATTAGTATAATGCTGCAATAGTATTATAAAAAAGAATATTTTAATTCGAAAGTAAACACTGCTAGACGATGCGATATTGTGTAAAATTGAATAATTTAGCAGAACGGGCAGGGGCATGGAGGGGGGGGGGGGGGAAGGAGGTTGGGGTGGTAGAGACCGCGTGGCTAGTACATGATATTGTAGTCTCGGAGCTTGGTATTTTTACCTTTTACCGTATGACGCATATTGCTGTATAAAAATTCAGTTCAGCTTTCGCATCGTGCTATTTATGACATACCGTGTTAAGGCGTTTATACTTACTCGTATTAATATTGTATATATCATCTTTTGCACGATATTTTCAACGATACGTACCTTATAAGTAAGTTCATTCGCATTGAAAATTGTTCCAGCATTTTGCTTTTCAGTGGATGCTGTACGGTGTATCCTAAGGCTTAAGCGTTAAGGGCCGTACTTATGAAACATGTTCTCTTATCTCTTTGCTAAGAATAGTCACTTTTTTCTTACATTACTTTGTTTAAAAATGAAAGGGACAACCTATGGTTAAAGATAAGCAGTGCTTAAATATTTTTATAAGTAAGGGGCAAATTGTACTTATATTTTAGTTAAGGATCTTTCAAACAACACTATTGGATTGATAAAATAGATTGGACTGTTCCGCCGTTCCGTCCGCCGAATGTTCATACACTTAAGGTCGCCCTATGTCGAGTTGAGGCCGCCTTATCTGTCAAAATTGTATGGCGAAAATCAATGTAAAAAGCCTTTAAAGTTGAGTAGCGTTTGACCATTCGGGCGTTAGATCTTTATGTTTTTGTGATGCGCTGTCAGCTTGACGCTAAATCCAACCGGGGAAAATATTGTTAGGAAAACACATTGTCTGACCTAAGATTTGAACCAAGGACTACCCGGACTGCAGCCCAATACTGCCATTAGGCTAAGGAAACATTGCAACTTTTAATAAAATTATAAACTTAACGGACTGACTTCAAAATTGATCCAATCGTGATCAAATTTGTGTAATATAGGAATTTAGATGGCGAGACGTGTTAATACGCCGGTGTTTGGTTTAAGACTTTATTGTATACTGACTTGACTTACATGTAATAAGCTCTATCGATCATAAAAATAATGTTGAAAATCGGTCCACTTTTGGCGGAGATATCGCGTAACATACAAACAAATACGAATTGAGGACCTTCTCCTTTTTGGAGGTCGGTCGATAATAATAAAGAATTTCTACATAAACTCCAACAAGTAATAAAGTAAATAGAACATTACCTAGCTCTCAGAGTATTCGTGGAGTACAATCGTGCACAAAGGATTCGTCCATAATTCATGCGAGGTGATGATCCCGCGGAGGGCGTGACGTCAGCAACCGCACGCCTTATTGAATGACGTCACATGTGGCTTTGACGAGGGACTCATGTGGCTTCATATGCGCCTTTCATATTTCAGTTCATTTAAATAACTCAACATACAGCCCAAACTAAGATATTTAAGAATTGCAATACCAAAACACGGTGCATTTAAGGATAATAATCACAAGTTTAAAAACTTAACGGGCTGACTTCAAATCCGATCGTGCCCAAATTTATATGGGACCATCCTTGAAAGAAGCTCTATCGAAGCTCTAATAATTTTGAAGATCGGTCCACATTCGGCGGTGATATCGCGTAACATACATTAAAAAAAATACAGACGAATTGAGGTCCTTCTCCTTTTTGGAAGTCAGTAGAAAATAAATTCAACCAGTCGCCTTCTTGGTCTAGTGGCAGCGTATATGGGCTATGGATCGAGACATCGTGAGTTCCAATTCCAGGTCAGGCAAAGCGAAATTCTAACGCGACCCGCTCAGAACTGGATCTTCTTAAAAAATGTGATTTCAGGCAGCCATACCGGTTATAAAAATTAAACCGATTATTTCTCCGTCAATTCTACATCAGAATGATATAGAGGCAGGTGCAAAATGTCACCGAAAGTCACATAATTCTATATTCAGATATATGTACTAGAATTTCTATTATAACATAGATCCAAAATTGTATTTGCGACCATTCGTTTCAGAACTGGAAAGATTTTTTTCTCGGAAGAATTCAAAAGAATTCTCATTATCCTCTAATTTCATTGTGAATTTTTGTTTTACTTTGTATTCAGACGATTCGTTTGTTGAGGAGGCATAATTAATGGCCAAAGTGGAAGAAAATTTATGTCTTATCGGACCTCAGTACTAAGCAGTCGCTTCTGCGGCCCATGTATTATACCAATTAATTATTTTCGATCTAGAGTTTAAGGCAGAGGCATTTTGAATTATTTTGAGTAGTATCTAATACACGATAAATAAAAACTTAACAGACCGACTTTAAATCCGGTTGTGACCAAATTTATATGGGACCACCCATGAAATAAGCTCTATCGAACGCAAAAAGATTTTTGAAAATTGGTCCACATTTGGCGGAGATATAGCGTAACATACTTAAAAAATGCAGACGACTTGAGGACCTTCTCCTTTTTGGAAGTCGGTTGAAAATAAGTATCAAGTATTATGCAGTAATAACTTTCAGTCGCAAAAATTTATGCACTTAGGGAAGATAGACTCCACATTATTCAATGGGATAAGGACAGGTGGAAATAATTAACGGACCGACTTCAAAACTAATCTGATCTTTACCAAATGTATATATAACCACTCTTAGAATAAGCTCTATCGAAGATAAAAATAATCTTGAAAATCTGTCCACATTTGGCGGAGATATCGCGTAACTTACATTAAAAAATACAGAAGAATCGAGAACCTTCTCCTTTCTTGAAATCGGTCGAAAAAGTATAAACAAACTGCATTTTTTTACCAAAAACGCCTGAAAACACGTTCATTCACAAAATTAAATCGAAAATTTTATTACTGAGATCATGTGTGTTTAACTTTGTAGTGCACAAATTGCTGACGTAGTTGTTAAAACTAGAAACACGAAATTGTATAGCACTTCTAAACGGAACGTTACACAGGTAATGTTGAAATAACAAGTCGTCGCAAACATAATAAAGAGTGGTCATTAAATTTTGAGTGCGCGTGGCGAGCGCCGGACCAACATCCCCTCCTTTATTGCCTTCACCAGCTTTCTGTCTATCCTCGCTTCGAATAATTGCATTTAATATTGAAACAACTGCTTGTTATTCCACCGTCTTGGTATCTGGGGATTTGCATACTTACTGTGATGTTTTGTGTTGGAATTTTGTTTTGTGTGAGTGCCTTTTGGCTTGTTCTGTTCTTATTAAACATTTTAACTAGAATTAGGGTAATGGTAGAATAAGTAGACAGTCGTTTATATTGTTCTCAAATTATGATATTATGTCAAATCATAATTTCATGTGGACTTTGTTTCTCGTGAAAATTAATGTAACTCTTATTATTGCATAAGGAATTAATTTAGAAAGGAAATTAGAACTTAAGGAAGCAGAATGGCAATTAATGAAAAATTAGATCTAATTTAAAATATTTATCAGAATGTTACTTATGTAAGGAAGTGATACTCGTAGCTGAGTTGGGAGTGGTTAGGACTGCTGAGATGAACGACGTAGATTCAAAACAAACCCACAAGCCTTTTCCTTTGCCACCTTTGACTTTTAAGATGTATTAATTATGAATTATCTGTTGTTTTAACGGTGGTATGAAAATAACGGTTTTAACACTATGAAAAAAACTACACATGAGAAATCTCAACGCGAACTTTGAACGTTTGCGAAAGTTAGGTTGGTGAATTCAGGACTAAACCCTCTCATTAATAGAGGAAGTATGTATCTAATAATAGAAAAGTAATCATCATCATCATGATTTTGTATAATTTTTAATGATGGTAGATATTGTAACACTAACCTTTTTTGGACAAATGACACCTCAGTCTGACCCGTGACAACGAAGACTGCAAAGCCTTCGAAACGTCGGGAATAATAATTAAAACCTAATCGTGATAGAATCCGTAAGAATAGTTTTATTTCAATCATCATCATCATCAGCCACAGGACGTCCACTGCTGCATATAAGCCTCCCTCAAAGATTTTCAGAACAGTAATATTCTACCGCTAATATATCGTCTCTAGAGCTTTCTAGATAGGTAGTGATATACGTTAGCTTTTATAAACATAGTTAAAAAAATATTTATTATATAACATGTTTGCTTCTTAATACTAAGTTATTTGTTTTAAATCTCTATCGGATGGTAGAAACATGGCCACGAGTACTCCACCTGCGTAAATAAAATTCAAATTAACAATAGGCGCCAGTGACGAATAAGGTCAAACATAAAGTGAACATAATTTCTATTCATAGGTTTTAGTAAACTGATGAATATGATGATGAAAATTTTACTAAGGATGAGCACAGATAATTTTTATCAACCTAAAATAGAACAGGTTCTCGATTTTATTAATCTAAAGTATATTTTTACGATTGAATAAAGACTACCGTACATATAGTGAAATTGTTCAAGAGAGTTACGTCACGGGGTTAACCAGTATCATCAAGCCGTCAGAATTTTAGTAATTACTGAGAGACGCAGCATTTCTCGATGATCAATATTATTTGTAGTTGAACAGCAGTGACATCAGAAACTTGAGGACAAAGCTCGAGCACTATTCATTTTGACAGTTGTATTTGAAAGCAACTCGCTGCGCATGATGGATTCTTAAAATTTTCGCGCATCCAGCACGATTCGCATTTGATTGTCAGGGTAATTCGTGCTACGGCTTCTATTTACCAGTTACTGCCTAGTTTAATGTAGTTACTTCTACCAGCCAGAATAAGAAAACTTTTAGTTTGTATTTTTTGTCGTAAATATAGTAAGTTATTATTCTTTTGGATTACAACATTAATTAGTTATGTATAACCTTGGAGTAATATAATGTCCTAAGGTAAAGCAAAAATCTCGCCTTTTCTACAATAAACATTTTTGTCTTTGCTGATCTTTACATAGTCTCATTAAAATTTGGCCCTAACTTTTAATTAAATTTAAATTTTAAAACCTCATTGGTTTAGTGGCAACGTACTTAACCTTAAAACCTTGAGGTTCAGAATCCACAGCCTGTAGGGTCCCACTGCTGGGCATAGGCCTCTCTCATATCATGCCACTCCTCATGATTCTGGGCCATACGCATCCAAGTTCGATCTTAACCAGGTCGTCGACCTAGATTCCACTTATCAAACATAATTTTTGTAAGTGTTTTAATTCGAAAATCATACATTATTTGTAATTTGTGTTCGACATGGCAATAGCCTGACAACTAAACTGATAAAGATCGCAGTTGCTGGATGCAAGCCGTTTCCAACAGGTATCTGGAAATCATTGGTGGAGTCCTATGTCTAGTAGTAGACGTCCTATGGCTAATGAATATGGCAATAGCTTTGCTATCACCTTAAGGGACGGAGTAAAGTTCTGCATTGCGTAGATGATCTAATTTGTCCATGCCTAGTTCTTAATGGATACTGGCATAAGCTTACTTACTTAAAACATAGGTTCCCCAGGAATAGAAGGTAATACTACAATAGTCCACGACGAGAGCTCCCACTAAGTTGACACCTCCAAGGCATACGAATCTTGTTGCCATCATACCCAGGCTCGTTGCTAAACCTCTGAAATATATTAATGGTTATCGAAATATTTTGGATATAGATATAAAATCTGACATACATACAACACGAATATGTAGTTGTACAGGTTCTACTGATAGCTCTCTCTAATGAAAATAGACGTGAAGTGGCAGTCCGTTGCGTTTCGTTCGACGAGTTCTTTTCGGTATAATAATATTAATAATATGCAAAAACGCCGTAGCATTGAAAACACAAATTTTGAAATCCCATACGAACAAGCGTGACAGTGTGCTGGGTACTTTTTCGTTAAATGAAGTACTCATTCTGTGTATATCACGATTTGGCTTCAGATTCAACGCGATAGTTTGCGAATATATGAGAAAAAGTACCAGATTCTTTCCTTGCATTAAAAATGCATACGTAGCTACAAATGAAGTTTCATCCCGGATAAAAGAAAAGTTTTACGAGAGTAAATATTTCCGGAGCACATAGTAGTGAGTAACAAAAGTTTGATCCAACATAAATCTGAAACTTTGCCAGGTGAAATAATGTTACCTCGAATTACCTCAAATAGGTGAATGTACAGTTTGGTGTCTAGTCTTCACTTGTTAGGAATTTCGAGAAGCTTTGATCTCACGATTAGTATTTAAGAACGTGGCTTTAACTTAATCCAAAACAATGGGCGGCGCCACGCAATTTTGAAACTTACTGCATGTTAAGTTGACTTGTGGGAGGATTCATTTCACGTCCTAGATTACGAATGCATTATGCAATGAATACTGTGAGAATGTATATATCTATTAATCGTGTACATATTTTTCACGATTAGAGTCTCGTCCACCACTAAGCCAGGTGTTTCAAAAATATTGTACCCAGTTTCAACCAAAAAAACATTTACTTACCTATAAGAAGTCGGGTACATATCGACATAATAAGAACCAACAGTGCCAATACAGATGCCAGTGAACTGAATCATAGTGAAGAAAATCATTTCAGGAATGGCTCCATAAAACCAGTTCACCATCACAGCGCTGCCGCCTGAGATGATGAAGGTGATAATCAGGAGTACCTTCCTCCACGAGGATAGCTTGATGATCACTATGTTTAGGGTGGTGAAGAATAAGGTAAACAGGATGCCGCTGTAGATTGTATTTATTGGAGTGCTGTCGATGCAAGTTTCCTGGAAAATTATTGTGTAGTTTTAGAATACGAATTGCATGCATACCGAATTGAATGTAAATTTTAAAAAATTTATTTACTGAGTAGATTGAAGAATATATTGAACAGAAGTGAGTGATTTTAATGCAACTTACGGTTGTATTATCTCCACCTGTAGATATATTGGCGATAATCTTCTGACAAAAGCTATCAGAATTTATATCAACAGGATTTGTATTATAGAACGAATTTGCCAGAACAGGGAACCACATAAAGAATACATTGTTTCTGAAACAAAAGCAATTCATGTAATTACATTTTGTTGAACCTCTAGATTTATTTTCTATTTTTGTTGTCCCATGTTTGATAATTAAATCTTATTATTCTGTTGTTGTTACGCTCCTTGTTACGTTAAAATCTCATACATATTGAATCAAATGAAATGTATTTCCAAAGTTAATTTGATGTGGTCCTTGTACCCAGAATAGCAATTACCGTTCACTAAGAATGAAGAGTCATGATGATTCGTAACTTGTAAAATTTGTACTCTTGCGATAGACCGTGGCGAGGCTTTATTCAGACTTTGCCATATGGTATTGCTTGCTGTAAGCATATGGCATATAGCAAGATATTGTAGCATAATATAATGCAAGAGTACTCTCACATTATTGATTCGCGTGGTGCTTCATGTTATTATAAGATCATGTATTATACACTTACGCTTATTTCACATAGAGGTGGTAAATACAACAGAGTTCTACCTGCTACGATATTTGGTCATTTTTTCCTCGTACACTCTCATTACATTCTCCACACATACACGTTGGTTTAGGATACTTCTGACTTAATACTCTTCAGAAAACAATGCCACTCTACTGCAACTTCCACTCACTCATTAGAAATACTTCATTCAGATCTCATTGATTTTATTATACAGACGAATTTGGATCTAACTCCTAAAATAATAGACTTCAATTAATTTACTCATAATCACGTATGCTAATCAATCTATCTCATAGACTTTAAACAAAAAAGCATAAACCTTACGTGCTGCAGCATATAGACCAGAGATAGAAGAGTTGCAGTGTCCTCCAAAGTAAAGGTGGCTTGAATATTGGTACTGTTTGTTTAACTACCGACTCCCAAAAAGTCAACGATGATGATTCTTCTTCATTTTTACGCCCTAATATTGATTTTACCTGTACAAAAACAAATCTTTGTATTATACTGGAGGATTTATTCCAAGATTTGGTTTCGGACTTTAAAAACTCAGTCTTTTAACGGAAATCTATTCATTATTTTTGAGAAATGTATACTTTTACAACAAATCAAACGTGTAAAAAATTATGAATTTATTTTCATATTATTATTACTATTAAAACCTACAGCATTTTAACTTAATATTCTCTTACCGGATAAAGATTGCTTCCTGTATTTACTTTATGAAATTTTGTCAAAACCTTAAGCGCTTTATCAGTTTCTCCAGCATTAGCCAAAAATTTAGGACTCTCTTTTAGGAATGACATCATGACAACTCCTATTCCAAGAGGTAGAGCCATCGCTACAATTAACAGTCTCCAAGGTCTGAGCGTGATAAGCCAGGGTATTCGTACCTCGAAATCCATTGGTAGTATAAAGTAAGCCAAAACTGAAAAAAATGTATTATAAGAATAAATTTAAAATCAAGACAATTTTACAAATATAATACATATGGTAGGTATAATATGAAATGAGGTGTAGCATGGAATTTTAAGCGGGAACTTTATTTTAATATAACATAATGCGAAAGTAAAAGTTGAAATCTCTTTGAAAGGTTGAATATGAAATGAATGTAGTTCATAAAAGAGCATAGTTCAAATATTTCAAGATACAGCTAAACGGATTAAAGAGCTAAAGTACTGCGGTAGATAGATGCAACTCAAATTCAGACAACCAAAGATCCAACAACTGAGCTGAGAGTAGTTAACAAACTAATATCTATTTTGTTATGTTTCTGTTACGTTTCAGTTTGATTTCATTTAACATTGATAAAATTATTACGTTCAATACTTTAATGAATAAATGTAAAACTCTGTTACGTTTTGATATTAAAACAGACTTTTGTGAAAAATGTAGATTTTATATAAAATATGCTAGCTATTTAGTCTAAGGCTAGACTAAATCGTAGCGTGATCCATCAAAATATTATATGGCCCTAAATTACTATGCCTATCATGTTGTCGCCTCCTTGGTCTAGTGGCAGCATACATGGGCTGTGTACCGGAAGGTTCTGGGTTCGGATCCCAGGTCAGGCAAACCGATTTTTTTAATTTAAATTGCCCGGGATTGGATCGCCCAGAGGGGGTTGACGTCAAGCAGGCAGCTGGTCATAAAAACTAAGCCAAATCCTTTCTGCAACATCCGTTTCTTCAATTCTATACAAATTTTGAATTTCCATTTCACTCTATCAAGAAACGTTTCATGCAGTAAAATCCAAAAATAAAATTTGGGAATATTCTTCGTTATTCATTGTATATCGTAAACTCTATTCAGAATATTAGCTTCTAAGTCCAAAAAAATCCAGGTCAGGCAGGGTAATTTTGTAACAAAATTTTCCCGGGACTGGATCCCCCAAACTTCACGTAGACAGCTAGCTATGTTTGAAAAAGCGGGACACCCCACATTGAAAAGAAAAAGACAAAAGATCTTCAATAACGATCAACCTAAATAATTTGTGAAAGTCGATCAAATTGCGACGACGGGGCAAGAACAGTTAACAATGAAATTAGCAAATAGTACATTACCATAACAGGAAAGGTCTGCAGCCAGGCTATACACGTTCTGAATGAAGATGAACCTACTCCTCAGACGTTTTGGAGTACATTCTCCTAGGTAGGTGGTCGTGAGAGTAATCGAAGCTGTTGAACTAAAAAACATCAATATTAATATAAAACGTGGTTCAGAATTATTGTACCAGGTATGGACTGCCTGGGTTGTATTGCGCGCAGCACGAGTGCGGTCTTGAGGTCTCGGGGTTGAACCTGGGTCGGGCAAAGTGATATTGGATTTTTCTACACAGTTTTTGGATTTTTCTTTGTTCCCGATGTGGCGATTTGCACGCCTCCTATCACACCTGGGAGGGTAAGCTCGGTGAAATGTAGGTGTTCTAGTTCGCTAGTTCATATCTGGATTATTAATTCGAATCAACAAATAAACCATGTAAGCTAAGATAACTGAAAGCCTAATTGCCCCAACCCTTAAACCAAACATTGACTCTACGGCAACAGAGATTCTAAACCAAAATAATACATACATACATACATAGACTCACGCCTTTTTCCCATAGGGGTAGGCAGAGACAACGGATTTCCATTTGCTACGATCCTTACACACCTCTTTCGCCTCATTCAGTCTCATTACATTCTTCATGCATGCACGTCGGTTTAGGGTACTTTTAACTTGACCTTTCTCGAGCAAATCTCTGACTTGGTCAGAGAATGTTCGATGAGGTCTTCTCCTTCCAACTCTACCATTCACACTTGCCATATATATTTGCTTTGTCAACCTCCTTTCATGCATCCTTTCTACATGCCCAAACCACCGCAGCATTCCTTTCTCAATCCTCGTTATTATTTCTTCTTTTAATCCACACCGCTCTCTCACCACACCATTTGTTACCCTATCTCTCAAAGTCACACCACACATAAAAACTCACACACTTAAACTCTTCATTTCTACTGCATTTATTCTACTTTCATTCTTACCAAAATAATATTAATAAATAACACCCAACAGTCACATACATAGTCCTGACCCCACACTAAGATCGAGTCTTGCGGCGTGGGTATCAGGAACTACGAGAAACTTCCGGTCTCACAACACCCAGATCCGAAACAAATATCTGTAGGCCATACAAACATTTGGCTCGGTGCGGGGATCGAACCCGCGGCCTCTCGCTTCACAACTGGCTACTAGCCTACTGCGCCAGCAAAGCTGTCGAATATAAATTGGTGTTACTTACAAACTGCATCCTACGAATTTCAGCACCAACATAGTGACGAAGTTCGTTGAGAGGCTGCAGAGTACTGCAAACATGAACCCCAAAGAGGCAGAGATGAGCAAAGCCTTGCGTCGGCCGCGTGTGTCGGCGAAGTAGCCCCAGGGTAGGGCAAACATGAATCCTAAAATGCAGGACAATTTCAATATATTTCGGATCGATGTAGTATTGACTCTTTAGAATAGTAGATATGTTGGTATTAGCTATTGTCTACAGCTTCCCTGACGTGATAGAAATATTGCTCTTCAATAAACAGGACCCCATTTTGCTCAGGGTTTCATTTCAAAAATGTAAAAATCTGTTTAGCAATTCAAGATACAGAAATATTACCACTTTTTTGCCAATGTTGCCAACCTAAAAGGAGGGAAATAGGGATTGGGAAAGGGAGGGAGGAAATTGATCCACCGGAAATCTCACTCATCGAACGCAACGGGACAGCGATCTGCCGCGTCGGTTTTCTGTAAGACAGTGGTATCAAATCGGTCGAACCGGCCCATTGGTGCTGTAGATGTAACTGTCTACAGCGTGGCTCTACCACTTGTTTTTTTTACACCAACCCTTATTTTACTCCAATGTGGGGTCAGCGCAACAAACTGCAGAATTGATTCGGCTTAGTTTTTAAAACTGGATGCCAGCCTAACGTCAAACTTCTGAGAGAGTCGAGTCCCGCGACAATCTTGTTTAAAACAACTTTCCCCGACTTGGGATTCAACCCCAGGACCCCCTAGTACCTATTGCGATATCGACAGATTTATTCTGGGGGGGTATAATGACAATATGCTCGAAGAAGAGGACTCAAAGTACAAATTAATAAGGACATACCAGCAAAAGACGCCGATGTTAGCATACCGCTCTCCTTCAATCCTAACTGCAGATCACAGCTGGCTGCAGGCACCACTATACTGAACCCTAACATGTCGACCACAGATCCCAAGTGGATGGTGCACGAGGCCACCAGGATGAGGTAGTTGTAGAGACCATGCCCTGGAAGAAAAAGGCCTTGAGTCTAAAACATTGAAATAAGAAGATAATCATCATCATCATCATCATCAGCCATAGGACGTCCACTGCTGAACATAGGCCTCCCCCAAAGATTTCCAGATCAAACTAATATAGAACTGGAATTTAAATAATCACACGTTAAAAACTTATCACACCGGCTTCAAATCCGATCGTGACCAAATGTATATAGGACCACCCTTGAAATGAGCTCTTTCCACACAAAAATAATTTTGAAGATCAGTCCACATTCGGCGGAGATATCGCGTAACATACATAAAAAACAGACGAATTGAGGACCTTCTCCTTTTTGGCAATCGATCGATAATCACAAGTTTAAAATTTAACGGACCGACTTCAAATCCGATCTTAACCAAATTTATATGGGACCACCCTTGAAATAAGCTCAATCGAACACAAAAAGAATTTTGAAGATCGGCCGACTTCCCAAAAAGGAGGAAGGAGATCCTCAATTCGTATTTTTTTTATGTATGTTACTCGATATCTCCGCCAAATGTGGACCGATTTTCAAAATTCTTTTTGTGTTCGATAGAGCTTATTTCAAGGGTGGTCCCATATAACTTTGGTTACGATCTGTAAATTGGAAGTCGATCAGTTAACTTGTGATTATTGGAATTCGGTCGAAAATTAATAAACTTGTTATTTCGTAGGGTAGAACTGCGGTCCGAGCAGGAAAACTTCCGTCGATCGTAAATGTATTCGAGCTCGCTGCGCACTGATGATATTTGGTAAATATTTCATACAAATTTCGTAGGCGCATCGAGCTCGAATACATTTACGATAGACTGAAATTGTCCTGCTCGGGCCGCTGATTTTCCATCATAAATGACATACATCAGACAGCCTCCGTGGCGCAGTGGGCGAGTAGCCGGCTGTGAAGCGGGAGGCCGCGGGTTCGATTCCCGCATTGAGACAAATGTTTGTGTGGCCCACAAATATTTGTTTCAAGTCTGGGTGTTGTGAGACCGAAAGTCTCTCATAGTTTCTAATACAGGTTATACCTAGTGTGGGGTCAGGACTAGGTGTGTGACTGTTGGGTGTATTTATTTATTTATTTTTATTTTATAAATTTGTGTACATACCAGTAGCATCCAAAGCCTCTTCCACGTCAATATCATTGCCGAAACCATTAAGATTCACTTCACGTGTAACAGAACGGTCTACCCTGCTCTTCAGGGTTATACTGGCAATAATATTACATTCATTATATACCATTATCTTAAAGCAACTCAACTAGAACACAGTGTCGTATATTAAATACTTAGGCTGCGGACACGAACTCAGCGGCGGCGGTGGCGGCGCGGGGAGCGGCGTGGCTACGTATTGTTAGATCGGTTTTCGAGCCGCTGGCCGCGCCGCTGCCTTCGAGGCTAGTTCCATTTAAATCTATGCATTGGAATGCGCCGCGTCGCCGCCGCCGCCGCTCTGCGCCCGTTGAGTTCGAGACCGCGGCCTTAGTCTTACCGCGATTTTACTCAGTGTGGGGGAATTAAATGATTAATTTGTTTTCCTTTTTTTTAATACAATGATACGACTACTCATGAACAATAGCAACACCGGCAGCGCTTTAAATAAATTTAATTTAATTTTTTTTTTGAATAAGCTCTCTCACAAAAAGAATCTTCGAAATCGGTCCATGTTTAGTGGAGATATCGGATAACATACATAAAAAAAATACAGACGAATTGAGGACCTTATCATTTTTGGAAGTCCGTCGAAAAATAGTCGAATCGAGGACCTTCTTCATTTCTGAAGTCGTCGATATATAAATACATCCAACAGTCCCACACATAGTCCTGACCCCACACTAGATTTAATCTGTATCGTATCAGGAACTACGAGAGACTTATGGTCCCACAACAAAAAGACCTAAAACAAATATATGTGGATTACAGAAACATGTCACGGTGCCGGAATCGAACCAGCGACCTATCGCTTCACAGTCTCTCCCGCTGCGCCAAGGATACTGTCAACGATAAACGATTGTGGCACCGTACTATGCTTATGGAGATACTTGCTTTTGCCCGCGGCTACACCCGCCTGAGAGTCATCTTGTTGTATTGCCATTTGCACCCCCTTAGAAGATTAATTTCTAAAAATAAAAAGAAGCGGTAGAGCCACGCTGTAGACAGTCTACAGCACGAATGGGCCGGCTTGACCGGTTTGATACTACTGTCTCACAGAAAACAGACGTAAAGTATCAGCTTGCTGTCGCGTTTCGATCGGTGAGTGAGATTTCCGGTGGCCCATTTCCCCCTCACTTTCCCAATCCCTTTTCCCTTCCCATCCATTCCCTCTTTTTAGATTGGCAACGCACCTATGATTCTTTTTGTGTCTTGGGTGTCTATGGGCGGTGGAAATCACTTACCATCAGGTGACCCATCTGCTCGTTTGCCAGTCTCTACTAAAAAAAAGTCATTGGCCGTATAATTTTGCACTCCTATCATTCTCATTTTAATAACAAATGCTTAGTAAAAATTTTCTTTCAAGGTTAAGTTATTCAGTAAGGCAGAAAGAATATATTCGCAATCATATAAATGCAACTGTTTAAGTTTTTATTTTAACCGAGCACGACAAAGTGACAACAAGTATGTAGGTACATATGGGCGCATCTGCATTACACCCTCAATTAAGAAACAAAAATATAAAGTTGTTACTATCTGAAAAACTAAGATCATTGTAATTTTGGAGTGAATTACGTTCTATTAATCATTTAATATTATTTGCTGTTTTATCTGAATGTTTAAATTGTTTTAAAGCTATGTTATAAAGTAACTTTCAGTAACCGGATATATGTTTGTGTAATAATTATTGAACTTATAAAGCATGTCGTAAATTTATGTTTTATCACTCTAAAGTGATTTTAATATTTATCTGATTTTAAGGTTTGGATTACAATTAACCAATATCATACTTTAAATTAATAATGCTTGGCGGATATCCGCCGACTGTAATTTTATGTTACAATGTTATAGCGTTGTTTTAATTACGCTGTGAATTAATAACAATTCATTATTTAAAGGCCTAGAGAACTCTTAGTTTTTATAATAATTATTTGTCTTGTTTTAAATTCGTTTCAAAGAAAATCATTAATGTTATCGATTATTAACAAAAACTCGGACGGTATTTCTATTATAAGTTTCCTATTTAAAGCCATCGCTGTCCAGCAGCAGTGACAGTAATTTTGTGTAAATGATGTTTAATACATCCAGAGCTAATTTGTGTAAATGTGTAATAATAAGTTTAATTGTCAAAAAGTGCTGTAAATCGTGTTGTGAACTTTTGTAGAAAATATGAAAGTGTTTAAAAGGATATGTGTTTTTGTATTACGCCATGAATATGGGTGGTTGCCCGATATGGCGCCGACAGCAGCGGTGGGATCGCACACTGGGCGATCCGGTGCCACGACCTCTGGAATCTACGAAGCAGGCAGTTGTGCCACTGTGCAGGCTGCAGAGTATATGGCTACAGCACGGACAATGTGTGAGGCCGGAATCATCGACCACGGGAGCTGGTCGAGGCTGTTTATTACCTTGTACAGGTATTTACCCAGATTTTTTTATTATTGAGTTATGCGTTATGCGCGCAGTTTCATAATTTATTTTTGAAAAACTTTTTGGATACGTAAAATTGGACAAGTTTAAAAATAGTGATCGAAATGGTTTTAAAAGGCAACATATTGTTGATTTGCAAAATTACAGATTTGCGAAACTACCCACTAAAATTGTTTTTATTGTATTGCTTTTCGTTGAATTATTCATTATATTATTGATGGTCTGGATTGATTTAAGAGTTTAAGTGTGGCTTAAGTGTGTTGCGCTGACAACGCCTTAAGGTGGGTTAAAGTCAGGTGGGAGGAAGAAGGAATGGTTTTGATTAAGGGAGTTGTTGCTCCATACTCTACAGTATAATAAAACTATTCTTTTTATTATTCAGCACATCACTTATGAATGTCTTTGATATAAAGTAAATAAGTGATCTTAAATAGAGAAATCCTGACAAATGGTCGTTCTTAAAGCATTCATATCGGAAAAGTTATTTGTGTAGGTTTGCCTATTATTTCAAAACCCCTATCCTAGTTTCTGATAATAGTTTATTTTTATACTTAATAACTGAGACAATTTTACTGTGTGAATTATGTCTATGAATTTGGTTGTTTCCTATGCAATCTTGTTTCATAATTTGTGTTTGGATAGGATGGACGAGCGATTTTGAAAAAAAAGAAAGTTTTCCCACGGGTAAAGCTTTATGATGGCACGCTAGTCTTTAACACTATTTTCTTTTTAACTATTTATCTAATTATCTTCTTTGCTCTATATTGCAGCGTATAGTGAAGGTATGCCCATGAAACAACAGGCTTTTTTTATAGTGTGGCGTGGTGCTATTTGTAACAAGCACCTTTCCGAAACTCTTACTGTGTTTATAGCGCTACATAGAAGAGTTATGTTTCCTCTTTTCAATATCGATCTCCGCAGATGGACTGATTTGGTTTGTAGTAACTGTTTCTTAAAACCTACCCCTTCAGTTTTAAATGAAAAATGACCGTATGGGCAAGTAATAGAACATGGGTCAGGAAAATGCTACTCCAGAATGTAGCGAATTGACTTTTCTTTGGTTTGTTTGTCTGAATTAAAGTTTATTTTTGTTTACTTATTTTAAATCTATCCAAAACATCCCTCCTTAAACGCTGGATTCCCACCATGCGTATCCTAGTAACCCGGTCTGAGTGGCTAGACCCCGGATGGGTGATGCCTTTTTGATGAAAATATTTTTGAGTGGATTACAGTTTATTTTTGTTTACTTATTTTTAAACCTATCCAAAACATCCTTCCTCAAACGCTGGTTGGCCACCACGCGTATCCTTTTCCCGGTCTTAGTGGCTAGAGCCCGCATGGGTGATGCCTTTTGGATGGCTAGATCCCGTGATGGGTGATGCCTTTTATTTGGCTAGATTCCGTAATGGATGATGCCTGCTGGATGGCTGAACCCCGAGATGGGTGATGCCATGAATTTGGTTTTTCTTTATGCGCGCTTTTCTGTTTGTTTTTAATGTATTTTTATGTGGATTATTTTATATTTATCTCTACGTGTTATTTAACTCTTAGATAAGTTATTAGAGTCGTATTAACGAAGCGCAGAGAGCGCGCTTCGGTCAGTATGGCCGTATGGGCGCATCTGCATTACACCCTCAATTAAGAAACAAAAATATAAAGTTGTTACTATCTGAAAAACTAAGATCATTGTAATTTTGGAGTGAATTACGTTCTATTAATCATTTAATATTATTTGCTGTTTTATCTGAATGTTTAAATGTTTTAAAGCTATGTTATAAAGTAACTTTCAGTAACCGGATATATGTTTGTGTAATAATTATTGAACTTATAAAGCATGTCGTAAATTTATGTTTTATCACTCTAAAGTGATTTTAATATTTATCTGATTTTAAGGTTTGGATTACAATTAACCAATATCATACTTTAAATTAATAATGCTTGGCGGATATCCGCCGACTGTAATTTTATGTTACAATGTTATAGCGTTGTTTTAATTACGCTGTGAATTAATAACAATTCATTATTTAAAGGCCTAGAGAACTCTTAGTTTTTATAATAATTATTTGTCTTGTTTTAAATTCGTTTCAAAGAAAATCATTAATGTTATCGATTATTAACAAAAACTCGGACGGTATTTCTATTATAAGTTTCCTATTTAAAGCCATCGCTGTCCAGCAGCAGTGACAGTAATTTTGTGTAAATGATGTTTAATACATCCAGAGCTAATTTGTGTAAATGTGTAATAATAAGTTTAATTGTCAAAAAGTGCTGTAAATCGTGTTGTGAACTTTTGTAGAAAATATGAAAGTGTTTAAAAGGACATGTGTTTTTGTATTACGCCATGAATATGGGTGGTTGCCCGATATGGCGCCGACATACACTATCCGATGGTAAGAGAAATAACAAAACATGTATGCAATTCACACATGGTAGAAGTGAAACCTTAAACAATTTTGGTTTCAAGATAATGAGACGAATGTAAAATTTCGGAAGAGGAGAATTGTAGGTTATAGTAATGATCATAGTGATACAAAGTTTGATAATTATTTAACATTTTATTCGTATATTTCATTCGTATGTATTAAATAGAATTTATCATAAAAATGATGAACAGACTCTACAAACGTATAATACGTACACGTATACAAAACACCACGGTTGTGTGATGCCTTTTCCCAAGCTTTGTACTACGCATGCGCGCACAAAAACATCCTATATCATTTTCTCCCACCCTAATCTTATGAATTTATATGTCTGTCTTTTTTTACTGTCGATTTTTCGTTTCATCGACTTTCAAATCACAACGATGCTAAAATTTTTCACTTCAAAACGTCCAAAACCAATGACCACAGACAAATCGTTCATAGGATACAAGACATATTCTTGGTGTAGTAGCAGCATATATGGGATATGGATCGGAAGGTCCTAGGTCCGATTCCCAGGTCGGGTAGGATATTTTTCTAACATGATTTGCCTGGCACTGGATACTTCAGGCAGGCAGTCGGTAGCATACATTGGCAACGCAATCTTTTTCGCCCGGCAACAAAGAACGAGAAGGTCCTCAATTCGTCCGTATTTTTTTATGTCATCATCATCAGCCATTGGACGTCTACTGCTAAACATAGGCCTCCCCCAAAGATTTCCAGATCGACCTGTTGGAAGCGGCCTGCATCCAGCGACTTCCTGCGATCTTTATTTATGTATGTTACTCGTTATTTCCGCCAAATCTGGACCGATTTTCAAAATAATTTTTGTGTTAGATAGAGCTTATTTCAAGGGTGGTACTGTATAAATTTGATAAATTTGTGAGTCGGTTTAAGTTTTTAAATTTGTGATTGTTAGTGTCTATGGTCGATGGAAATCACTTATTCGTTTCGTAAAAAAAAACGTAATTAGGTACGTCTGTGATTGTCGGATGGTTGGCTGGTACATAACTGAGTTACTTTTATATAAAGTTAATTAAGCAGATTTTCTGACAATGGTTTTCTTAATTGTTAGTAAGCGATAATTAAAATTATTAATTATGCATTAAGATTATGCTACTTTTTGCTCCTTGGACAACTGCGGAAGATTATAAACCTGTTTATATTTTTATATAATAACAGACAACGTGGATGGGCCACGTGCGTTATTCGATATTCAGTATGTAATGGTAAGTATTAATTTGTATAACTAAAGGCACCTGCACCTGATTTCGACCGACTTCCACAAAAGGAGGAGGTCCTCACATAAGCTCACGCCTGTATCCCCGAAGGGGTAGGCAGAGGCGCACTAGCGAACTAGAGCACCCACATTTCGCCGATCTTAGTTCCGTCCCAGATGTGATAGGTGGCGTATCGCCATATCGGGCACAAATTCCAGACTCCGGGCTGATATGGAAAAATCCAATATCACTTTGCCCGACCCGGGAATCGAACCCGAGACCTCAGAACCGTAGCCGTACCGAACTTCCACCACGACACCGAGGCAGTCCTCAATTTGTTTGTATTGTTGTTATGTATGTTACTATGATGTTACTCGATATCTCCGCCAAATGTGGACCGATTTTCAAAATTTCTGTTCGATAGACCTTATTTCTAGGGTGGTCCCATATAAATTTGGTCACTATCGGATTTGAAGTCGGTCAGTTAAGTTTTTAAACTTGTGATTATTCTCGAAACAAAACGCAAAAACATATATGCAAAACAACGATCACTGTATCTTACTCATAGAATAATGGACCATAGATAAATATGTGTAGCCAAACCATGTTTTGTGTAATGTTTTAACTCAGTAGTTTAATGCAGTTAGTTTTTCTACCTTTCTCGTGGTAGTTCATGGACGTAAAAAAGAGATGGACGGAGCGCTATTAGATCGACATGTAATGGCGGCGACTGACTGAAAGAGCCGAAAACCCTGCTTCACTTTCATTGTTCCTAGCGCTCCGTCCATCTTTTTTTTACGTCCGTGGTGATAGGTATTATTTTTTGTACAAACCACAATCACTTACGTTCTATTCTTATCCCCCATATTACCTTATCTTAGCTCAATCTTTGTTATTGTGTCCATACATACTTGCCTGCATAGCAGTATAATAACAAACATAACATAAGCTCACAACTGTATCCCCGACGTGGTAGGCAGAGGTGCACTAGCGAACAAGTACACCCACATTTCGCCGAGCTTAGTCCGCCTCAGACGTGATAAGTGGCGAATCGGGCACAAATTCCAGATTCCGGGCTGATACTGAAAAATCCAATATCATTTTGCCCGACCCAGGGATCGAACCTGAGACCTCAAGACGAATAATTAGATGGACAAATTATTTTCGGTCAGAATTATAACAAAATGTCTATCTGGAATTTCTAAAAAACAAAACGCACTAACTGCTGAGCTTTCGCCTCAAAGCAATATGGTGTTCTATTTGCGCAAGTTTCTACATGGGGATGTAGCTCAGTGGTAGAGCGTTCGCTTTGCATGTGAAAGGCCCCGGGTTCGATACCCGGCATCTCCACACTGGTCTAAGGTTGAGTGTTTTTGTCCACATAAAATTCAAATTATTTACTCAACCAACATGAATGTTTAAAATTAATGGCGTCGGAAAATGGCAATCCCTGAGACGAAATACATTTTTTTCGTATATTTCATTCGTATATATTACATAGAATTTATTTACTGATTTCTTAAGTTTACGCGAATATTATACATTGAAATAAAACTATTCTTACGGATTATATCACGATTAGGTTTTAATTATTAGGGTCAGTCTGACCCGTGACAACGAAGACTGTAAAGCCTTCGAAACGTCGGGAATAATAATTAAAACCTAATCGTGATAGAATCCGTAAGAATAGTTTTATTTCAATAGATTTTATTATAAAAATTATGAAAAGACTACAAACGTATAATACGTACACTTATACAAAACACCACGGTTGTATGATGCCTTTTCCCCAGCTTTGTACTACGCATGCGCGCACGAATGCTTCTTGTCTCATTTTCTCCCAGGTTAAATCTTATGATGGTGGCGTGGTGATATTTCGGTACGACTACGGTTCTGAGGTCTCGGGTTCGATCCCCGGGTCGGGCAAAGTGATATTGGATTTTTCCATATCAGCCCGGAGTCTGGAATTTGTGCCCGATATGGCGATAGGCTCGCCCCCTATCACATCTGGGACATACCGAAACAAATTCAACGGTTATCACCTCTTTTAAATACCTTTTTTATCCCCTCTTTTTATAGATTCGATATATTTAGGCCCGAATGGTCAAACGCTGCAAAACTTTAACAGCTTCTTATATTGATTTTGCCATACAATTTTGACTGATGACGCGGCTTTAAACGATATAAGGCGACCTTAAGTGTATGAACATTCGCCGGTTAATCTCATCATAGTCTAGTCATAAAAGGGGGTTTCAATTTTCACCCTGGAATGAGAGATAATTTGGAAGGGTGACCCACGTATTTGTTCGACGATCACTACTAAAAAAATACATAATTGTGGAGCATTTTGCGATAAACGTTTCAAATATTTTAAATGCGCTCAACCGTTTCTGAGATAGAGGGCGGTTAGTACGCAACTCTCAGCCATACATATTGGGCCTTAATTATAAAAATAGTTAAGCTGAACAAATGGCTAAGAATAGTCCGTCACTTTTTCCCTTGCGTCGCATTGTTTGAAAATAAAAAGGACAGGCTATTCTTTACCATTTGCTCAGTTAAACTATTTTTATAAGTAAGGCCCATAATGTACTGCTTTTAAAGGTTACTAATAACAAGATTGTTTTTGTATTCGATAGAGCTTACTCCGAGGATCGTTCCATTTTTGTACAAGATCTGATGAAAGAGTACAGAGTAACTCTTTCACAACCAGCAGCATACATGTCGGGTAAATGTGTTTGCAGTTTCTAAGTTTTTGAACTTCATCATAACATAAACATAACATAAGGTCACGCCTGTATCGCCGAAGAGGTAGGCAGAGGTGCACTAGCGAACAAGGTACACCCACATTTCGCCGAGCTTAGTTCCGTCCCAGACATGATAGGGGGCGAGCCTATCGTCATATCGGGCACAAATTCCAGACACCGAACTGATATGGAAAAATCCAATAGCACTTTACCCGACCCGGGGAACGAACTCGAGACCTCAGGACGGTAGTCGTACCGAAATACAACCACACCACCGCGGCAGTCAGTCAGTGAACTTCATCATTTTTGACGAAACATGGGTGCTCTAGTTCATCTCAGTCTACCTCTACTGGGATCAAAGAGATTTAATATTACTATAGAGGCTATCAAGCAAGTTTCTATAAAAAAAATGATCTCATACTTCAGTACCGCCATCAACTATTAATACAATGCGAGGACGAATATTACAAATTTACACCCTAGAATAATTGGGAATGGTTAAGAATCACGTAAGATAAATCAATCAAATAATGTACCTACCTAGGCAATAATAATAATAATAAGTCAATTGTACCTACCTAATTTAAGATATGACCCGTATTGTTGGTTGAAATAAATAAATAAATAAATAAAATAAATAATTCTGTAATATTATATCGCTGACTGACTTGGCGCGCGTATATTTCAAACAAACTGAGCGACTTATGACCACTAGGTCATAACTTTTGGATCACAAGTTTTGTGCTGTTCTCCCGTCTATATACTCTTGAATGTCTTTGACTAGGATACATGCGTTATGTATGTATGGATAGGAGACGTAGAGCTTCGCCTACCCCCCTATAAAGGCGTGATTATATCGCTTTAATTCATACATTGGGATCGTCGAAACACCGAAATATGCGATGCATTCGTTCAGTTAATAAAGGTGAGCATGCGGCGAAGGAATTTTTTGATTACTCTGCTGTTTGAAGGAATATGGAGCTATAACGAAACTAGCTTTACCTGCGACTTTGCCTGTTGCTTGTGCGTAGTGTGAGCTTTTCTACCAATTCTATGTTTCTTTCTACCTGCCCTTATGCCACTTTAATGGGGGGTCGGCGCAATACACTTTTTCAAGCGTGTTGTGTGGGATTTGGCTTAGTTTTTACGACCGGCTGTTTGCCTGGTTTCAACCTCCTTTGACGGATCCATTTCCGGGCAAATTAAATTAGAAAATTCGCTTTGCTCGACCTGGGAATCGAACCCAGGACCACCCTTATACCCTCATTTCCCCGCTCTCTTTCTCAATCCATATTTCCCTTTAGGCTGGCAACTCACCCATGATTCTATATCTTGGATTTCTATGGGCGGTGGAGATCACTTGCCATCGGGTGACCCACCTACTCGTTTACTATCTCGTTTATGATAAGTCGTAACTATAGAAGTAATCAGTGATTAAAAATGAATATCTAATAATTTTCTACAACACTGAGATGACAAACTTTAATTAAAATGTAAATGAGATAATTAAGAACATCTGTTTTGTATACGAGAATTTAACACTCAGTAAGATGAGTCATAAATGACGTAATAAGTTTAGATTCAAGTCTAATCTAGGCTAAGGCTTATGGTTTTAATAATTTCAAAAACCTGCTTACTATCGCACAAGTAAATATGTATATCTGATAATAATTTGGAAGGTATGTGAACTCTACCAACTTAGGCAAGACAAGCAACATTAGGCAAGCGTGGTGAACTAAGTTTTAACCCCCGTCATTAGCTGAGGAAGCCTATAATATAATATAAGGCTGATATAAAATGATATTGACCGATAGACAATTTCTTTTCATCTAATTCCAAAGAGATTTAATATTATTAATTATAGAGTGGCTATCAAGCAAGGTTCCAAATAGTAACAAGTTTAAAAACTTAACTGACCGACTTCCAACTATCCGGTCGTGACCAAATTTATATGGGACCCAGGAAATAAGCTCTATCGAATACAAAAATAATTTTGATAATCACAAGTTTAAAAACTTAATTGACCGACTTCCAACTATCCGATCGTGACCAAATTCATATGGGACCACCCTTGAAATAAGCTCTATCGAAGACAAAAAGAATTTTGAAAATCGGTCCACATTTGGCGGAGATATCGAGTAACATATGTATATAAAAAAAAACTCTGGCCTGCCTCGGTGGCGTGGTGGTATTTCGGTACGACTACGGTTCTGAGGTCTCGGGTTCGATCCCCGGGTCAGGCAAAGTGATATTGGATTTTTCCATATCAGCCCGGAGTCTGGAATTTGTGCCCGATATGGCGATAGGCTCGCCCCCTATCACATCTGGGACGGAACTAAGCTCGGCGAAATGTGGATGTTCTAGTTCGCTAGTGCGCCTCTGCCTACCCCTTCGGGGATACAGGCGTGAGCTTATGTTATGTTATGTTATAAAAAAAAACGACGAATTGAGGACCTCCTACTTTTGTGGAAGTCGACCGGAAATCGGTCCACATTTGGCGGAGATATCGCGTACCTTCTCCTTTTTGGAAGTCGGTCGCAAATTGATCTCAAACGTCACTAACGTCGCTTATTATAATTTACATCCTAGATTATCCTGTGAATGTTCTAGAATCACGTATGACAATTTTATTGTCTGAACATGATTACGCTGGCACGACCTTGCGCGCGTATGTTTCATATACGACTGAGTGACTTATGACCACGAGGTCACAACTTTTTGATTACAAATTTCGCGCTCTTGTCCCGTCTATGTCCTGTTGTCTTTGTCCAATTCTAATATTAAAAATTACATATCCTTTGCTACGACAAACAAAAATAGAATAACTTAACCCTTTAACCTATATAAATAACATAAATATGCCGTGAGGGTCACAGAGGCCCACCCGCAGTGCTCGCGTGCTAATACTGACGCATGAACAAATGAGGGTTATTTAATATAACGACAAGTATTCCAAATCTCCTTACGTTTTGAGGGTTATTATTGTAGGGACATTTGTCTGCCAAATGGCTTAAGTTCTTGTGTTATTGCAGGTCACACCTACACTGATTTGATGGTTGGTACTATTATGAATGTTTATAGATTTTTAACTGACTTCAAAAAAAGGAGGAGGTTAACAATTTGTCGGGATCTTTTTTTTATGTATGTTCCCCGATTTCTCGAAGACGCCTGGGCCGATTCGAGAATTTCTTTTATTGTTTAAAAGGGTATACTTCCTAGGTGGTCCCATTGGTACCAAGTCAGGATCTGATGATGGGATCCTCGAAAAATCGAAGGCAACCCTCAAATTTTATAGAGACATAGAGTGTGTTTTATATATTTCCTAAAACGACTAAAGTATTTGCGTCTGGTACTCATCATCTCATGTTTCTGAGCTGATGATGGAAAATAAATCCTTAACTATTAGGAGCTGGGGGATAATTCTTTCAATATTACACTAAAATAGATAAATAATAATTAAAGTTTAACAAAAATTGCCTTTTCATTTAATCTTTTTCGGCCTCAGCACTGACTCCAAAGAGAGTAAGAAATTTTTGATATTTTTTACTTTTAAGTGTTCGTTTTTGAAGTCGGTTTTCAGTTTTTGTTATTTGGTTTGTTTCTGATATAATGTTTCCGCTTTTAGCTGGTATTTGAGATAATGTGAATTACTTGAACTACTTGAACGTGGTCTCTGACTATGGGCCGCATTGGAAAGCTCACAGTCACTCAGCGAGCTATGGAGAGGGCTATGCTCGGTGTTTCTCTACGTGATCAAATCAGGAATGAGGAGATCCGTAAAAGAACGAAAGTCACCGACATAGCCCAGAGGATTAGCAAGTTGAAATGGCAGTGGGCAGGACACATAGCTCGTAGAACTGATAGCCGATGGGGCAGAAAAGTTCTCGAGTGGAGACCACGTACCGGCAAGCGCAGCGTAGGACGTCCACCTACAAAGTGGACCGACGACCTGATAAAGGTCGCAGGAAGTCGCTGGATGCAGGCCGCTTCCAACAGGTCGATCTGGAAATCTTTGGGGGAGGCCTATGTTCAGCAGTGGACGTCCTATGGCTGATGATGATGATGATGATGATGATGATGATGATGAATTACTTGAATGCGAGATGGAAGTCTGGCCAACCTAACTTCGACCGGTAGTGTGGCATTATTCTGATGCTTTCACAGCTACGTGCATAGACATTCCGAGGGTGGTAAACAAAAGTTTACACGATTATCGACGGACGTCCAAAAATCATAAGTTTAAAAACATAACTGACCGACTTCCAATTTACCGATCGTGACCAAATTTATATGGTACCACTCTTGAAATAAGCTCTATCGAACACAAAAATAATTTTGAAAATCGTTTCATATTTGGCCTTCCACCAACTTCCACAAACGGAGGAGGTCCTCAATTCATCTGTATTTTTTTTTATGTATGTTACTCGATATCTCCGCCAAATGTGGACCGATTTTAAAAATTCTTTTCGTGTTTAAGAGCTTATTTCAAGGGTGGTCCCATATAAATTTGGTCACGATCGGTAAATTGGAAGTCGGTCCGTTAAGTTTTTAAACTTGTGATTATTTTCTTCAACTTTTGTGACACCATCATAGTGATTATCATCTGTGTCGATTTAAAACATAATCCGAGCATAGCTGTTTTGAAAATATATATTTAGTCATAATTTTATTTTTTATTCATAGAAATAGCAAATTGTTAGGGTAGACAGTGTCTTTTGTCTATATGGCCTGCACGCCACTGATTCTTGGAGAGCCTTCAGCGTGTTGAGGTCCGTTCTGTAGCTTCATCCTCGCATTTGATGATATCGTTAGAATCTGCTTCTTTGACAGAGGGAGACCACTGTGGCTTAATGGTTTAATAGCAAAAGCTAGAGGAAAACGATTTACGGCCGGTTTCAATAAACAATCTCAGTTAGAATGTGCGTTAGATTACAAAAATTAGCCAATAAGAATACAGTTTGAACATGACTCCGTCAAATGACTTGATTTGATTGGTTCATAATCGCGATCTATCTACACTTTAAACTGAGATCGTTTATTGAAACCGGCCGTTACTGGGTCACCTGCCTCGATGGCGTAGTACCTATATTTCGACTACCGTGCTGAGATTTCGGATTCGCTCCTCGGATCGGGAAAAGTGGTATTGTTTTTTTTTCAGTATTTCCTGGAGACTGGAATTTATGCCCGATATGGCGATAGGCTCGCCACATCTAGGACGGAACTAAGCTGGGTGAAATTTGGGCGTTCTAGTTCGCTAGTGCGCCTCTACCTACCATTTTGGGAATACAGG
>CM071153.1:18052500-18062500 GCA_036417725.1 Clanis bilineata | reverse complement strand
TAACCTAACCTAACCTAACCTAACCTAACCTAACCTAACCTAACCTAACCTAACCTAACCTAACCTAACCTAACCTAACCTAACCTAACCTAACCTAACCTAACCTAACCTAACCTAACCTAACCTAACCTAACCTAACCTAACCTAACCTAACCTAACCTAACCTAACCTAACCTAACCTAACCTAACCTAACCTAACCTAACCTAACCTAACCTAACCTAACCTAACCTAACCTAACCTAACCTAACCTAACCTAACCTAACCTAACCTAACCTAACCTAACCTAACCTAACCTAACCTAACCTAACCTAACCTAACCTAACCTAACCTAACCTAACCTAACCTAACCTAACCTAACCTAACCTAACCTAACCTAACCTAACCTAACCTAACCTAACCTAACCTAACCTAACCTAACCTAACCTAACCTAACCTAACCTAACCTAACCTAACCTAACCTAACCTAACCTAACCTAACCTAACCTAACCTAACCTAACCTAACCTAACCTAACCTAACCTAACCTAACCTAACCTAACCTAACCTAACCTAACCTAACCTAACCTAACCTAACCTAACCACAAAAGAATAAGGAAATGGAAGCAAAAACATCGGAAAGGATAAAAAATAGTAAAGAGGAGAAAGAACTTATAGAAAAATTAGATCAGCATTCAAGGCTACTAAAGGAGAATACAGAGGAGATGGAAAAATTGAAACAAGAAATAAAGAAACATAGAGAACAGAACGGAACGGAAACATACGCGAGGGTAGTGGCTGGCTCTCGAAGGAATCAACACCCGGAAAAATCCACAGCCCTGCACTCCGTAGTGATAACCTCTAAGAACGAAGCAGAGACAGGGGAGCAGGTATACGAAAGGATAAGGAAATCGATTAACGCAAAGGATGAAGGAATAAAGATCGACAGGATTAGGAAGGCCAAAGACAAGAAAGTAATAATAGGATGCCAATCAAAGGAAGAAATAACAAGAGTAAAGGAAAGGATAATGAAAGCAGGAGTCGAGTTACAAATGGAAGATATGAGAAATAAGGACCCACTGATTGTGCTTAAAAGTGTACTAAATTACAATACTGACGAGGATATTATGAAAGGAATTAGGACCCAAAACAAACATCTTTTAGGGGAAGTTAGTGGAGAGAAAGACAGGATGTCAGTTAAATTCAGAAAAAGAACTAGAAATCCACACACTTCACATGTGGTCATGCAAGTCTCACCGGATATTTGGAAGCAATTGACGGAGGCTGGAGCTATTCACTTGGACGTGCAGAGGGTGAGAGTGGAGGATCAAACTCCGTTGATACAATGCTCTCGCTGTCTGGGATACGGCCACGGGAGACGCTTCTGCAAAGAACACATCGATACGTGCAGCCATTGTGGGGGGGCTCACATAAAAGCCGACTGCCCGGATTGGATAGCTGCAATTCCTCCTTCGTGCTGTAATTGCCAAAAGGCAAAAGTAGAAAATACCGAACACAATGCGTTCAGTAAGGATTGTCTCGTGAGGAAGAAATGGGATGAAATAGCTAGATCCTCGGTAGCTTACTGCTAAGGTGGTCCCACGAGCAACCAAGAAACTGCCATGCTCCTCAACCAGTGCAGGAGTGCATTGTCACAACGTCGCCCAAGCGAACCTGCAAAGAAAGCGTCTGGCTACACAAGAGTTTATGCTTGAGGCGGACAAAAGAGGGATAGCTTTTGCACTTCTTCAGGAGCCGTACGTTGGAAGCACAGGTTTAGTGGGGGGCTGCGGCGGTGTCCGTATCTTCCAAGACGAATCAACAGGTAAAGGACCGGTAAAAGCAGCAATTGCTGTTTTTGACCAGAATATTAGAGTCACCCTATGTCCAAAACATACAAACAAAAATATTTGCATAGTTAAAATACGTCTTGGAGGTAGGGACATCGCTGTGGCGTCCCTCTACCTGGAGCCAGATGAACCACTGGAGACATACCTTGTGCAGTTGAGGCAATTAGCGCAGAGTCTTGGACCTCAAAATCTTCTACTAGGAGGCGACATTAACGCTAAAAGTATCTGGTGGGGCAGCAATGTCACAGACAAAAGAGGCAAAGAGATGGAGAGTGTTATAGCAGAGAATAATTGGCAGGTGCTAAACGAAGGGAACACACCCACATTCTTTACCATACGCGGAAATAAGACATATTGCAGCAACGTAGACGTCACGGCCTGTTCGGAGAATATGTTAAACTTGGTGGATGCGTGGAAAGTCGAGGAGGGCATGGTCAGTTCAGATCATAATGTGATCACTTTTAAAATAATGACTAAAAAGTTAGATAACGTAGAGATAAAAAGAACTACAAGGAAATACAATACGAAAAAAGTAAATTGGAACAACTTTTATGACAAATTGGACCAATTAACGATTGAATATAAGATAAATACAGAAGAAATTAAAAATTTAAATAACAAAGAACAATTAGATAACTTAATAAATAAATACATAAATATAATAGAGAAAACTTGTGAAGATACGATTCCAAAAAAGAAATTAAATAATAAAGTAAACTTACCATGGTGGAACGACGAGCTGACTAGATTGAAGAAGAACACCGCCACGAAGCGAAGACGAATCCGATGGGCTGCGCCGTCACGAAGAGCTGGAGTGGTCGCGGAGTACCTGAAAGAAAAAGAAAATTATGAAAAAGAAGCACAAAAGGCACAAACAGAAAGCTGGAAGAAATTTTGTGGGAAGCAGGAAAAGGAAGGGATGTGGGAGGGCATATATAGGGCGTTAAATAGGGTGACGAAACGACATGAGGATCCACCATTAATAAAAGACGGAATAGTATTGGACGCACCTGCATCAGCGAAGTACTTAGCAGAGATATTTTACCCGGAGGATAGAACTGAGGAGGACAACAAACACCATCAGCAAATCAGAGAAATAGCCGACCGAGTCAATGAAGGATCGGATGGTAACAATCAAGATCCTCCATTCACGATGTACGAGCTTAAAACGGCGGCTGAAAGCTTTAGTCCCAAAAAAGCCCCCGGGATGGATGGACTTACGGCAGACATATGCAAGGCAGTCATAGCACGGAATCCGGAAGTTTACCTAGCACTGGCAAACAAATGCTTGGAGCTGGGTCTTTTCCCAACATCTTGGAAAGAAGCCACGGTGGTGATACTCCGGAAACCAGGCAAGGAGAACTACACACACCCCAAAGCTTATCGACCCATAGGATTACTGCCAGTGCTGGGTAAAATTCTGGAAAAAATGATAGTCACACGACTCAGGTGGCACCTACACCCACGGACCAGCGCCCGTCAGTATGGATTCATGCCTCAAAGAGGCACTGAAGACTCCCTCTATACCCTTATAGATCACATCAAAATGAAGATTAAAGAAAAGAAACTTACCATCCTTGTTTCCTTAGATATAGAGGGAGCATTTGATGCCGCTTGGTGGCCTGCCATAAGGGTTAGGCTGGCAGAAGAACACTGTCCCAAAAATATCCGGAGGGTGATGGACAGCTACCTGAGTCAAAGAAAGGTGACTGTAAGATATGCAGGAGAAGAACACACGAGGTGGACCTCCAAGGGATGTGTTCAAGGCTCAATTGGGGGTCCGACTCTGTGGAACCTTCTCCTGGATCCGTTGCTGAAAGGACTGGAACAGCGCGGAGATTACTGCCAGGCGTTCGCAGATGACGTGGTCCTCGTATTCGATGGTGACACGGTAGCGGAGATCCAAAGAGAGGCCAATGCCGCGCTTGCGTATGTGCAGGACTGGGGAGTCAAAAACAAGCTTAGATTCGCACCACAAAAAACGAAAGCCATGGTCGTCACAAAGAGATTAAAATATGACTCTCCAATCTTGCACATGGCCGGTGAGGACATTGGACTCTCTAGGGAAATCAAAATACTTGGCGTTACAATTGACAACGGTCTTACATTTAACACGCATGTCGATAATGTCACGAAAAAAGCAGTCAATTTCTATAAAAAGCTGGCAAAAGCAGCAAGAGTACAGTGGGGTTTGGGACCAGGCATTGTAAAAATGCTTTATACCACGGTCGTAGAACCCACTGTGCTCTATGCTGCTAGTGCATGGGGGCCAGCCTCCAACAAGCTGGGAGTTAAAAAGCGACTGGCTGCAGTTCAACGCGGCTTTGCCCAAAAGATGACCGGAGCCTACAGGACTGCATCTCTAAACTCGGCCCTGTTGCTTTCCGGGATATTGCCCCTGGATATAAGAGTGCGGGAAGCCGCACTCTTGTACGAATCAAAACGGGGATATTCCCGGAAGGTAACAGGAGACCGGGAGGTGGAGAGCCCTGTGGCCTCGGTAAACTTAAACCACCCAGCCGGTCGCGAGGGCCAGCGTTTCCAATGCCTGTATGATGGTGCAGAAGTGGCCCAGCGTACCATCGGTGGCCAAAACATCTACACCGATGGTAGCAAGATAAGCGGAAAAGTCGGAGCTGCATTATCCATCCGGAATGATGCAGCCGAGACAAAGTCAAAAAAGTTAAAACTTGAGCCATTCTGCACCGTCTATCAGGCGGAAATGCTGGCACTCAAACAGGCAACGGAGGAGGCGCTGAAAGGTGGGGCTGCAGTCTGGAGCATATTCAGTGATTCAAGAGCTGCCTTGGAGACTATCTCAAAAGGCGATTCCCTCCATCCTCTAGCGTTCAAAATAAATCAAAATTTAAAAACTTTAAAGGAACGCGGCAAAATATTGAATCTATTTTGGGTTAAAGCACACGCAGGGATGGAGGGAAACGAAAGAGCGGATGAACTAGCCAAGGAAGCAGCCCTAAACCTGAAGAAAAGGCCTGACTACGACAGATGCCCTATCTCATTCGTCAAGCGACAAATTCGAAAAGAGTCGCTTGACGAATGGAATGAGCGGTACAAGCTGGGAGAAACAGCTTCGACTACTAAGATGTTCTTCCCAGATGCTGTCGAAGCATACAGCATAATAAGGAGTATTGATACTGACCCATTACTAACGCAGGTGCTCACGGGACATGGCGGGTTCTCCAAGTACTTGCATAAGTTCAAGTGCAAGGAGAGCCCGGCATGTCCCTGTGACCCGATGAAAGAGGAAAGCGTCAAACACATATTGACTGAATGCCCGATATCTGCAAAAGAAAGAAACGATATAGAAATAGAAATAGAGTGTAATATAAACATAGATAATATACCTGAAATTGTAAAATGTAAAATAAAAAGAGAAAAATTTTTGAAATATTGTAAAAAAATAGCGGAAAAAGTAATTAAAAGAAATAAGCAATAACATTAATACTAGATTATATAATTGAGTTTATATAGAGATAGTATTAGACATAAAATATAGCAAATAAATAAAATAGAGTATAAAATTAGAAAATTAATTACAAATATACATACATATAAACAGAGGTATAAAGAAACAATAAAGTAATAGCATTCACGGAAATAAAATTATGGAGAAAACCCTTGCCCTAAAGTCCTCCTTCAAAGGAGAAAGAAATAGAATTAGAAAGTGAAACGTAAAAAGCACCCAAATGAAGGTGCAAGAATACAATATAAGAAATAGTTAAAACTAAGGCAGATATATAAAGTCCTTAACAACGTTAGGGGAACGAGAGTGGGGCTACAGGCCCCACGCAAAAAAAAAAAAAAAAAAAAAAAAAAAAAAAAAAAAACCTAACCTAACCTAACCTAACCTAACCTAACCTAACCTAACCTAACCTAACCTAACCTAACCTAACCTAACCTAACCTAACCTAACCTAACCTAACCTAACCTAACCTAACCTAACCTAACCTAACCTAACCTAACCTAACCTAACCTAACCTAACCTAACCTAACCTAACCTAACCTAACCTAACCTAACCTAACCTAACCTAACCTAACCTAACCTAACCTAACCTAACCTAACCTAACCTAACCTAACCTAACCTAACCTAACCTAACCTAACCTAACCTAACCTAACCTAACCTAACCTAACCTAACCTAACCTAACCTAACCTAACCTAACCTAACCTAACCTAACCTAACCTAACCTAACCTAACCTAACCTAACCTAACCTAACCTAACCTAACCTAACCTAACCTAACCTAACCTAACCTAACCTAACCTAACCAGTTGCTCCGCGTCCACTGTCGAGTCAACAGCGTTTTCACAACGCTCCGCGAAATAAGTCTCAACCTGCACTATCTGCAACTTGCAATTTGCAGAAACTGCAACATCTGCGTTACCTGCGATTGCTGCCACCGGTGGAACCTGCATTACCTGCATTTGCTGCGTCAACTTCAGCCACGTAGCCTGCAGAGCCTGCAATACCTGCGCAACCTGCATTTGCTGCTGCCGGCGAAACCTGCATTTGCTGCGTCAACTCCAGCCACGTAGGTTGCAGAGTCTGCAATACCTGCGTTACCTGCATTTGCTGCGGCCGGCGAAACCTGCATTTGCTGCGGCATCTTCAGTTGCGTGGCTTGCGGATTCTGCAGAATCTGCGTTACCTGCACCGCTACATCAACTTTAGCCACGGAACCTGCAGAATCTGCAATATCTGCGTTACCTGCATCTGCGAATACTGCTGGCGGTACCTGCATTACCTGCAATTGCTGCATTATCCTCGCCGTATAACTTGCGGAACCTGCGTTTTCTGCAACAAAACTTGCAGAATCTTCAAAACCTGCAAAATCTGCGGGATCTGCGGAGACTGCAAAATCTGCATTACTTGCAATACCTGTACCAATTCGCGGGCAGGAGCCCTCAGTTCCTAAAAAACATCGAAACAGTACACACGTCGTCGGCAGTCCGGTGGCCCTCCTCGGCCGGGGGGCCGCCACGGGCCTCGCCCCGCGCAAGGGCGTTAACTATTTACTATTAAAGTAATCAATCAACAGTGACTTTAACTTTTGATTAGTAAATTATGAATAAATGAATTGTGTGAATGTTAAGTGTTGCACTAGTGCCACCGACCAGTGACCGTCTGGATTGCAGTGAATAGTGTACCTAAGCGGGTTGCATACCCCATGGCCGTGCTTGTGTAGTGATGTTCTGGAAGTGCCACTGAAAGACACATATCCTGCATTGGCGTTGGATTGGAGCACACAACATTTCAATACATACCAACAGGTACTGTGACCTAGCTATAACCCCTATACCCCGTTTGACTACCTAACATAGGATGCTTATGCATCCCCTACTTCATTGAATATGACAAACACCACGGATTCCGCGAGCGGCACGGCCGAACATGAGGTATATCTAGACGCGGACGCGGGTCTTGACTTTACACCTGGTAGCACACAAGCGGCCCCTTCACACAAATCGGTCTGCGAGGGCCTAGCGATTATACAGAGACTTTCTAAACAAATAATCCAAACCATCAACGCTGGCAAAAGCGTCACATCTGAAAACAAGAAGAAAACCATTCAACTGGCCAGTGAAATCGACGCCATCGCCAAAGAAATCAACTCGACGCAAACGGTTCAGGAAACACTTAAATCAATCCGAGAAGACATCAAGGAAACCGTCCGCAGAGAGGTCTCCAAAGCCATCAAACCATCTGGAAAATCTTACGCTGCCGCTGTCGCCTCGGCACCCTCTGCGGAATCGGTGACATTAGAAAAGCGTGCGCCCCCACCCAAGCCGGCCACCAAACCGGCCATTGTTATCACACCCACCAGCGATAAGACCACACGTAAGGAAGCCCTAGACAGCTTTAAAAAGGAAATCTCGTTTCGCGGTTCCGGCTACGCACCCACCAGGGTCCTTCCAATCTCTAACAACAAAATACGGGTGGAATTCGAATCTGATCAGCAACGCGACGAGACTCTTGGCAAGCTTCAGGACGCCAAGAACATCACGGCCGAGCCGGCTAAAAAAACTCAAACCTATGGTAATGCTGAAGGGTATCACCAAGGATATAGAACCTTCCCAGCTTGTTGAAGTCATCTTAGGTCAGAACCCAACAATTAATAGGGCCTGCGACGGGGAAGGCATTGCGTCAAACTTATCCGTCAGGTTCATCCGAAACAACAAGAATACCCAACTATACAACGCGGCGCTACTGGCCTCACCTCGAGTTTGGCGGGCTTTGAACGAACTTGATAGAGTGAACCTGGACTACCAAAGAGTCCACATCGAAAATTTTTGCCCATTCCTCCAGTGCTTCAAGTGCCTTCAATTCGGTCACACCAAGAACCGCTGCACTGCCACCCAGGCGGCACCTTGCAGACATTGCGCCTCGGAAACTCACAACATTGAAAACTGCCCCACCAAAAACACTCCAGACACTATCCGTTGTCATAACTGTCAAACACACAACAAAAAGTATAACCTAAACACAGACACAAAGCACTCACCGACATCCCAGCGGTGCCCGGGAGTCCAGCAGGTCCGTGCAAGAGTCGAGGCGAAAATTGATTATGGTCAACCTGGCATCTAAACAGCAAACCAGTATAAACATAATACAGTGCAACCTTGATAGAAGCCACAAAAGCCAACACGAGTTTCTGCAATACTTCCAAACCAAGAAATATGACATTGCCTTAGTTAGCGAACCTTACGTGGGTAAACAACTGACCATCAAAAATATACCGGGATATGAGATCCACCAATTTCCCGACAACACGCAAGTAAAGGCACTAATCATCGTTAGAAGCCAACTAGGATCCGCGCTAGGACTCAGCCAGTACTCATCTCCCAATCTATCTGTGATCCGTATGACAATCGGAGGTAAACATATACATTTTACTAGCATCTATATCGAACCTCGCTCAGATACCCATAATACAATCGGCAAGCTCAACTATCTTCTGGCTCACACTCGCAACTCTCTGCACGTCATTGGCGGCGATTTTAATGGTTGGCACCAGTCTTGGGGTTCACCTAAATCAAACCGGCGTGGAAATGAAATTATGAAAACAATCATAACTAACGACCTCACACTAGGCAATCAAGGATGTGAACCGACATTTGAAACGAGAACTCATGGCCGTTACCGCTCTTCTATCATAGACTTAACCCTCATATCTGAAAAATTAGCAAACAAATTAAATGACTGGACAGTCTGTGTCGAGGCATGCCCGACATCACAACATAATGCAATCAGATACAGCATATCAACCCAACAGGCACCAAGGAAGAGGTGCACTCAGAGCACGTATAAATATGACACCAAAAAAGCCGACTGGGACGAAGTAACAGATGAAATCACAAAACAAATAGAGCTTCAGAAACTTGATCAGGTCAACATTGCAGAACTAAACCCGCAACAGTTGAACAATTACATAAAAAACATCACCATGGCTCTACAAACCGCATGCGACAACAAACTCATAAGGAAAAAGAAAGGTAAACATAAAGCCCCCTGGTGGTCGGAAGAGCTAGAAGAACTCAAACAAAAAGTGATTAAAATACACCACAAAATAGGAGCCCTCAAACGTGGACAACAACCGATCGAAGAAACCTTGGCTGAGCGCGAGATCCTGGCAAAAACTTACGCCGAGGCCCTAAACAAGGCATCCACTGAAAACTTTAAAGAATTCTGCAACAGACAAGATAAAGAAAACGTATGGTCAGTCACTAACAGACTACTCAAATGTGCCCCACCAGTCAAGCCACCATCTACACTCAGAATAAACAACGCATACACCAATTCAGCTCTGGAAACCGCAGAGGCACTCCTGGGTCATTTCTATCCGGATGACACTAATGACAATGACGCTCAAAAAGTGACAAGAGAGCTTTCCAATCACATTCCTGAAACCGACAATGACTCTCAATTCACACAGGATGAGATAATCACATGCCTACAAAATATGAATCCTGATAGAGCTCCCGGCACCGATCATCTAACATCGGACATATGCTTAGCATTCGCCAATAAATACCCTGAATTGATAACGAACATCATGAATCGATGCCTGGATCTATCGTACTTTCCTGAGACGTGGAAAGAGGCATTCGTAAAAATATTACCTAAACCAAGCAAAACAGATTACACAGATATGA
>CM071153.1:18012500-18047500 GCA_036417725.1 Clanis bilineata | reverse complement strand
ACCATCACCACCCATTAAAGCAGCGGTTGAGCTCGACGCAGGGGTTGCCTCCGGGTCCGTCCAGGATCTGGACGACCTGGAGGTCTCATCCATAGACTCTGACGCCTCCGCAGCCGTCACCGCCTCTAAACGTATAAGTCTTCTATACACCACGCCTAGAAGAGGAACGGGCATAGAGATGGACGTGGCTACCGTCGTGGCTAACGACTTCCTGCAAAAGGGAAAGGAAGCGTTGGAAACGGCGATAAATATGAAGAGGGAGTGCAAGGCTGTCGCCCACGACAGCTTGCAAGGCCTCTACGAGGTTGTATTATCACTCTCAGACTCTAGGGCGAGGCACAAATACAACCTCGAAAAGGAGCGCTCTCGACACGCACAAGAACTTGTGCGTGTCGAGAGAGCTCACACAAGAGAAATTGCCAGCCTCAAACAGGGTCTGGTGGTGGAGCTGAGTCTGGCTAGGTCAGACATAAGTTCCACCATGAAGGAGGCGCAAGCAATCCGTAGCTGGCTTGGCTACGAGACCGCCATCCCCTTCAAAACCATCGCCGAAAACTCGCAATCCATCAAATCCCTAGAATCACTCATAAACCGTCGCGAAAAGGAGACAAATAAAACAGTAACCGAGGGTGTCCCTAAAGTGGACACCCTCGATACTTTCATCAGGAAAATGGACTCAACATATACGAGCCTATCAAACCAACTGGATGTCCTCCGACGCACAATGGGGGACATCCAAAAGGAGCTCTGCCAGGTGTCCAAAAACACCGCAACTCCCCCCACACCACCCCAGTCTCCTTCCAAAATACACCCAGCGACGGCCCAACTAGAAAAGATGGAGATGGATATTGCTGCGCTCAAACAAATGGCGCAGCAATTAATAGAACACACATCCCATCCAAAACAACTAGACACACCAGCGCTGACTCAAAAAGACATAACCACACATCTTCAACCGGTACACGAGAAGATGCAAATAATCTCTTCTGACCTCCGCACATTGCGTGACAACCAAAAGGAGAGTGTGCCCGCCACACCCTGCCTACAAACGGAAGTCGCAATGGCGGAGGTCAAGGAGACTCTTCTCGACATTAAAAAAGACGTTGTAGACTTAAAAAATCTACCAAAAGCGTTGGCGGCGACAACAACACCCACAACGACGGCGGAACCACAAAAATCTTACGCCAAGATCGCCGCCATACCAAAACCACCTAAACAACCCAATCACACCCTAATAATCTCATCACTGGATCCCCGGAATACCGGGGATCAAGTGATAGAGAAAATTAGAGACTCCGTAGATACTAAAACTTCCGGAGCCAGAATCGACAGGCTCCGCAAAGCGAAAAACCAAAAAATAATAATAAGTTGTGGCACCAAGGAGGATCTCAACTTGGTACACAACCGATTAAAAACCAACAAAAGTCTGAAGGCAGAGGTGGCAAAACCTGCCAACCCTCAAATAATAATTAGGGATGTGCTCTCCTTCCTCTCAGACGCCGAAATCGTAGAGAATCTAATCGTGCAGAACAAACATCTTCTGCAAGGCGTTGAGATGAAGGAGAGCACAATAAAGGTGCGCTACCGCAAACGCGCCAGAAATGAGTTAGAATGCCACCCTGTGCTGGAGGTTTCGCCGATCATCCATAAAAACTTCACAGAGGCAGGGAAGGTCTACATTGGCCTCCAAAGGAGGCCGGTACTGGACCATTCCCCTCTGGTCCAGTGTACCAAATGCCTGGGCTTCGGCCACACTAAAGCCATCTGCCGGGAGAAGGACAATCTGTGCAGCTACTGCGGAGACCCCCACTCCTGGGAGAAATGCAAAAGGCGACTGGAGGGGAATCCTCCCCAATGCAAGAACTGCCGAAATGAAGATGCGGCGAAACACGACCCACCGCACCACGCCTTCAGCCTCGAGTGTCGGGAGAGGGCGAAGTGGGACGCTATAGCACGTGCTAGAGTCTCCTACTGTTGCTAAAGGCCCATTAAGCGGTGATGTCTCGGTCTCTCCCCCGGTATACGGAGGAGGTTTGCAATTCATCCAAGCAAACCTCCAGCGCTCCAAAATCGCAACTGCCGAACTGTTCCAGACCGCAGCGGACGCCAACATATCGGTTGCCTTAATTCAGGAACCATATGTAGGGAACACCGGCGTCCTAAAGCAATATTCTGGAACTCAAATCATCCAATGTTCCCTAAACCGACAAAAGCCGGTTAAAGCCGCCATTGTCGTCTTCGGTCATAAGCTGGAGGTCATTCATGACCCACAGCTGGTGACGGAAACCGAAGCGGCGGTTTTGCTGGTCGGAGGAAACATGCGGCTCGGAGTGATATCCGTCTACCTGGAGGGAGATCAAGACATCAAACCTTATCTGAATCGAATCAGGACATTAATCGGGAAACTAAATACTAACAATATAATTCTCGCCGGAGATGTCAACGCCTGGAGCCATTGGTGGGGTAGTGCCTCAGAAGACACCAGAGGCGCTGAGTACACCTCGTTCCTGACGGAGCTGGAGCTGGAGGTACTCAACACCGGAGACACACCAACTTTTGAGGTGTTCAGAGGTGGCAGGGAATGCACAAGCATCGTTGATGTTACTGCATGCAGTCTGCCGCTGCTGGGCAAAATAGAGGGTTGGAGAGTGGATAGAGGTCTGCTAACATCCGACCACAACGCCATCGTGTTTAATCTGCGCCTAGAGAAGGCTCTTCGTACCATTGAGCCAATCTCAACGCGCAGATACAACACAAAAAAGGCGAAGTGGGCAGACTTCAAGACACTCCTTAACGAGCAACTTAAGGAGAAACAAATCTCCGTAGTCTCCGTGAGGGATACCACAGAACCAGACAAGCTTGAAGAAGTTGTCTCAGCCTATACAGAAGCCATCCATACAGCTTGCAGCAAAACCATCCCAAAAGCAACGCAGTGGACCGGCAAGGCTAGACCACCCTGGTGGTCGAGACACCTGGAGGAGCTCAAAAAAGAGGTTCTCCGGAAAAAGCGTAGGGTCAGGAACGCAGCTGCCTCGCGTAAGCAATACGTCTATGAGGACTACCTCCAAACCAAAATAAATTACAACAACGAAGCCGAAAGGTCTCAAACTGAGAGTTGGAAGGAGTTCTGCTCAAAGCAGGATAAAGAGAGCATGTGGGACGGGATATATAGGGTGCTCAGGAAAACTGCTAGAAGGCAGGAAGACACCCTTCTGCGCAACACCGCAGGTATAACCCTAACCCCCACACAATCAGCGGAACTCCTCACCAAAACCTTCTACCCGGACGACTCGGTAGAAACCGACAGCCAATGCCATACCCATCTCCGAGAACTAACGAGAAACCTCACAGAGGAGCTGCCGGAGGACGACCCGCCTTTTACATCAGCGGAACTGGACCTGGTGCTAAATTCCTTAAATCCAAGGAAAGCACCGGGTCCCGACGGGCTATGCGCGGCCATCTGCGCCACAGCTATCCAATGCGACAGGGAGGTATTTCTGGCGATAGCAAATAAATGCTTGTCGCTGAATTACTTCCCCAAGCAGTGGAAGCTAGCCCACGTCGTCATAATCCGCAAGGCGGGAAAGGATGATTACACTCATCCTAAATCCTACCGGCCAATCGGACTCCTCCCAGTTCTCGGAAAAATCATCGAAAAGATGATGGTGGTGCGCATAAACTGGCATATCTCTCCCACTCTCAACAAGAGACAATACGGCTTCACGCCACAAAGAAGCACCGACGACGCCCTCTATGACTTGGTGGAGAACCTAAAAGAAGGAGTAGCAAATAAAAACATTGTACTCCTTATCTCCCTTGACATAGAGGGTGCCTTCGACAACGCATGGTGGCCGGCATTAAAACAGCAACTGACAGCTAAAAAATGTCCGCGGAACCTATACTCGATGGTATGTTCCTACTTGGCTGACCGTAAAATCAGGGTCAACTACGCCAGAGCAGCATACGAGAAGGAGACAACAAAGGGCTGCATCCAAGGATCCATTGGAGGACCGGCCTTTTGGAATGTCATCCTAGACTCTTTGCTGCATACACTACAAGCAGAAGGAATATACTGTCAAGCTTTCGCGGACGACGTAGTTCTCGTTTTCACGGGCCACACAACCACCAGCCTGGAACAAACAGCCAATACCACCCTAGAGACTGTTTACCAGTGGGGTGTTCGCAACAAGCTTAACTTTGCACCGCATAAAACAAATGCGATGGTGCTCACGAGGAAGCTGAAGTGCGAACCTCCCAACATATCCATGGCAGGTGTAAAAATCAATGTTGTGGACGAGATTAAAATCCTGGGCCTCATAATTGACAACAAACTCACCTTCAAATCACATGTGACCGCGTCCTGCAAAAAAGCCGCGGACATTTACAAACAGCTAGCATGTGCCGCGAAGGTGACCTGGGGTCTAAACGGAGAAATAACGAGAACGATATACGTATCAGTTGTTGAAGCCATCATGACGTATGCATCGTGTGCGTGGGCTCAGGCAGTTGAGCTCCAAACCATCCAAGACAAACTAAACAGTCTCCAAAGAGGCTTTGCACAAAAAATCTGCAAAGCCTACAGGACGGTATCGCTGACATCGGCGCTTGCGCTTTCGGGAATACTTCCTCTCGACTTAAGAATAAAAGAGGTAGCAAATCTGTATAGAGCCAAGAAAGGTCTCTCATCAGACTATCTACCGCCAGGAAAGGAGCTCGAAAATAACATAAGTCATTCCTCTCAACCTCACCCCTCCACCATCATTGAGGTCAACTACGAGCTCCTGGAGGACACAACAACCGAAACCCTCAACTCCCACCAGGTAAATGGGCCTCATATTTACACAGACGGCAGCAAAATCGAAGGAAAAGTCGGAGCTGCCGCTACTTGGTGGGAGGATGGGCACGAGGTTAATTCCTCCACCTACAGCCTCCATCCTTGCTGTACAGTCTTCCAATCAGAACTCTACGCCTTGTACAGGGCAACGGAAATGGCTAAGTCTAGTAAGGCCAAAATAGTCAACATAATGAGTGACTCGAGATCCTCACTCGACTTGCTTAGACAGCCAAAGACGTGCCATCCCCTGTCAAAAGGCGTAAAGGACAACATTGGAAGCATTAGGGCGGACAAGAGAGAAATTCGGCTGTTATGGTTGAGAGCTCACGTGGGCAACGCTGGAAATGAGCGAGCCGACGAGCTTGCGAAGACGGCAGCGCTCAAACAAGGGGCACTTGACTATGACAAAATCCCGCTGTCATACGTTAAGAAAACCATCCGGAAGGAATCTGTCCTCGCATGGCAGGACAGATATGAAACTTCCAGTACTGGAGGGATGACGAAGACATTCCTGCCTAACGTCGAACAGGCGTATCGTCTGGCAAGGAACGTTAGACTCACCCCCTACCAGGTACAAGCCTTGACGGGACACGGCGGTTTTGCCGAATACCTGTACAGGTTTCACCTTCGAGACAATCCCGGATGCGAATGCGATCCGAGTGTCAGCGAAACCGTGGAGCACTTAATAACCGAGTGTCCTAGGTTCGTAACACAAAGACATAATCTGGAAGCCAGGATCGAGGCCCAAATCAACATGTCATCCTTAAAAGATATCCTTACGGATACTACAAAAAGGGCACATCTTCTGGACTTCCTAGACAAGGTATTCAGGACAGCAACGGCAAGGAACTCCACCTTAAAATCAAATACACATCCCACTCATCCGTGTGAAACCACCACCACATTGAGTCCCACCGCCTCATCACTATCCTCCCCCCGTAACCTCGCGATCCACCAATTATTACAATTGGCGGAAACCGGGGTGCCGGGAATAAGGGTTAAAGGTGTGGCCTTCTTTATGGACGACAATAGTGAAAAACTGGGGTTAAGTTTCTGCATAACCGGCGCGCGAAAATTCATTGCGATGTCACCTGGCGTAGCCTATCTATTAAACGGGAGCACACAAAAAACGAGTATGAGGCGCAAAAAATACCTAGCGCTACCGGAAATGGAGGTTTGTGGCCGCAAATGTCGACTAGTGCGTGCGCGAAATAAAACCGTTGCACTATTCGACTGGAGCGACGAAACTCCATTTGCGAAATCATACTCGGTGCTCTCCGCGATGGTGGAAAAGGGCGGCGACGGGTCACCTCGCAAAATCAGCGTAGACGCTATGGTGGTAGAGTACGAGAGGGGGCGAGTCTCCGATCGACTGGGCTGCCTGATTGCCTCAAAACATCATGAGGTAATCGTATACGAGGATAGGGGTGAAAACCTAGACTACCTCAAGGCGCCCAGGCGGGCGGAGCCGGTGCCCACGACGTCATCTGCCACACGTAGTGGGTCGGAAACTCTCCAGGAAAAACTAAACGCCGGAAAACATCCAACCGGTAGTCCAAAAAGGAAGGCTGCAACAAGCGGAGTATTAAGCCAAGTTAAAGACACCATCAAAAAAATATTATATGCCAAAACCCGAACACCTAACGTCTCTACCCAGGGGATTGCAGCGGACAAATTCCTCAGCACCCCCTCCAAAAGTGTAGGGACTAACCAAAGAAAGAACGTAACCAGAGCCGACAAAGGAGAAATTACCCCTCCGCGTTTCATCCCGGCGGCTGGGCCGCGGGACCACATGTATAACGCATTCCTCGAGTTTATGGCAATAACAGCTGCCAATAAACAAGTAAACACGAATGTCTGCCACAAGATCAGGCAGACATATGAGTACAACAACTTCCAACTCTTAGACGTGTTACTCGAGGAAGCAGAAGCGGCCATCTATGACAACGCCAACTCCCAGGTAATCAGGGGCAACATGTCTGGCACATATATGGCTGCTTACAACAAAACATGTGGCTTCGTGTCTCAGGACGTGGGTGAGACAAAACGGATAGGGAAACTACGCTTCGTCACTCCACCTGACGACCCCATTGTGGTAACTGCGAGGTGCTCCAGGATTATGCTCGATGACGAGATCCTCGGAATGGCAAAAACCATTACAGGCGATCGAGACATACGGGCGGTCTTGGAGGACTGGAAGGTGCCAAACATTCAATGGGTTAACGGGGTCCCCGGCTGCGGAAAAACAACGTGGGTGGTTAACAACTTCAATACAGAGACAGATGCCATTGCGACGACAACAGTTGAGGCGGCCAAGGAGCTGAGAGAAAAACTCTCACTCCGTATTGGCAACCAAGTCAACCAAAAGGTTCGCACTATAGCCTCAATATTAGTAAAGGGATTCAAGGAGCCTAACAAATGTCAGCGATTAATCGTTGACGAGGCTCTTATGAATCACTTTGGGGCTGTAGTGATGGCCGCCAGACTCGCAGGGGCAAATGACGTCACCTTAATTGGAGATATTAATCAACTACCGTACATAGACAGAAACAACTTATTCTTGATGACCTACACCAGGCCTAACCTGGTGGTCAGCATAACTCAAGAGCTGCTATGTACACACCGCAACCCTCTTGACGTGGCGTATGTCCTAAGTGAGGTGTACAAGGGTATTTACTCGTCAAGTACTCGAGTACACTCACTGGAACTCAAGAGATACTCAGATGCGAGGATCCCCTCAAACCTCCCCAACACTCTTTTCCTCACCCACACCCAAGAGGAAAAAGAGTGCCTACAACAGCAAGGCTATGGGAAGGGAGAAGGTTCCACAATTCTGACTATCCATGAGTCCCAAGGACTAACCTACAAACGGGTAATAATCCTACAAACAAAAACTAAACGGCTAAAACTTCACGACAGTGTGTCTCATGCCGTCGTAGCAGTGTCGCGCCACACGGAAAGCTGCGTCTATTACAGCGACATAAGCGACGACGCCATCGGTCGCTTCGTAGGGCGTGCGGCGGTGACGGCTGCGAAGGACATACAAGACTACAACCTAAAAATGGCAATTCACCATAGAGATGAAAAGGTAATAGACACAATAACAACAATAACACACCTGTAACTTTTAGTCTTCAAATAATAACTTTCTACCACTTTTCCTAACCTTCCCTCCTCCTCCAAACCCTTAGTGTTAAGCATTTTATTGTAATAAAATATTACTAACAATAGAAACTAAGAAACATTAAATTGTAAATATATATATATATATAAAAAAAAAAAAAAAAAAAAAAAAAAAAAAAAAATATATAATAGTAATAAGAAAAATAATAACAACAATAATAACAATAATAATGACAAACTATACTAAAAAAAAAAAAAAAAAAAAAAAAAAAAAAAAAAAAAAAAAAATATATATATATATATAAACATTCAAGAACAGGGGGAGGGAGGACAAACTAACTAATTGTAACAACTAACACTTATAGTACATATGTAAGACATGTAAATGTAAAAATCATAACAAAAACAAACATTGTAAATTATATTTAAGACAATACTTTGTAATACACTTAAGACAATAATTGTAGCACTATACAACTATGCTGCGCGTAAATTTATTACTAATATAAAATAACAACATTAAAGTAAAACAAAAAAAGCTATGGACCATGAGTCTGTGGAGAAACATTTATTTTCTAATTAAAAAAAAAAAAAAAAAAAAAAAAAAAAAAAAAAACCTAACCTAACCTAACCTAACCTAACCTAACCTAACCTAACCTAACCTAACCTAACCTAACCTAACCTAACCTAACCTAACCTAACCTAACCTAACCTAACCTAACCTAACCTAACCTAACCTAACCTAACCTAACCTAACCTAACCTAACCTAACCTAACCTAACCTAACCTAACCTAACCTAACCTAACCTAACCTAACCTAACCTAACCTAACCTAACCTAACCTAACCTAACCTAACCTAACCTAACCTAACCTAACCTAACCTAACCTAACCTAACCTAACCTAACCTAACCTAACCTAACCTAACCTAACCTAACCTAACCTAACCTAACCTAACCTAACCTAACCTAACCTAACCTAACCTAACCTAACCTAACCTAACCTAACCTAACCTAACCTAACCTAACCTAACCTAACCTAACCTAACCTAACCTAACCTAACCTAACCTAACCTAACCTAACCTAACCTAACCTAACCTAACCTAACCTAACCTAACCTAACCTAACCTAACCTAACCTAACCTAACCTAACCTAACCTAACCTAACCTAACCTAACCTAACCTAACCTAACCTAACCTAACCTAACCTAACCTAACCTAACCTAACCTAACCTAACCTAACCTAACCTAACCTAACCTAACCTAACCTAACCTAACCTAACCTAACCTAACCTAACCTAACCTAACCTAACCTAACCTAACCTAACCTAACCTAACCTAACCTAACCTAACCTAACCTAACCTTTTTTTTTTTTTTTTTTTTTTTGTCGCGGGGAAAAGTGTTTTACCACTGCCGCCGCGCCCGGGGGGTGGACGCGGCGGGTATGTCGGGTTCGCCGGTCTTACGACCCAGCGCCGTGATGCCCGGGAGAGATGGTCGACATCCGGGCGACGCTGGGCCGCGTCCCTAACAAATTCCCTACACCGGCAATACCGACTAAAAACCCCGCGGTGGCCTACTTCGGCGCATGAGTGGGGCGGCCCCGGGGTATCCTGAGATAGCCTCGGATTGCTACCGGAACCGCCCCTGCGCGGTGCCGCCTTGCGGCCCGTCTCCGATTTGGGGGGGGCTCAGAAGCCCCCGCCGCCGAAGGACGCCCTCGGCGTCTACGGCAGCACGAGGCCGACCGTCCGTGCTGCCGTCCGTCCCGGGGTCGCAAGTACAATAGTACTATAAGGGGCGCACAGCCCCCCGCTGCGCGCCCGCGACCCCGGAAGGCCCCTATTAGTCGCCTCTTACGACAGGCAGGGGTTACCGTGGTGGAATTCTCCAAACGCCCCCATTCCACAGGGCGGGAGACGCCGGTCAGTCGTCCACCCGGCGCCTCCTACGTCTCCTTTGGCGGCGGGCGGGATCGCTCTGCTCACGATCCCGCTCGGCGCTCTCCTTCTGCGAGATGACGCGCTCACAGAAGGAGACCGCCGCTCGCCATGACCTCCGGCTGCCGACCATGGCGGACACCACGGCCGGCAGCGAGAGGTCTCCTCCGACGACTGCTATGAGAGCGCTGCGCTCCTCCACCCAGGCTGGGCACTCCTCTAGAGTGTGTTGGGCCGTGTCCTCGCGGCAGTTGCCACAGTGGTGGCACACGGCGGACGCCTCTTTTCCGGCTATACGACACAGGTACGAGCCGAAACACCCGTGGCCCGTCAGCACCTGTGTCAGCCGGAATGTAGGCGCACCGTGGCGCCTGTCTAACCACTCTCTTAGGACAGGTCGCACTGCCGCGACGGTCCTCAAGCCCGAACTCGGGCTCTCCAGCCTGGCATGCCACTCCTCCACGGCGGCTCTGCGGAACCTGGCCGCAATCTCCCTCGGGGCAAGCCTCTCCCGATGACGGGACGCCCCCTCCCGCCAGTGGAACGCTGACGAGAGGGACCGGGCGTCCAAGTCCCAAGGGAGAGTGCCGGCCAACACGCAGGCCGCCTCGTGGGAGACCGTGCGGTAGCCCCTGACGATCCGCTGCGCCACCAGACGCTGCGGTTTGCGCAGCAAGGCGACACAGCGGGCACTCAAGGACCCGGCCCATACGGGTGAACCGTACAGGGCCATCGACCGCACGACTCCAGCGTACAGACTCCGGCAAGGGTTACCGGGACCTTCGAGGTTCGGCAGCAGGCTCCCAAGCGCGCCCGCTGCCCGCACCAACTTCGGCGACAACAACTCAAAGTGGGCGCGGAAATCCCACCGGCTACTCAATATCAACCCCAAATACTTCATTGTGGTGCCGATGGGAATCCGCACCCCCTCCACTGTAATGTGAGCCCCTGCAGGTGGCCCACGCCGAGGCCCGTGAAAACACAGGGCCTCGGTTTTCTCCAGGGCCACCGAGAGGCCCAGTCGCCGAATCCTGCCCACCACCTGTTCGGTTCCGAACGAGGCGAGCAGGATGGCATCCTCGAAGCATCCCGACGTCGCTGTCACCAGGGTGTCGTCCGCGTAGCAGACAACAGCGACGCCTCGGGGGTTGGTACCACGGAGAACCCAGTCATAACCGATGTTCCACAGTAGCGGGCCCAGAACTGAGCCCTGTGGAACACCGGCAGACATGGCCCTCCGGTGCCACCCAGCGGCGCCCGGATACACTACATACCTATCAGATAGGTACGAGTGCACCAGACGACGCAAATAAAGTGGCACCATGTGGTACCGCAGTGCCTCATGTATGCAGGCCCAGGGCAAGGTGTTGAAGGCGTTGGCGATGTCGAGCGACACCGCCACCACCACCTTACCCCGGGCAACTGCATCCTCCGCGTGCGCCTTGACCCGCAGAATCGCATGTACCGTGGACCGGCCATGCCGGAAACCGAACTGGCAGTCCGCCAAGTCCGGCCCGGCCCCCTCTAGGTGCTCGACGAGGCGAGCGTGCACGATCCGCTCGAAGAGCTTGCAGACCTCGTCGAGCAACACGATTGGCCGGTAGGCCGATGGCGATTCTACGGGTCGACCCTCCTTCTTGAGCAGAACCAGCTTTCCGGTTTTCCACCGGGATGGAAACTGGCCCTGCTCCAGGCACGCGGAGAAGAGGCCGCGGAGCCTCGCTCCCAGATGCTCGACGGCTAGCACCCATGCGCGTCCGGGGATGCCGTCGAGACCCGGGGCGGCTTTCTTGGCCCGCAGCCGAAGCACCGCCACCCTCATTTCTTCGGGTGAAACCTCCGAAATAACCCTTGCCGAATCCAACGACGACGGCGTCGACGAGCGCGACGCCATCGGTGGAGGAGTGACATCCTCCGTGGCCGGGAACAAAGCCGCGACGACCTCCTGGACGAGGTCGCCCCGGAGACTCTGCGTCAGCGGGGGCGCCCATGGGCGGAGCTTTCTCAACGCCACACGGTATGGACGCCCCCACGGGTCGCTGTCGAGAGTGCTCCGGGACTCTGCCTGAGCCGCGGACTTTGCCCTCGCGATGGCCACATGCAGCGCTCTCTTAGCCTCCCTGTGGAGGCCGTGAAGCAGCCGCTCCTGGTCCTCGTCGCCGGGCAGACGAATCCGGCGACGACGGTGTCTGGACAGCTGGCGGAGGGCGGCCACGCAGGACGCGCGCAGCCGCGTGAGCTCCGCCGACCACCAGAACACCTGGCGCTTCTCCGGGAGGCGTCGGACCCGGGGCATGGCAGCGTCGCAGACGCGCGACATCGCCGCCCCGAACCACTTCGCCTCCTCCTCGACCCGTACCGGCCCGTCCGGTACGGGCACCAGCGCCTGGGCCAGAGCGGCCTCCTTCAGGGCCTCAACATCGAGGCGACTTAAAGCCCAGCGTGGGCCGTCCAATCGCGGGACGGTCGGTCCCCCACCCGACCGGGTGGTTGGGGACGAGGCGACGTCGAACCGAATGTATCGGTGATCCGACAACGTCTCCTCGCCCACCAGGACCCTCCAGTCCCGGACACGGCGGGCTAGGGGCGGGGTGGCGAACGTGATGTCCACCACCGAACCGCCGTCATGCCGAACGCACGTGTCCACCGTCCCGCGATTCACGACGGCCAAGCCGGACGAGATCGCCCATTCCTCCAGGGCCTCGCCGCGCACGTCGGTCGCCGACGAACCCCAAGCCAAAGACTTGGCGTTGAAGTCGCCGGCGACGAGGACGGGGCGAGGCTGACTGTCTTGCACCACCAGGGCCCCCAGCCGAGTGAGGAAATGCTCAAACTCGGCTTGGGATCTGTTGGGGGAGAAATACACTCCCACAATCCAGACCCCCCCCAACAGAACCGCCACACATCCCGAACCCTTCGCTACTTTTTCAAAGGGCTGGGAGCCGGCGGCGCCCCGGGTGATGACGGCCACCGAGCCGTCCAGGTCCCCTGCCCAGTCGTCCCTGGGGGGAACAAAGTACGGCTCGGCGACCACAGCCACTTGTATCGACCACTGCGCGAGGCTTTGAACCAGCAGGTCCTGGGCCCTGGCGCAGTGGTTAACATTCGCCTGGAGGAATCGTTGCGCCATATTAATGGGCGATCTCCATAGGTGCCACGCTGTGGGACGGGTCCGGCTGCGTCACAACCGCAACGCCTCCACCGCGATTACCGCGGCGGGGACGAGCGGAGGCGACGCAAGCCTTGGCGCCCACCTGGTGCCCCGCGGGTTTACCGGCATTTGCACAGATTGTGCAATGCGGCTCCGCGGAGCACTCTCTAGCCTTATGGCCCGACTGACCGCAGCGATAGCAGAAATCGCTGCGGTCACATTCATCGGTGCAGTGCGTCCGCACGTGCCCCCTAAAGAGGCAGCGGAAGCACCGCATGGGCCTTGGCGCCAAAAGCTGGACCCGTGCCGAAACCCAGCCGATCAGGACGCGTCCTGCCCTGACCACCTTGTCCGCGGCCTTGGCTGGGCACCGCACCCAAACCGAGCCAAGACCGGACCGGTCGGGGCGGATCTCCCCGACCTTAATATCTGCCGATGCACATCCGCCTGCCCCTGCGAGGGCCACCGCGATCATCTCCGGGTCAGCGGACGCGTCTAACCCGGAGATGCGCAATTCCGCGGTCTTACATGGGCGGGAGACCCGAACGACGGTCTCCAGCTCCGTGCCGCGGAATACGGCCCTCATGCGCTCGGCGAGGGTGTCCGCCCTCGCCTCCGTCTCTGGGCCGGGCACCTCGTAGAGGTACCCGCCCGTGGCCATTAAGTGGGCCCGCATCTCTGATATGCCCAGGTCAGTGAGGCGGACGTTGGCCATCACCTCACGGAGGACCTGGGCATATGTAATGCCCTTCGCCAGCCCCTCGGGCGTCACTGTCACAGTGACAGCTGCCTTTCGGGGCAGACGAATTTTGGGCTCCGGTCGACGCTGCTGTTGCGGCAGCGTGTTGGCTGGGACAGCCGATGCGGGCCGGGGGTTCTTCTTTTTCCCCTTCCTGGCCACCACCACCCAGCCCTCATCCAAAGATGTGGGGGGTGGCTGGAGTGGACGGGGTGCAGGGACAGGCTGTGCCTGTGCAGTACCGCTCTTCTTCTTCATCCCCCCCTTTTGGGAGGGGAGGGTTTTCGGCGTGGCCACTGGGGCGGTCCTGGCCGGGGCGGGCCGAGGCGCGGCAGCAGGGGCAGGCCGAGGGACTACGGCAGAAGTGGAAGGGGTAGGAGCAGAAGTTTTTCCCTTCCCCTTCCCCTTACCCTTTGAGGTGGCCGACGGAGCAGCCACAGCCGGCAGGGCGCGAGATGGCCCAGCCGCCGCGACAGGAGGCAGAGAAGGCCACTCCTCTCTTTCGCCTCTGGCCCTATCGGCCGCTAACGGTGGCCGAGTGATGGGCTCCGGCGGCAGCCTCATGGCCATCGCCGCCAGGCGCGCGTCTAGCATTTTGAGGAGCCGGCGTTCGAACTCCTCGAAACGGTCGCCTTGATTTTTTCCGGGCGCCACCGAGGACGCCGGCCGTGAACCCCCGAGGGACCTGACGGTTTCCAGGACCTCGGCTAGAGCCTTTCCCTGGGCCACCTGGGCGGCCTGGAGTTTGGCGATTTCTTTAGCCATCGCCGCCTTTTCCGCCTCCAGGCGTACCACCTCAGCAGGGGCCGGCTCTTCAGCCCTAGAGATTAATTCTCTAACGGCGAGATTCAGCCCCTGCTTAAATGTTCCCTTTAAATTTTTGGATTTTTGGGAGATATTCCTTATAGTTCCCGCCAATCGTAGGCGCCAGTCTAGGTGGTCAACTGGCACCTCGTTCATGTCCGACGATTCGGCCTCGTCGTCGGATAAGGCCACGGCGACGTGTTTCTCTGCCGGGCCCTGGTCACTCTCATCCGAGATCGTGCATGCAGCCCGATCTGGACGACTTCTCTTGCTGCGCAAGGAGGGTCTACCCACTTCGACCCCAGACTCTGGAGTCGATGCGGGTTTCACCACCCGCGCAGCCACCGTCTTTGGCATATTGCCTTCGATCTCAGCCTGACCCGGACCGCTAGCGGATTCCGGGGCAGGCAACTTCTCTACAACTACGACAGGATTTTTTGTTTTTGTGAAAGAGAGCTTCATATTAGTCCCACGAGTATGGGGGAAATAAACGGTCCACCCAGGCAGAGCCCCCTGTACCTGGGTAAGCCTATGGTGTAACCCGCCGGAGTGTCGGCCGGTACTCCGACGGGGGTCGCACTAGAGACCGAACTACCCATCGGCCATGCATCCCCTCGCGGTGCGCCGCCGCTTGGGATTCGGGGTGACTTTTTATAGAGGTTTTCTCCCTCGCGGTCCGGGCGGTTAAGCCAAGACCCTCGGTCCGGTCGAAGCGCGAGACATGACCACAGACCTCCGAGACCGGATTACGATATTCGACGGTGGCAGTGAAGGAGAGCGTCCCCTCCACTGCCTGCTCGGCGGCGGGTAAGCACACACCGAGCCCGCCGAGGCCCCCAGGACAGAACCCAGGGGTGTCCCCAAAACCCTCCCCACTAGACGACGGCCGCCGCAACAGGCGACGACCGCCAACCAGCCTCGTCAGGATATTAGCCGTGGTCACGGATGAAAGCAGACGAAAATTCGAAACCGTCTTCATCCGTGACCGCCGTTGCCCAGGGTGCACCACGTGGAGGTTTCCTGACTTCGCACCCCAACCTAACCTAACCTAACCTAACCTAACCTAACCTAACCTAACCTAACCTAACCTAACCTAACCTTTTTTTTTTTTTTTTTTTTTTTTTTTTTTTTTTTTTTTTTTTTTTTGTCGCGGGGAAAAGTGTTTTACCACTGCCGCCGCGCCCGGGGGGGTGGACGCGGCGGGTATGTCGGGTTCGCCGGTCTTACGACCCAGCGCCGTGATGCCCGGGAGAGATGTTCGACATCCGGGCGACGCTGGGCCGAGTCCCTAACACTATATACACCCTACACCGGCAATACCGACTAAAAACCCCGCGGTGGCCTTCTTCGGCGCTTGAGTGGGGCGGTCCCGGGGTATCCGGAGATAGACTCGGATTGCTACCGGAACCGCCCCTGCGCGGTGCCGCCTTGCGGCCCGTCTCCAATTTGGGGGGGGCTCAGAAGCCCCCGCCGCCGAAGGACGCCCTCGGCGTCTACGGCAGCACGAGGCCGACCGTCCGTGCTGCCGTCCGTCCCGGGGCCGCATGTACAAAAGTACTAAAAGGGGCGCACAGCCCCCCGCTGCGCGCCCGCGACCCCGGAAGGCCCCTATAAGTCGCCTCTTACGACAGGCAGGGGATACCGTGGTGGAATTCTCCAAACGCCCCCATTCCACAGGGCGGGAGACGCCGGTCAGTCGTCCACCCGACGTCTCCTTCGTCTCCTTTGGCGGCGGGCGGGATCGTTCTGCTCACGATCCCGCTCGGCGCTCTCCTTCTGCGAGATGACGCGCTCGCAGAAGGAGACCACCGCTCGCCATGACCCCCGGCTGCCGACCATGGCGGACACCACGGCCGGCAGCGAGAGGTCGCCTCCGACGACTGCTGTGAGAGCGCTGCGCTCCTCCACCCAGGCTGGGCACTCCTGAAGAGTGTGTTGGGCCGTGTCCTCGCGGCAGTTGCCACAGTGGTGGCACACGGCGGACGCCTCCTTCCCGGCTATGCGACACAGGTACGCACCAAAACACCCGTGCCCCGTCAGTACCTGTGTCAGCCGGAACGTAGGCGCACCGTGGCGCCTGTCCAGCCACTGTTCGAGGACAGGTCGCACTGCCGCGACGGTCCTCAAGCCCGAACTCGGGCTCTCCAGCCTGGCATGCCACTCCTCCACGGCGGCTCTGCGGAACCTGGCCGCAATCTCCCTCGGGGCAAGCCTCTCTTGATGTTCGGACGCGCCCTCCCGCCAGTGGAACGCTGACGAGAGGGACCGGGCGTCCAAGTCCCAAGGGAGAGTGCCGGCCAACAAGCAGGCCGCCTCGTGAGAGACCGTGCGGTAGCCCCTGATTATCCGCTGCGCCACCAGACGCTGCGGTTTGCGCAGCAAGGTGACGCAACGGGCGTTCAGGGACTCGGCCCATACGGGTGAACCGTACAGGGCCATCGACCGCACGACTCCCGCGTACAGACTCCGGCAAGGGTTACCGGGACCTTCGAGGTTCGGCAGCAGGCTCCCAAGCGCGCCCGCTGCCCGCACCAATTTCGGCGACAACTTCTCAAAGTGGGCGCGGAAGTCCCACCGGCTACTTAAAATCAAACCTAAATACTTCATAGTAGTGCCGATGGGAATCCGCACCCCCTCCACAGTGATTTGGGCCCCTGAAGGTGGCCTTCGCCGAGGCCCGTGGAAGAACAGGGCCTCGGTTTTGTTCAAGGCCACCGTGAGGCCCAGTCGCCGAATCCTGCCCACCACCTCTTCGGTGCCGGAGGAGGCGAGCAGGATGGCATCCTCGAAAGAACCGGCCGTCGCTGTCACCAAAGTGTCGTCCGCGTAGCAGACGACAGCGACGCCCCGGGGGTTGGTACCACGAAGGACCCAATCGTAGCCGATGTTCCACAAGAGCGGGCCCAGTACTGAGCCCTGTGGAACACCGCAAGACATGGCCCTCTGGTGCCAGCCGGCGGCGCCCGGATACACTATGTACCGATTTGACAGGTACGAGTGCACCAAGCGCCGCAGGTAAGCCGGCACCGCGTGGTACCGCAGTGCTTCATGAATGCAGGCCCAGGGCAGGGTGTTAAATGCGTTGGCGATGTCAAGAGACACCGCCACGACTACTTTACCCTGGGCTGCTGCTTCCTCCGCGTGCGCTTTGACCCGCAGAATCGCGTGGACCGTGGATCGGCCCTGCCGGAACCCGTACTGGCAATCTGCCAGGTCCGGCCCGGCCCCCTCAAGGTGCTCGACGAGGCGAGCGTGTATAATGCGCTCGAAAAGTTTGCACACCTCGTCGAGCAACACGATGGGCCGGTAGGCCGATGGCGACTCTGCAGGTCGACCCTCCTTCTGGAGCAGGACCAACTTGCCGGTTTTCCACCGGGACGGAAAGTGGCCCTGCTCCATGCACGCGGAAAATAGGCTGCGGAGCCTCGCCCCCAGATGCTCGACGGCCAGCACCCATGCGCGTCCGGGGATGCCGTCGAGACCAGGGGCGGTTTTCTTGGCCCGCAGCCGAAGCACCGCCACCCTCATTTCTTCGGGTGAAACCTCCGGGATAACCCTTGCCGAATCCAACGACGACGGCGTCGGCGAACGCGACGCCATCGGTGGAGGAGTGACATCCTCCGTGGCCGGGAACAAAGCCGCGACGACCTCCTGAACGAGGTCGCCCCGGAGACTCTGCGTCAGCGGGGGCGCCCATGGGCGGAGCTTTCTCAACGCCAGACGGTATGGACGCCCCCACGGGTCGCTGTCGAGAGTACTCCGGAACTCAGTTTGAGCCGCAGACTTTGCCCTCGCTATGGCCACATGCAGCGCTCTCTTAGCCTCCCTGTGGAGGCCGCGAAGCAGCCGCTCCTGGTCCTCGTCGCCGGGCAAACGAATCCGGCGACGACGGTGTCTGGACAGCTGGCGGAGGGCGGCAACGCAGGACGCGCGCAGCCGCGTGAGCTCCGCCGACCACCAGAACACCTGGCGCTTCTCCGGGAGGCGTCGGACCCGGGGCATGGCTGCGTCGCAGACGCGCGACATCGCCGCCCCGAACCATTCCGCCTCCTCGTCGACCCGTACCGGCCCGTCCGGCACGGGCACCAGCGCCTGGGCCAGAGCGGCCTCCTTCAGGGCCTCAACTTCGAGGCGACTTATGGCCCAGCGTGGGCCGTCCGATCGCGAGACGGTCGGTCCCCCACCCGACCGGGTGGTTGGGGACGAGGCGACGTCGAACCGAATGTATCGGTGATCCGACAACGTCTCCTCGCCCACCAGGACCCTCCAGTCCCGGACACGGCGGGCTAGGGCCGGGGTGGCGAACGTTATGTCCACCACCGAACCGCCGTTATGCCTCACGCACGTGTCCGCCGTCCCGCGATTCGCGACGGCCAAGCCGGACGAGATCGCCCATTCCTCCAGGGCCTCGCCCCGCGCGTCAGTCACCGACGAACCCCAAGCCAAGGACTTGGCGTTGAAGTCGCCGGCGACGAGGACGGGGCGAGGCTGACTGCCTTGCACCACCAGGGCCCCCAGCCGAGCGAGGAAGTGCTCAAACTCGGCCAGGGATCTGTTGGGGGAGAAATACACTCCCACGACCCAAACCCCCCCCAACAGGACCGCCACGCATCCCGAGCCCTTCACGACTTTTTCGAAGGGCGGGGAGCCGGCTGCGCCCCGGGTGATGATGGCCACCGAGCTGTCGAGGTCCCCTGCCCAGTCATCCCGGGGGGGAACAAAATAAGGCTCGGAGACCACAGCCACATGTATCGACCACTGCGCGAGGCTTTGGACCAATAAGTCTTGGGCCCTGGCGCAGTGGTTAATATTCGCCTGGAGGAATTTTTGCGCCATATTAATGGGCGATCTCCATTGGTGCGGCGCGGGTGGACGGGTCGGGCCGCGTCACAACCGCCGCGCCCTGGCCGCGATTACCGCGACGGGGACGGACGGAGGCAACGCAGGCCTTGGCGCCCACCTGGTGCCCCGCGGGTTTGCCCGCACCTGCACAGATGGTGCAGTGCGGCGCCGCGGAGCACTCCTTGGCCTTGTGGCCCGCTTGACCGCAGCGATAGCAGAAATCGCTGCGGTCACACTCATCTGTGCAGTGCCTCCGCACGTGCCCCCTGAAGAGGCAGCGGAAGCACCGCATGGGCCTTGGCGCCAAAAGCTGGACCCGCGCCGACACCCAGCCGATCAGGACGCGTCCTGTCCTGATCACCTTATCCGCGGCCTTGGCTGGGCACCGCACCCAAGCCGAGCCAAGGCCGGACCGGTCGGGGCGGATCTCCCCGACCTTGACGTCCGTTACTACACAGCCACCTGCCCCTGCGAGGGCCGTCGCGACCATTTCCGGGTCGGCGGACGCATCCAACCCGGATACGCGTAGTTCCGCGGTTTTGCACGGACGGGAGACTCGAACTACCGCCTCCAGCTCCGTGCCGCGGAACACGGCCCTCATACGCTCGGCGAGGCTGTCAGCCCTCGCCTCCGTCTCCGGGCCAGGTACCTCATACAGGTAACCGCCCGTCGCCATTAATTGAGCCCGCATCTCGCCTATTCCCAGGTCAGCGAGGCGCACATTGGCCAGCACCTCACGTAGAACCTGGGAATAGGTGACACCCTTCTCCAACCCCTCGGGCGTCACAGTAATTGTGACTGCTGCCTTTCGGGGCAAGCGAATCTTGGGCTCCGGCCGGCGCTGCTGTGGCTGGTGCCGCTGTTGTTGTTGCGGCGGCGCAGTGGCCGGAGCGCCCGATGCGGGTTGAGGGCCCTTCTTTTTCTTTTTGTTCACCACCAACGTCCAGGAGTTATCCATGGATGCTGGTGGTGGCGGCAACGGGCGGGGTGCAGGGGCAGGTTGAGCCGGTACAGAGCCGCCCTTCTTCTTCTTTTTTGCCCCCTTTTGAGGGGGCACACTCTGTGGTACGGCCACTGGGGCGGGCCCTGGCGCGGCGGCAGGAGCGGGCCCAGGCACGGAGGCAAGGGCGGGCCGAGGAACTACCGCTGCAGTAGTGGATGGGGCAAGGGAAGATTTCTTCCCCTTGCCTTTCCCCTTTGAAGTTGCCGGCGGAGGGGCAACATGCGGGGCACTAGATGGCCCGGCCACCGCAAAGCACGGGGCCAAAGGTCCCGTGACGGGCAAAGAAGGCCAGTCCTCCTTCTCTCTTCGATCCTTCGCCCTATCCGCGGCTAGAGGGGGACGAAGGACTGGCTCCCGAGGCAACCGCATCGATATCGCCTCGAGGCGCGCGTCTAATATATTTATGAGACGACGCTCGAGCTCCTCGAGGCGATCTTCTCGGGCAGGCGTCGCTGCCGTCGGGGCCACCGGCTGATTTTGACCGAGGGACCTCAATGTGGTGAGGACCTCGTCCAGTATCTTTTGTTGGGCCACCTGGGCGGCCTTTAATTGGGCGATCTGCCGTGCCATCGCCGCCTTCTCGGTTTCCAACCGAGTCACTTCAGCGGAAGCAGTCTCCTCAGCCCTGGAAACTAGTTCCTGGGCTGCAAGATTCAGCTTCCGCTGAAATGTGCCCTTTATTTTCCGGGACTTGCTAGAAACGTCCCGGATACTGGCCGCCAAACGTAGGCGCCAGTCAGTCTCCTCATCTGGCACTTCACCGGGCTCCAACTCTTCGTCACTCTCGGCCTTGCAAGCTTTCTCCGCCGGCCCCTGGTCAGTGTCGCTCGAGATTAAGCAATCCGCTCGATCTCGACGACTCCTCTTTGATCCCGAGGTGGCTCCGCTCGCCCCGGCCACGGATTCGAGGCTCGGGGCGCGCGAAGGCACCACGGAACGGTCTCGCAGAGTCATTTTTCCCTCTGCTGCTGCTGGTCCAGGAACACATACGGTCCCTGGAACGTTCACCTTCTCCACAATAACGACTGGTTTGTTTTTTATATTAAATTTATCAATTTCCATGTTGTTCCCACGAGTGTGGGGGAAATAAACCGTCCACCCAGGCAGAGCCCCCTGTACCTGGGTAAGCCTATGGTGTAACCCGCCGGAGTGTCGGCCGTTACTCCGACGGGGGTCGCACTAGAGACCGAACTACCCATCGGCCATGCATCCCCTCGCGGTGCGCCGCCGCTTGGGATTCGGGGTAACTTTTTATAGAGGATTTCTCCCTCGCGGTCCGGGCGGTGAAGCCAAGACCCTCGGTCCGGTCGGAGCGCGAGACATGACCACAGACCTCCGAGACCGGATTACGATATTCGACGGCGACAGTGAAGGAGAGCATCCCCTCCACTGCCTGCTCGGCGGCGGGTTAGCGCACACCGAGCCCGCCGACACCCTCAGGACAGAACCCGAAGGTGGCCCAAATAACCCCCCCAACTGGACGACAGCCGCCACAACACGCGACGACTGCCAACCGACCTCGCCAGGATATTAGCCGTGGTCACGGATGAAAGCAGACGAAAATTCGAAACCGTCTTCATCCGTGACCGCCGTTGCCCAGGGTGCACCACGTGGAGGTTTCCTGACTTCGCACCCCAACCTAACCTAACCTAACCTAACCTAACCTAACCTAACCCTGATCGATATTTCGAAATTTCGTTGATTTTACTATAGATTTTTATATAGTGTGGTACATCAAATTGAAGGGAATTTTAAGGGCTATTACTTTGACAATATCTGGATCCCTGAATTTTCAAAAATCCTGAAATTTTTCAAAAAAAACTTGTGAATTTTCGGCATTTTACATCAAAAATTACACAAATTGTTTTCGTATTCCGTTTATTGCTGTTGACAATAAAGGATACAGTAATTCTGTGTAAGCGGCGCACAGAAAACTTGTAAATTCTTGCATATTTTCGACTGTTCGGCTTACTTTTTGGTTTTTCGGCTATTTCTCAAAAATTTTATATCAGACGTCTACCTGCTGGTTAGTATTATAAATACTACCAACGAAAGCGTATATTTTGGCATTTTTGGATTTTTGAAATTCCCAAAAAATTCATTAAAAATTGACTATTTTCCAAAATTTTGACAGTTTTTTGGACTTTTTCCAAATTTTTTGTATTGACAGCGACACGGTTCTTTTGTGTTTCGTGTAGACCGCGACGAGCCGCGTTTTTTGACGTATCGCTCGCCCCTCTGCGACACATAGAAACCGAAATACCTATTCCCCCCACCACCTACCCATACTAAACACGTGTACCGAGGTTACTTAGTAAATCGCAGCATTCAAAAATTTCTGATCGATATTTCGAAATTTCGTTGATTTTACTATAGATTTTTATATAGTGTGGTACATCAAATTGAAGGGAATTTTAAGGGCTATTACTTTGACAATATCTGGATCCCTGAATTTTCAAAAATCCTGAAATTTTTCAAAAAAACTTGTGAATTTTCGGCATTTTACATCAAAAATTACACAAATTGTTTTCGTATTCCGTTTATTGCTGTTGACAATAAAGGATACAGTAATTCTGTGTAAGCGGCGCACAGAAAACTTGTAAATTCTTGCATATTTTCGACTGTTCGGCTTACTTTTTGGTTTTTCGGCTATTTCTCAAAAATTTTATATCAGACGTCTACCTGCTGGTTAGTATTATAAATACTACCAACGAAAGCGTATATTTTGGCATTTTTGGATTTTTGAAATTCCCAAAAAATTCATTAAAAATTGACTATTTTCCAAAATTTTGACAGTTTTTTGGACTTTTTCCAAATTTTTTGTATTGACAGCGACACGGTTCTTTTGTGTTTCGTGTAGACCGCGACGAGCCGCGTTTTTGACGTATCGCTCGCCCCTCTGCGACACATAGAAACCGAAAAAATTGCCCCCCCACCCACCCTGGTTCCAATCGCTAAGGTGGATTTCCAGTCTTTGTAAACAGCAACTGCTACTATCTCGATAAGTATACACTCTATACCCACGTGCGAGGTATCAAACTATTCGTCTCGCTCCCAGGAATAGGGTGACACCAATTTGAGTAAAATCTGGGACAAAAATAAATTACCATATTTTTCCTTTCCGCTACATTACCTATATATGCACGTTGTTGCCGGTGCTGCCAGTCGATCCCGTCGTTCCCGAAGACTCTTCAATCACGAAGTAAACTAGTAGACTGCTGCATCTGTAACAAAAACAAAATAATTCATTAATAATAATCGTATTGGTAGTTGCCCACCATACTTTAGGATCACACTAGATTATACTATAGGACACTAGAATTATATCTAGAACACTTGACATTTATTAAAAGCATTATAGCGCATTGACTTATAGTGAACAAGCCATCTACACTTGTTCACAATTCCATTTTGTACTTTTTGACGCGTTCCCCCCATATATAAACTAAACATGTTTGGTTTCCGAACCCCCGCAAAAACTACCGTAAGGTCGCCCCAAACCAGCCCACTTGAGCAGTCCAGGACGAATGTTGCACAGGCGCGCCGGAGCATAGAATCAAAACTGGATACCTGTTTTGATCCGAAGACCGCCGCGCCTGTGAAACAGAAACCCAAAACCACCACAACAGCAGCTCCGAACAAACCCACGACGAGTGGTATTGTACCCACAAATACTGGATTTAAATCACCCAAGAACACAGTTGAATACAAAAACAGGACATCAGAGGCAAAAGCCTGTCTCACAAAGACACAAATACAAATCAATAACAGCAGAAACTTAAAAACGGAAATAAAAATGGAGGTTTTGGAGGCGACCGAAAGGTTGTATAGACTAGTGAAGGATGCGGAAGAGGGGAAACCCTATAAAGGAAAGGAAATGACAAAGAAAGTTCAAATTGACAGCGAAAGGGAAACTGGAAGTGAAGGAAGAGAAAAAGAGAATAGAGGGCAAGAAGAGAAAGAACTTGTAGACAAATTAGAAGAACACGCAAGGCTGCTTAAGGAAAATAAAGAAGAGATGGAGAAGTTACACCAAGTGATAAGAAGACAAACAGAAGAAAACACGCAAAAGGAAACACAGGCGAACTTGGAAGTTTGTAAACTTTTACAAGTTAACAAGGAGGAAATGGAAAAATTGAAGGAGGAAATAGGAAGAAATAGGGAAGAATGGAAGAAAGTTACTTACGCGAGTGTAACAGCTGGTTCACTGCGCCCGCAGCAATCCGGTGCAGCAAAGGCGTTACACTCGATTAAGATCTCTTCAAAGGATGAAGAAAGTACAGGAGAAGAAGTGATGGAGAAGATAAGGAAAGCTGTCAACGCGAAAGAAGAAGGACTAAGGATTGATAGAATACGGAAGGCCAAAGACAGGAAGGTTATAGTCGGATTCGAAAACCTGGAAGAATTGGAAAGAGTAAGGGAAAAGATCAGAAAGGATGGGAAAGAACTAATGGTAGAAGAAATACAGAACAAGGATCCCATGATAATTCTAAAGAACGTGTTAGAATTCCACAAGAACGAGGAAATAATTAGCGCCATCAAAATTCAGAACAAACACCTATTACAAAAGATAGGAAAGAATGAAGACCGCATGGAAATTAAATATCGGAGAAGAGCGAGGAACCCACTAATGGCGCACATCATCCTCAAAGTGTCACCACAAATATGGCGAGTCTTCACGGAGGCCGGCGCGCTACACGTGGACGTTCAGAGAGTCAGGGTCGAGGACCAGTCTCCCCTGGTCCAATGCTCAAAATGTTTGGGCTATGGCCATGGGAGGCGGTTCTGCCGGGGCTCTCTGGACGCCTGCAGTCACTGCGGGGGACCGCATTTGAGAGCGGAGTGTCCTGACTGGATGGCAGCCGAGTCACCTACGTGCTGTAACTGCCAAAAGGCCAAAATGGCAGACACAAGCCATAATGCAATCAGTCAGGACTGCCCGGTGCGGAAGAAGTGGGACGCATTGGCGCGGTCGGCCACTGCGTACTGCTAAGGTGGTCCCTGGAACCTCGGGCTCAACAACACCTGACTCCGACGTGAGGCCATACCTGGTGGCACAGGCCAACCTCCAGAGGAAAGCCCTAGCCACGCAAGAACTAATGGCGATGGCAACAGAAAAGCGGTTGGCCGTGGCCTTAATCCAGGAGCCATACGTCGGAGGAACAGGCCGGATGAAGGACTACGGGACCGTCAGGATCTTCCAATGCGCGGGCCGGACGGAAGGACATGTCAAGGCAGCCATAGCAGTCTTCGATGACGATATGGATGCCTTGATATGTCCAGAATTCACCACAACTAACATTGTTGTGGTGAAAATCCGCTCCAGCGCCTGGGAGATCGTGATGGTCTCGTTCTACTTCGAACCGGACCAGCCAATTGAGCAGTACCTCGAAGAACTGAGGACTATCACGGGAAGATTCGGGCCGAGGTGTCTATTAATAGGAGGGGACGCTAACGCGAAAAGCCTGTGGTGGAGCCGAGAGATCGATGGGAGAGGCGAGTTGGTGTCTAGCTTGCTGGACGAGACCGGGCTCCATGTGTTGAACGAAGGCAATATGCCGACGTTCTTCACCGTAAGAGGAGGAACGGTCTACTCCAGCCAGGTGGACATCACCGCCTGTTCGATCGATCTCTTGGACAAAATAGACAATTGGACAGTGAAAGAAGACCTGACGAGCTCGGATCACAATACCATAATAATTAATTTAACAGTGAAAAGAGACCAAGGTATTAAAATAAAAAGGACAACACGAATATACAACACTAGGAAAGCAAACTGGAGTGAATTTGGAAATATTTTTAAACAGTCAATAGAAGCACATCAAATAAACAAAACAGAAATAGATAAGATAGAAAGCACAGAAGATTTAGAACATAAAATAAAACAATATACAGAAATAGTAATAAAATCTAGCGAAGAAACCATACCTAAAAATAAAGATATTAATAATAAATTTAACTTACCTTGGTGGTCCAAAGAGCTCGACAGGCTGAAGAAGGAAATGATGAGGAAGAAGCGCAGAACTCGCTGGGCAGCACCTATAAGAAAAGAAAAAGTTATTAAAGATTATAAGGAGGCAAAACTCACCTACGAGGAAGAAGCGAAGAAGGCGCAAATCAGGAGTTGGAAGGAGTTTTGTGGAAAACAAGATAAGGAAGGAGTGTGGGATGGGATATATCGAGTACTGGGCAGGTTGACCAAGCGGCACGAGGACGAGCCCCTTGTCAGGGACGGAAAAGTACTGGGGCGGGAGGAATCTGCAAGATTACTTGCAGAGACCTTCTACCCGGACGACCCTGACAGGGAGGATAATGAGGACCACCGGCGCACCAGAGAGCTAGCCACGCGTGCGAATGACTGGGTCCATGGTGAGGTACATGACCCACCATTCACAATGCGGGAGCTCTCGGCGGCGGCGGCGGCCTTCAATCCAAGGAAGGCACCCGGGTCGGATGGCCTGACGTCCGATATCTGTTCGCGGGCGATCGCCCAGGATCCGGCATCTTTCCTATCACTGGCTAATAAATGCCTGGAGTTGGCCTACTTTCCAAAAATTTGGAAAGAGGCCACGGTCGTTGTGCTTCGGAAGCCGGGTAAAGACGATTACACGGCTCCGAAAGCGCATCGACCGATAGGACTGTTACCAGTGATGGGAAAGATACTGGAGAAGATGCTGGTGGGCAGACTCAAATGGCACATCCTCCCGAGGATGAGCAACCGCCAATACGGATTCATGCCACAAAGGGGCACCGAGGACTCCCTCTATGTCTTAATAAATCATATTAGAAACAAACTAAAGGAAAAGAAAGTGATAATACTGATATCACTAGACATAGAGGGAGCCTTCGATGCCGCCTGGTGGCCAGCCATCAAGGTCCGATTGGCGGAGGAGTACTGCCCACCAAACATCAGAAGGGTGGTCGCCAGCTATCTGGATGATCGGATGGTCAGGGTCCGATACGCGGGTGCTGAATGTGCGAAACGGACTGTTAAGGGTTGTGTTCAGGGGTCTGTTGGTGGGCCAATCCTGTGGAATCTCCTTCTCGATCCCTTGTTACAGGGATTGGAGCGCCGGGGCGACTATTGTCAGGCATTTGCCGATGATGTCGTCCTGGTGTTTGATGGGGATTCCACAGGAGAAGCACAAAGACAGGCCAATGCGGCACTAGCCTATGTTCGGGATTGGGGTATCCGAAACAAACTAAAATTTGCGCCTAATAAGACCAAGGCAATGGTCATAACCAACAAATTAAAGTACGATACCCCAATCCTGCACATGGGCGGAGTCGACATTGGTCTGTCCAACGAAATCAAAATGCTTGGCCTGACAATAGACCGGAAACTGACCTTTAACAGTCACGTGACGCAGGCTTGTGGCAAGGCCATTGGCCTCTACAAGAAACTCGCGAGGTCAGCCAAAGTCCAGTGGGGGTTGGGGCCGGAGGTGATCAGGACGATCTACACAGCGGCGGTTGAGCCCGTCATCCTCTACGCGGCTAGTGCGTGGGCTCCCGCCAGCCAAAAACTGGGCATCAGGAAGCAGCTCGGAGCGATCCAGCGAAGCTTCGCGCAGAAGTTGACGAAGGCATACAGGACCGTCTCCCTCCACTCGACCCTACTGCTCGCGGGAATACTCCCCCTTGATATAAGAGTCAGGGAAAATGCCCTACTCTATGAGGTCAAGAGGGGGTACTCCCAGCGGGTGGTGGGTGATCGGGAGGTGGAGAGGCCTGTGGCCTTCGTCGACCTGCAACACCCAGCGGAGCGGAGGAGCGAGACGTTCCAATGCCTGGTGGACGGAGCAGAACTGGCCCAGCACGTCGGTGAAGGTCTAAGCATCTTCACCGACGGTAGTAAGATTGATGGGAAAGTCGGAGCGGCGTTATCCATATGGAATGGCGCCGCCGAGACGAGTACCAGAAAGCTGAAGCTGGAGCCGTACTGCTCGGTCTACCAGGCGGAACTTCTTGCCCTCAAAAAGGCTGTCGAGGAGGCGCTCCGACGCGGGCTTCCTGAGTGCGGCATCTTTAGCGATGCCAGGTCGGCCCTCGAAGTCGTCACAAACGGCGAGTCCCTCCACCCCTTAGCGTTCGAAATTAATAAGTTGCTAAAGCAAGCCGAGGAACGCACCCAGAAAATTAAACTTTTCTGGGTGAAGGCACACGTGGGGTTGGAGGGGAACGAGAGGGCCGACGGGCTCGCTAAAGAGGCCGCACTGCATCTGAAAACTCGTGCGCACTACGACAGGTGTCCGGCTTCGTTCGTCAAACGACAGATCCGACAGGAGTCGATTGACGAATGGAGCCGGAGATACGCGGAAGGGGAGACGGCTTCGATAACGAAGCTGTTCTTCCCGGACGCAGTCGATGCGCACAGAGTGGTCAGGCAGATCGTCCTGGACCCATTACTCACGCAGATCTTCACGGGACACGGGGGGTTCTCCGAGTACTTGAACCGATTCAAGTGCAAGGAGAGCCCGGCGTGCCCATGTGACCCTGATGTGCGGGAGACGGTCCCACACCTCCTCACCGAGTGTCCCATCTACGCCAAAGACCGACATGACCTAGAAATAGAAATAGGAATCAACATTACAGAAGACAATATTAGTAAAATTATAAATAACAAAAATATTAGACATAAATTTATAGCATATAGTAAAAACATAGCAATAAAATGTATAAATAGGAATAAATAAAAATTTGTTGTTAGCTTTATAATTAATATTATATAAGTTTAGCAATAAGAGTAAAAGATAGAAATAAGGATTAGTAGATAAATAGATTTATGTTAGATATTGTAAGATAAACTTGATAGATAAATAGATTAGGTAATACTGTAAGAAACAATTGTAAAGTTTGAAAATAAAGAAATCCTAAAAAATATCCCTTGTCCTGGATAGGGGGAACGAGAGTGGGGCATAGCGCCCCACACTTAAAAAAAAAAAAAAAAAAAAAAAAAAACCTAACCTAACCTAACCTAACCTAACCTAACCTAACCTAACCTAACCTAACCTAACCTAACCTAACCTAACCTAACCTAACCTAACCTAACCTAACCTAACCTAACCTAACCTAACCTAACCTAACCTAACCTAACCTAACCTAACCTAACCTAACCTAACCCAGTCGCACGCCGATCGCGCACGAATAAGCAGCGAAACCACGTTGCTCCGTAACAAAAAATTCGGTAAAATAGGCAATTGTGCCCCGATTTTCGCGCAAAAAGTGTCAAATTGTGCAGTGCGTAAAGTGCCATAACGCCACAGTGTCCAAAACATCCGGACACACACCCTGGAGGTGCAAAAGTGATAAAAGTGCCATTTTAAAGAAAATTAAAAACTTTAAGAGCCTGGCGCTCGCAAACGCGATCGGTGACACCCACATTTTTTACCATCGTCCTGAAGCCACTGACGAGACCTATCCGGGGACACCCCACGTTCCGCAGTGAGATTGATACTTTTCCAGCAAAAGCCAAAAAAACAACTCGCCACGTGGCACGTGGTCAGTGTTCCAGCGACCGGAGACGAAAACCAGTAGAGCAGCCAGGTGCCGGGTGACGACCGAAGCAGGGAGGCAGTTTCGACCTTAAAATACCTTAAGTACTTTTAAAGATAATTAGAATTAAAAATTTTGTATCGATCTTTTGGCCATAACTCCAGAAAACGATCGACGACACACATATTTTTTCTCTCCATCCGAAGCGTCTTATTGCACTCTACATCCGTGCAAAATTTTGGAGTTTTTGGTCGAAAGATCGAATTTTAATCCTAAATTTAATGTTTTTGATGTATGGTGGAGTAAAAATATCCCATATCTCGGAAACTAGAGGAGATAGCCCAAATTTGACCGAAGATTTAAAAAACCATCCTACGGATGGTTTTTGAAACAAATTAACCCCAACCATCAGGATTAAAAATTGGTAAAAATCTCCCCTCCCCCCCCCAAATTTTTCCAAAAAATTTTCACTCAAATTTGTCCTAAATTAATATAGAACTAATAAATACCATTTATACAACCCCCCCACCCTATTTTTGAACAAAAATTTTTTCCAAAATTTTTCAAAATTTTTTACGTTTTCCCCCATAACTTCAAAGATATTAACCCTACAGTAACAGTTCTTTCATAATATTAATCACCCTCTAAACTCAATCATAATTTCATGTAAAAACAAAATCCAAAAATTTTTCAAAATTTTTTGATATTAATACTAACATCGCATAGACCAAGCCCAGACAAAGAGTTTGAGCCCAAACACGGGTGCTTTTCGACATATAGATCCCGAGAAATCGAATTTCTAGAAGTTCGTCTGCCATATTGGCAAAAACTTTTAAGCTAAATATCTCAGTCGTCTTGGCAGATAGACTACCCGTGCTTGGGTTCGTTTGAATTGCCTCAACGAGATCCAACTAATAAGTGGCTCTACGTAGAGAAAAACGCTACCATAAAATTTGAATGAAGATTAATAGGAAATAAATTAAATAACTGACTTACCTGCAAGTGCTCCCCGGGGGACACGCTGCCCGGGCCGACCTGACCGACTCTACATAGGTAGAGTCAAACAAAATCGGCTGCTGGGCAACAGTAGCCCTCTGGCGAGCACTAGGTACTTACCTTACCGCTGATCGGTGACTCCCGGCTGCTCCCGCGACCTGAAACAAAAATAAAACAAAAAGTAGAGTAAACATCAAGATATTGGTGTTGTAAAGTAGACTAGTAGACTTAACTGTAAGCGTTCCTTGCGGTGTCCGCCTCACTGTGAGCTGAAACAGATAATATTAGTGATAATTATACATTTATATATTAAAAAGACTGTGCTTTATACGAGCAATACAACAAAAGACAGTAGCAATATTATACGAGCTGCTTTCTCATCACGTCTGACTACGATTAAGGAATAATCGGAAAATAGACTCCATTACAAGCCGTATACACTTGTAGGGTATTATTAATCTAAAAGTTGACGCGTTCCCTTAGCAACCTCCAGATTTTAATACAAAATGTTTGGGTTCAGAACACCTGCTAGAGATAATGGGAGAGCAACAAGTAAAACTCCCGAAAAGAGTAGTCCGAGAGGGGCTGGTGGGAACAGGGTGGCACAGGCCAGGCGAAGCCTGGAATCACAGATCGAAAGATCTGGTGGAACAGGAGTCGCCGGACCTGTGAGACCCGAACCTACGGGAGCCCCTGTACAAGGAGAAAAAGTAGCAAAGAAAGTGACAGCCATAGCCCCCGTGGTAGCATTGTGGCCGAAAGACGAGTCGGGACAGGGTAATAGGACAGCAAAAGCAAAGGCCTTTCTCATGAAACTAAAACTGCAAATTAATAACAGCAGAAATTTAAAGACTGAAATAAAGACGGATGTAATTGAAGCAGCAGAAAAGCTGTACAAGTTAGTGAAAGAAAGTGAGGAAGAAAGAATTAGGGAAGGTAGGAAAGAAAAAAATGTGGAGGAAGTAAACAAGGCAGGAAAATCGGACTCAGAAATAGGGAAAATATTGGAAATACAGGAAAAGGAACTGATAAAGAAACTAGACGAACACAGCCAACTATTGGAAAGGAATAAAGAAGAAATGGAAAAGTTAAATGAAGAGATTAAGAAACAAAGAGAAGAAATAAAAGAGAGTAGGACATATGCAAGTGTGACAGCAGGCGAAAGAGGTGAGAAAATTGACAGAGCAGTAATGCACTCGGTGGTAATTACCGCCGCAGATCAGACTATCACCGGGGAGGAAGTATTTGAAAAGATTAGGACTACAATTAATGCAAAGGATGAAGGAATAAAAATAGATAAAATTAGAAAAGCGAAGGACAGGAAGATCATAGTGGGCTGTACGTCAAAAGAAGAGCTGGGGAGGGTTAAAGAAAGGGTCAAAACAGCAGGAGGAAGCCTTAATATAGAGGATATGAGGAATAAGGAACCCATGATTCTCTTGAGGGATGTCCTAAATTATAATAAGGATGAGGATATAGTGCGAGCACTACAGAATCAAAACAAACAGATTCTGGGGGATGTGGGTGAGGACGTCGCGCGCCTAAAAGTAAAGTTTAGGAGAAGGACGAGGAACCCACTTACGTCCCATGTGGCAATACAAGTGCCACCGAAAATCTGGAAGAGGCTCACGGAGGAGGGAGCGGTCCACATTGATATGCAGAGAATCAGAGTCGAGGATCAGTCCCCCCTGATTCAGTGTTCGCGATGCTTGGGCTATGGGCACGGAAAACGGTTCTGCCGAGACCAGGCGGATGCTTGCAGTCACTGCGGAGGGGCTCACCACAAGTCAGAATGTGCTGACTGGCTGGCCAGGGCACCCCCAACGTGCTGCAATTGCACAAGGGCCAGGCTCGACGGAGCTGACCACAGTGCCTTCAGTCTAGAATGTCCGGTAAGGAGGAAGTGGGAGAGCCTGGCGAGATCCACCGTAGCGTACTGCTAAGGTGGATCCCAGGTTCCCGGGTCAGACAAGCACCCCAGCAGGCGCAGCGTCGACCTTCGCTGCTCAGGCAAACCTACAAAGGAAAAAACTTGCCACAACTGAATTCCTAATAGAAGCACAAAACAGAAAGGTCGACGTTGCGCTGCTCCAGGAGCCATATGTGGGTAATCAAGGTAGAATGAGGAACCAAGGGGGGGTTAGAATCTTCCAGGGAGATAACGTCCACGGAACCGTGGTCAAGTCGGCAATCGCGGTATTTAGAGCCGACTGGATCGTGACCCAATGCCCGTCCCTCACCACAACTAACATCGTAGTGGTAAAGATTCAAACCGGACACAGGGAGATAGTGGTCATCTCATTCTACTTTGAGCCGGACAAACCCATAGGGCCATACCTGGAGCAGCTGGGGAGAATTGTTGAAAAACTGGGACCCCACGGAATCCTCATAGGCGGCGATACAAACGCGAAGAGCATATGGTGGGGTGGTGCGGACACGGATTCCAGGGGGGAGGAGATGGCAGGCATGCTGGAAGAACACGCATTGCAGGTGCTCAACCACGGCAACGCCCCGACATTCGAAACAGTGAGAGGTGGTAGACTCCTCACCAGCCACATTGACATCACGGCGTGCTCAGAGGATATCCAGGACCTGGTGAAGGAGTGGAAGGTGGTCGACTCTATGGCGGGCTCGGACCATAACGCGATAACGTTCAAGATAAACAACAGCAAGGAAAAACACATAAAGCAAAATTTAAGTACAACAAAAAAATACAACACAAAAAAGGCCAATTGGTCCTACTTTAGTGACAAATTAGAACAATTGGTACAAACAAATAAAATAACAGAAATAGGTATAAATAAAGTAAATAGTAAAACAGATTTAGATACAGCTACACAAAAATACATAGACACTATAATAGAAACATGCAATAGTACAATACCCCTAATAAAAATAAAAAATAGCATGAACTTACCGTGGTGGTCCGAGAAACTCGCCAGGATGAAACGCGAAGTCCTCACCAGGAAGCGGAGAATCCGATGCGCAGCGCCGATCCGGAGAGCCAAGGTCGTCGATGAGTACCTGCAAACAAAAGAAAAATATGAAAGTGAAGCCAAGAAGGCACAAATAGAAAGTTGGAAGGAGTTTTGCAAAAAACAAAACAAGGAGAATGTCTGGGATGGCGTGTACAGGGCAATCGGAAAAGTGTCGCGGAAGCCAGAAGACCTGCCATTGTCTAAAAACGGAGAGACTCTGAGTGGACAAGAATCGGCAAAACTATTGGCAGTAACGTTCTATCCAGAGGACAAGGAAGAGGAGGATAACGCAGACCATCAGCGCATGAGAGAACTAGCCAAGCGAGTAAATGAGAAGGTCGATGATGAATGCCATGACCCACCATTTACACTGGATGAATTATACGCGGCAACAAATAGTTTTAGTGCAAAGAAAGCCCCGGGAGCAGATGGCTTAACGGCCGATATCTGTAAGCAAGCTATACACAAGTACCCAGAATTATACCTATCACTGGCAAACAAATGCCTCGAACTAGGCCACTTCCCGACCACCTGGAAGGAGGCAACGGTCATAGTCCTCCGGAAACCTGCAAGGGAGGACTACACCAATGTTAAGTCATATAGACCGATAGGATTGTTGCCGGTGATGGGGAAGATACTGGAGAAGATGGTGGTGGGGCGAGTGAGGTGGTATCTGTACCCAAAGATGAGCCCCAGACAGTTCGGCTTCATGCCACAGAGGAGCACCGAGGACTCTCTCTACGTCTTAGTGAAATATATACGACAAAAATTGTCTGAAAAGAAAATAATTGTCGTTATTTCACTGGACATAGAGGGGGCCTTCGATAGCGCCTGGTGGCCGGCAATCAGGGTTAGATTGTCGGAAGAAGGATGTCCGGTTAACGTCCGAAGGGTTATTGATAGCTACCTCGAGAGCAGAAAAGTGAAACTACGGTACTCCGGAGTGGAGTGTGAGAGGTGGACCTCCAAGGGATGCGTGCAGGGATCCATTGGGGGGCCCACCTTCTGGAATCTGCTCCTCGACCCACTATTGTCCCAGCTTGATAGACGGGGCAGTTACTGCCAAGCTTTTGCCGATGATGTAGTGCTCGCATT